>PKRV01000038.1:680469-990503 GCA_003709505.1 Hyphantria cunea | reverse complement strand
TAGTGCAATGGAGGACTTGTTTAAGACGCTGCACTGGAAAAGGCGCGGTATCAACATCAATGGCGAATACATCTCTCACTTGCGATTTGCAGATGACATTGTCATCATGGCAGAAACGCTGCAGGACCTACAACAGATGCTGAACGACCTGGCTGACTCGTCTGTGCGCATCGGCCTACGGATGAACTTCGACAAGACCAAGGTCATGTTCAATGAACATGTACTACCGGAACCGGTTGCGGTACACGGCGCCGTTCTCGAAGTTGTTCAAAAATATGTATACCTCGGGTAGGCTTTGCAGTTAGGTAGTAACAGCTTTGAGTACGAGGTGAACAGAAGAATCCAGCTAGGTTGGGCAGCGTTTGGGAAACTTCGTCGGGTCTTCTCATCGTCGATCCCACAGTGCCTAAAGACGAAAGTCTTCAATGCGTGCGTCCTACCCGTAATGACATACGGAGCCGGAACGTGGACACTTACGGTTCGACCGGTCCATAAGTTCATAGTCGATCAGCGTGCTATGGATATTAGAAACGAGGTGATCCGACAAAGAACCAGGGTCATCGACGTAGCCAACAGGATTAGCAAACTGAAGTGGCAGTGGGCTGGGCATATTTGCCGAAGAACCGATAACCGTTGGGGTAAACGAGTTCTTGAGTGGAGACCGCGTCTCGGCAAACGTAGTGTAGAACGTCCACAAGCCAGGTGGAGCAATGATTTGCGCAGGACGGCTGGCAGGAGCTGGATGCGAGAAGCCGTAGATCAAACTAAGTGGCGTGAAATTGGAGAGGCCTATGTCCAGCAGTGGACTGCGATAGGCTGATGATGATGATGAATGAAATTACATAGACTTCCAACACAAATGGGGCTCATTAACTTTTTGAAAAGACCTTGATCGTCTCATGAATAATAGGCCGCTACACGTGGTTTACCCTTAAATAAGTAAGATTATTATGAATGCCTAGACACTTTTTTATATATTTAGAAATTTAATAGAGGGAAAATAAATAATATAATTATATAACTCATATAAAAATCACCTATTTAAGTTAAATTCTTTCCAAAGAAAGAAATTGATTCACACACACACACACACACCTTAGCACCTGATTACTCCTCTTTAATGTATGCCTAGGTTGTTACGAAAATTGATCGCAACAGAATAAAATAAAATATCTTCTTTCATGAAACTATTTTGGATTGACGGCTAATTTCAACACAAATATTTGTAAAATTCACTGGCCACCTATGTGTAGTTACTTTTTTTAATATATTTAAAAATTATCTGTCACTCTGCCTCTGTTTGCAACAATGAACGCATAGTGGGAAGCTTTTCGATCTATGATTTTTTATGATTATAAAAGAGGGTTAGACTTCAAGAAATCTCAAGAAAATTTACAAGTTGCTTTGGGGGACTCTGCTCCTACGTTAGTAATTACTTATTGTTTTCGTGAATTCAAACATGGTCAAGAGAACTTATACGATGACCCCAGACCCGGCCGACCACCAAAAGCAAAGGTCATGAAAACGTCATCAAGGTAGAGTGGCTATTGCGAGAGAAGATACATATTACACATCTAGCGATACACGATGAACTAAACATTGGATCACACGCAGTTCTACCATCCTGCATGAGCATCTTAAAGTAAGGAAGCTTGCTTCGCGATGGATACCTCATTCTCCCACCGATAAGCAAAAATGCCGTCGGTTTGATTGGTGCAAATTTATGTTAGAAAAGTTCGAAGGAGGAACTTCGCAAAACGTATCCTACATTCTTAAAACTGACGAATCATCGATATATAGCTAAGATCCTTACACGAAGTAGCGATCAGTGCAATGTGTGTTTGAAGAGGTTCGAGACCGATTTGCCCACAAAAGTTGGTCGCGGTCGGAGCGTTAATGAAAAAATGAAAGCGGTTTTTTTTTCGAAGCAATGTACTAGTAGCAGTAATTCCGCTAGAAAACCGTAGAACACTGACTAGTGAATTATATAGCGAAGTTTGCCTGCCTCAAGCTATCTAGGAATTGGATAGCGAGCTGCCAAGGATTCAAGTCAAGTTAAAGCACCTTCTCACAAGCTGCTAGAACAATAAACTACTTGACAACTTCAGGGATACAACTGTTACCCCATCCTGCTTACAGTCTAGCTTTAGCTTCATGCATTTTTATTTACCACGATAAAAAAATGCTTCGTGGGTGAAAATTTAGCACTGCAGACGAGACCGTCGATGAATTTTGGCGTTTATTTTTTAATCGCCCGCAAGACACGTTTTTAAAATGTTTTGTAAGCTGGTTCACCCGAATGCATAAGTGTATTGGGATTAGAGGGGGATAATTTGAAAAGCTGTAAATAAACTTTTTTATATTCTATTTTTCATTTCACTGACTATTTTTGGAACAGCCCACGTATGTATGCATTATGATACCAATTTCAACGTTGAGGTCATTTGTTATACTTGTGGAATCAGTTAGTCGTTCCTTTGATATCACTAAATTAAAATACATCTAGGACTTGAACAGTACAACCTTAATATATCGCCGGGTCTGACAATGAATGTGCTCTTTGTAAATCATGTGGGCAAGGTATAGGACATGAATATACGCCATTATAAATAAATATACAAATAAGAATGTAACAGGAAAGTTACATTTTCCTGTTAAGTAAAACAACAGTTGTTTAAAACTGTCAATAGTAAATATTTATATACTGGCATGTAACTATGTAAATAGTAAATGATATAAAATTATTATTGGTAATTAATAATAATAGTAAATATATACATTCTAAAATACTTGGTTTATTTTTACTTCTGTTTTAGTTTATTAAGTGCCTCGTTGGTCTAGCGGTTGAAGTATGCGATTGCCAATCAAGAGGTCTTGGGTTCAAATTCCAAAAAGGTTATTGAGTTTTTCTGATAATATAAATACTTAATAACAGCTCGGAGTTTAGAAGTTGGAGCCTGAACCCCGTGCCTCGAAGAGCACGTAAAACTGTGGGTCCTGCGCCTGATCTCTCCCTGGTCGTGTCAATTAACCGTCCCATCGGATTATGAGAGTGAGGGAAAAGATAGTGCACCAGTGTTTGTGCACACACTTGTGCACTATAATATCTCCTGCGTAGTTGGCTGGTCTTCGTTGAGACTGGCCAGCGTGGCCGTAATCGGCTAGGAGAACATCATATCCATTTATTAAATGTGCTCAAACCACCTCACCCCTTACTTAGTGTTAAAACATATTCTTTTCGATTTACAACACTACGTCCGAATGTATTTACTCTTTATTCCTTCTAACTTCAATAGATTGTTCTACCTTTCATTATTTATTTCCAGGCACGCCTTCTTTGGCAACGACCGACACTCATAAAGACGCAATAGCGCGCCTTTCACACGATTACCCGCATTCTTTTTTAATATCTTTGCATAATCTATCCATCACAATCGACACTAAGACGTCATTCTCTATTAAATTGTTTTATTCTTTTATTTATGCTGTAAAGTTTTTTACTATCTCCATCAACTATCATTTTTTACTACAAGCTTTTAGTATCTGTAATATCTCAATAGATTTGGACATGGATAATAATAATTCATCTTGATATATTCAAATAAATCTGAAAACTAGCTAATTAAATAAACCTACTGCTTTAGCAAACATATAACGTGAACAATAGTCGATATATTTTTATCGAGTGTTAATCCGTATAGTAAGAATTCTAACGATACTTTGTTTATCCTACTCCGTGTAGGCATTTACTTACCATACCAATTTTATTACTATCGTGACCATGAAATCATTAAATAATTCATTTTTATTAGATTTATAGATAAATAATTAAAAAACTAACTTACCTAGTGGTTCTTCACATGGTTGGCTTAGCGGCCTGCGAGAGGGTGAAGTCTTCTGGTTAGTCTGGTGGTGTGGTTGAGGTTTAAGCACATTTGCTGGTACGGCACCCTCTTGCGGTGGCTCACCAGGCACTCGAACCACCCACCAATCGGGACGCCCTTGGCATGCCTCAACCACTTCAACTTGCTGTCCTTTTGAGACTGATAGTTCGCCGGTGCCTGTGGCTACATGCTCAGCTACTACCCAAGTCATCTCTGGACCGGCCTATAACAAAGAAAATAAGTTCAGCAAAAAGTAAGGCGACTAAGCTTTAAAAAGACTTGTTTCATTGTAATAGGACAGGTGGCACGTATATGATAGTAGTCCCAAGGTCGCCCTATTTTTTTTGCTTGACAGGAAAGACAGCGGTTCTCGTTATAGCTCAGCAAAGATTGAACTGATGACTGAAAATAGGTCTGATGTTAGAAACGTTATAAATACAACTCGTTGATTCCTCAATATATTTAGTATCTAAGGGTTTCAAGCAAACGAAAAACTGACGTTATGCCCAACATAAACAAAGAGGATTTCCGTAGAGGTGAGAGGTGGTCCTAAAAAGCAGGTGCGTATTTATTTGCACATATTCTAGTTAAGTTATATACAACAACATGATTTTTGAATAAAATATTGTTTTGCATTTAATTGTAACAGAAATAAACAGTTGTTATGGTATTAGAACATAATGATTCTTTAAATACTATTATATTAGACCAAACTTTATTGAACTTAAATAAAATGTTTTAATTTATTTTATATGCTATTAAGTGTTGTTTATGTATAGAATTGCGATTGTAACACATGACCACAGCCATAACATTAATAAAAAAATTTGCGGGATTGATTTTTTAACTTCAACTTTCACATTGATTGATATGGATAAATAATTACTTCCAAATAAAGACACAGTGTTTTAAAAATGAAATAGGGGTTCCGTACGGCCTATTGAACAAGACAAGAAATATTAAGGATTAACAATCATCTAATATTCTTAATTAATAATTAAAGGATTATAAAAAATTGGAACGTGGTGATTAATTAAGACGATGCCATACAACCGTTTGTGTAATTAAAACGGTTCAATTACTGTTTAGACCACAATAGAAGAGGTAATTTTCAGACTTAGGCGACTCGAACCGAAAAGGAGATACAAAATGTTTGGATTACCTTTTGTTGTGTTTACAATAGAAAAGACGTCGCTTCTGTCTGCGTCTAGTAGTCCGATAAAAGGGATGGTAAGGTTTCGATCAGTTTGAATGGAACTATAGCACATAAAACAAAGTACTTAATGTAAAAAAATAAACAAGCTGCTTTAAAACGGTGCTCGAGAACGCTATTATACCCATGGGGCATTGTTTATAATTGTAGCATAAGGAAAAGGGTCTCGTTAACAAAAACAAATTGATCATTTCAAGTTTGAGATCGATCGTGACAGGTTTATTCAATGAAACAGATAACAGCATTCATTCGATAATCAAAAGAAGGGCAGTCTGTTGGTTGCAACCACTGAAACTTCAGTTTACTCATCTAAATTATATTTGATATTAAGAAACAATAGGATTAAAGTGTAATGTCTGGAAAAAAACGATTATTATCACTTTGATCTAAACTTTAATACTACGAGTAATTTAGAAACTGCTGTATTTTTAAAGTGAACGATACACATATATACTTTTTTTGTAAATACATACATATTTTACATAGAAAAAAACCCGAACTCCAAATCAAATATTTGTAGATTTTACAAATATTTGGTCCAACCTGGAAATCGAACGATCGAGAAATCAAGCACAGCAGTCGCGCACGCTACCATTGCGCCACCGAGGCAGTCGTCAATGTCAGTTTTTTTATTATTAAAACCATAAAAAAACATAAAATATCACAATTTTTACCTCCATATTCAAAGTTATAGTTTAACTAGCGATATTTTTGAGAAGGGCGACCTATTGAAATGAGTCACACATTCCACACAATACACTGAGCGGGAGCGTCTGTCGTTATATACACACACAAATACACACACACACACACACACACACACACACACACACACAAATTGATGGGTAGCTCCCGAGGGCATCGCTCACCAGATGGATATACCGAAGGTCGTGTATGTAAATCTGTGGTTTATTACAATAATTACTTTCATTGAAGTTGTTTTACTTATACTTAAGCATTAGAAGTGCCGACGTGCACACGGTTCGGGTTGCTTTAATTCTGTGTTATCGGATCACTTTATTATTGAACAATATTCAACATGTTTTAGAACTTTTCATACAGCAAAAAATAATAAAATTAATGTAATTATAATAACAATAATTAACTACTAGAAAACTAAGAGTTAACATATGGCTTAGAGAAAAAAAAACCTTTGTTTAATGTTGATTTAGAGAATATACCTACCTGCAAACAAAAGTTAAATTTGAATAAGTAGTAGTAATACACCTGACTTATAACTTCACTATTTCTATTTGTTCAGAATTGTCTGCACTTCAAAGTGAATAATAGTAGTTTATGTTTCTTTGTTCTTCAATTTAAACGTATTTATAATTTGACCTTGTGAAAATCAAATATAACACTATTTTTGGTTAAGGTAGTTTTATTTAAAAATGTCAGTCATTAAGTCAGCAGTAAAGACTCCTTTGCGACTCGATACGAGTGACAATCCTTTGATCCATTGATATCTAGTGAGCGCAATCGGTTGTACACAGCAATCAAAAATTCTGTCAAAACACGTTTTCCTTTGGATAATTCAGATATTATGTCAAAGCTCGAGATACACTATATTTGTATTGGTAAGATTCGAATAGTAAACGGCTTAATTCTTGTCTCTCGATTTTTGCGCGTCACAACGTACAAAATTGTTATCACATGGTATAGATTAAAAACTAGTTTTGTCTGGGGTACCTTGTTGCCTAGGTTTCATTTGAAATGAACCAGCAAATTTCGCTTGCTAGTGAAATTTAAATAAACGCTACAATCTAGTGATGACAGCTTTCATCTCACCACTAGAGTCAACGCAACAAGTCTGTTTTTTAGCATGATAGAAACTCTGTATCAGGTATCCTGGTCTTTCGAAGAAGAATATCATTGTCAATATGTAGTAAATAATTGTACTATATTATGTATCATTAAAAGAAAACTAATCCCAATGATATTTTAAAACTAATAATAGATATAGATAATTTAAATAGAAACAATCATATAATTTAAAAATTTGTATGTAATGTATGTTAATAATTTTAATGGTTTTCTTTAAATGTAACGTGAAGATAAATTTTTTTACTTGTTCATTATTAACGTATCTCATGCTGTCGAATTAATCTTTTACATGACCGTACAAAAACTGGAATGACGCAGGAAGTTAACATGCCTTAGGCGAAAAAAACAGAGGAACTCGTTTGTTTGTCAGCCTTAATACTGTTGTAGAACCCTACGGGGCTTTCCCATGTTTACTTGGGCACCTTGTACATTTATTTACAAAAATTCACTTTGACTAACTGTATTTGATACAACTCTTTGTATCTCATATTACCTTAGAAAACTATTTTTTTTTATTAAAAAGAACTCGTTACAACTTTGAGCCGCATGATATTGCATCATTTTCCACTGATGTAGTGGACATTGTTTAGTCAAATGGGTGTTGAGCCCAGATATTGAAGGTAGCAAGTTTAATCTCAGCAACTAATTGGATTCCTGCTCGATAAATTGCTTATTCTCTGTTACATTTGGATCTAATCCCGAGAGTTTATTTAACTAAGCCTGTTCAAACCCTCGAGTATTATATACACATATGTAATTTGACAAAGTTTTAACTTACATGTATTTTTTGAACTTTTTGAACATATTCAGTACGGGTTCTCTTGACGATTGTACAAAAATTTTGTGAAAAAAGTTGTGTTTTATTTGAGTTTTCTATTGACAACTAGGCATATTGAGAGAATATCACCCATAAAAGCTAGTAGATTGTATCCAATTTCGAGATGAGAAAATCAAATTAAACGTTACCACTTCATGGCGTTTTGAATAACTCATACATGATGATAACATTCTTTGCAAGTTTATTACAAGGTTTAATTAAAGAACTTCATGTAATATAATCATTAATTTTAATATAGGGTTTACGAGAACACCCAATTGACTTGAAGTTTGAATATATTGCTACTTCATAAAGTCGTTGAGGGTTCCTACAGGTACAATTTGGGAGTGAGTAAAATAAATATCAAATCAAGAAGCTTCATGTACAACTAACTGGAAGTATTTTATTATTGTTTTAGTAAGAGCCACACCACTTAAATATACATGATTTGTTAATATTGAAAGTATACCTCTCAATTCAATATGATGAATAGTTATAGTTAACAAAGTTTCAAAGAATTTAGTTATTTAATAGGCGTGGAATTGCTGAAATTTAATATTTCCCTTATGAGCAGTATATTCGAATGTAAGCCCTACTATTAACTACCACTAGACACACAAAAGGTTTAAGGTTTTAAGATTTTCCCGCAAGAATGACAATTAAGAAACAATAATTGACAACACAAACAGGTTATAAACTGAATAGACTATCAAAATGCATTTCTTAAAATGTTCGTCTATCAAGATGAAGGTTCTCAGGAACACGGGCAACTATCTAAAGACAATTCATCTTCATAGTTCATTCGGTAAACATCAAATATTTAAATCGAAGGTGTGAAGTGTCGCGCTTCTAAATCTTCGGAGTTTAAAAAATAGAGCTATATTTTCGACAAATTTAAGCATGAATAGAACCCGGAGATGTTTGAATTATCTATAAACAATCTCGTGCGGAAGTCTCGGTACGCAAGACAGACTCACACTAACGAACTCAGTGGCTTATTTAAATATCGCTACATTTCGCTTTTGGCCTGTTACAAATTTATTGATATTTACTTAATCAGTCAATATTCTATATTCAATGATAGATATTGACATACGTACAATTACGTAAGTTATTTGAAATATAACCAAACATGTATCCTATACGTTTGACAAGACATCTTACAGACAAATGCGGTTAATTAACGTAGTCCATGGCTGAGTACATAATCCATAGTCCCAGGGGTAGACGTCAGTAATTGTTCGTGACATTTATATAGCCGCAAATTGATATTCCTTGTTAGAAGTTTGGAAGTCGACTATGACTTGCGGTTCGTTCGCGAAATACACTTTGAAAAATTATGTCAAAATCGTATAACGCCTACATTTATAATGCCATGAATTTTCATCGTCATACAACGGGTATAAAGGGTATGTTTAACGTACGTACTGACATAATGTTTAAATATCTTTGAAGTTAACATTAGTACCTCTTTTTGAATAATAAAAGATATGTAAAAACATTTGCAGTTCGGTTGGATGACCGATGAGAAAAGTAGTCAACGCTCCCCTAAAGCAGTTTTACTAAAAAAGGAGGAATGTAAATACGAGACGGCTTTTAGGTAAATAACAGACGCGTATAACACTTATTAAAGCTGTTGTTGTGTTTAGATTAATAACGGGGAGATTTATATACCCACACATCTCACAAAATTAGCATTGAATAATTGTAAATTGAAACACTAGGTTTTTATGCAATGACAAACGCTTTGAATGCCTCTAATGCCTGTATATTACTTTGAAAGTTTATATTGTCATACTCATTATAAGCTTGATGACTTTATAACTTCTATAAGTTATTATAACTTATTATTTAAAAGCATATAACAGGGTTTTTTTCCAAATTAATGAGTAACATCTTTCCAATATAGTTGACGATTGGAGGGTTTAGATATGATTTTCATGGTCATGTGTTATGTTACTATGTACTTGTGGTATGTATCTTAAATAGGTTAGGAAGATGGATCTACCTGCTTGTTGATCATGCGAATACTTTAAAGTGTACTTAGGCTTTATCAAACATAGTAAAAATCTCAAAAGAAAAGAAAATAATAATTTATTGTGAAAAATATACACGGGGCGCGTTTGTACATAACATAATGAGTAAATTGAATGAAATTGAGTTAAATTATTGGCTTGTATAAGATGTCTCATAAGTTTACACAATTACTATCCCTTGTTTAGTGCATATAGTTCGTAGCAGTATAACATTACTTATTATAAATAACAATAATATTATGGACATCTAACACAAAACGCTATTTGGTCTAAAACTAAAAGCAGAGCTTATATTATGGGTACTATACAACTAATCAAAATAACTTAAACACCCAAACTCCGCAACAATTTTTTGCAGATTATAGAAACATTTAGTCTGACCCCAAACCCGAAACCTCAAGCACAGCATTTGCATACAATACCACTGAGGCACGGATGCTGTCACTTGAATTTACGCGAATTAGCGTTATTATTTAGCGAATTCAAGTGACAGCCTCCGTGCCGCAGTGGTCATCGGCTTAAAGATGATCGCTTAATGAAAGATAAAGCGCAACACTATAGGAAGTAGCCTTACGCAGACCTTCCCCTCTGTCAAAGTATAAGCCCAAATAGGCCTACGTATTATTCTGTTATGACACATTCTATCAATGTGTGCTTGAAATTCTGACTTTGTTGTAATTGTTACGTTCGAGTTCGTAGTGACAGGCGATTGTTTTTGTACGTTAGACTGCCCGTTTAACCGTGTTGCTCGATGTAAATATGATGCTATCAACATGTGATGATGGTTTACAGTCGTAGGTATTACTCCTTAGCAACGTAAAAACCCCATATTGAAAACCAAACCGAAACTAAGTCACATTGTTGGTTTACTGAATAAATTGATATAGAAATACAAACTCATAGAAATAAGTAACGTCAATAAAATAAAGCTCTACAAGTAGGACATGGCATTTTATTGTATGCCTGAAATTGAATTTTCATAACTTGAACACGTCTGTATTTATACGTTAATTAAAAGTAATATGTGTTTTGGTTAGTCTACTAAGAAGAAACTAGATATCGTTATATCGTTTGAGCAATGCTGAGCTTCTAATGGTATGTTTCTTTTGGGATAAATTTGATTTTATGTTACAATATTTATTATATTATAATAAAAATAACTAATTAGGTAAAACAACTACGATCCGATTAAAAGATTCGGATTCGTCTAATAAGGAAGATCATAACCACTAAGGTTACAACTTAAGTAATAACTGTTTAGCATCACAACGATAACAGCAAAGGATAGTGTTAGTGTGCTGAACATACCTAGGTATTCAAAACTAATTAATTTGATGTTACTAAAAAATTGTAAGACTGCTTCTTCGAAGAAATACTTCATGAACACCAATGCTTAAAGTTTGACCGTAATCATGTGACAATCACACTGTTTCATCTGGGTTTAACCTAAGTTAAGTTTAATTTCACCAGAGCGATAGTTGCAGGCAAAGCGATAGTGGCAAGAATGTCTATGCCAATTAATTATGAATCTATCCTATATCGGACGAACATGCGGATGACGAGTTTGGGTCATACTTATAAACTCAGCCAAACCACACTTACATCAAATACATAGGTGTCGTATCGACTGACCAAACAAACACTTTAGAAAATTGAATAACAGTGAGTTGTACAGTAAGCATCAAATTATGTGAAAAACATCAATTCCTTTTATAGTGGAAGACATGGTACTCAAATTGTTGTACGTATTCAAAATGATCAAAATGCTAACTATCAGTTGTCAATATTATACTGGCTGACAGAGTGTTCATATTAAAGTCACCAAAATTATTCAATAAAAAAAAACAACATTATTGCCCGTATCTAGAGTATACTTTGCAGTAAAATTGATCATTTTAAATATTTGCGTTCCTTTTTTTCTTGAAAGCCTATCCCATTCTTTCTTGAATGGCGTAACTGACATGTCGTTTTTAGAAAAGAAACACATGATTGTAAGAGTAAAAGAAGCTATGATACACTAATTTAACATTAGATACATTACTGCCTTGCATGTATGTTACTGTTCGTAATTCCACGAACGGAGTACTACAATTGCTATCTTTTGAAGAACCAGCGAGAACTTATTCAAGGTCCTTTTAGTATTCTAATATATTGTATCTTCAATATTATAGTGGGAAAAGGATGCAGTTATTTGAATGAGATAGAGTCATTTGAAATTTCTGTGAAAATAAACCATGTATTGAGGAAAATCATCATGTTTTAAAGGAATTTAATGTCACTGAATGATATCTTTGTTATCTTTCAACTGAGAAAGATATGTTGTAATTTGAATTGAAATATACATTTCTTAATAAATATACCTCCGTACTATCTAGAAGAGCAAACCAGGCATTGCTTGTTAAATTTATACCGGGAAAATGTTTCCATTACCGTGAACGAACTTGGAACATAAGTGTAAATGTATTTATTTTATCAGACAAATTTTTAACCTTCTCGTTTATTTTTTGCCTCTAAGTAAAAATAATTAAATATTATCTTTTAGAGTAATATTGTATCCCTTTGGATAACGTGCTGGCGTGGAACCGTGAGAATTTTTTTGCTAATTTAGGGCAAGACCGCACACTAATATAAAATGTGCGAGAGGATCGATTTGTATATTCTTCCCAATTGGCGACTACTCATAAACAACAACCCATAATGTCCCACTGCTGGGCTCGGGTCTCCTCTCAGGAGAGGGTTAAGGCCATCCGTCCCCACGCTGGCCAAGTGCGGTTTGGGGACTGGCAAGAATACGTTGTGGCTACGTAAATCTTGCCGTTAGATGTTTTTAAGCCGCCCGAAGGCCTCCAACTAAGCTTCACGACTGTTATCGTATGATAACAACCGGGACCGACTGCTTAACGTGACCTCCGAATCACGGAGACGCTCATGGTAACATGCCACCAGCGGTCACCCATCCAGGTACTGACTGCGCCATCGTTGCTTACCCTCGATGATTGTTTCTAATCACCGAGTGCAACTGGGCTATGACTACTCATAACACGTCCCAAAGTACAGTACGTCACAGACTGAAGGAGGTTGTCCTCTTCAATTATGTGCCAGTAAGATTTCCTCCACTTATGCTCATTTAACATACAGGCATAAATCTTTAAAACTCCAATTCGCACTAAATTATTTGATTCACAATAATCCATCAACGAAAGTAACTTTGCTATACAAAGTCATTTTCGTTGATAGATAAGTATTTTGCAACTCCACGCACGTATGTCTCTTTCTATGGAGATATAACAATAAAAGATGTAGTGACGAAAATACCTTGCCCCATAACAGATGTGGACGTATTTCACTTGGCTTTTAGGGATGGATGTCAGAAAGTGGACCTGGTGGGCTAATCAAAGTTGGTGGACGTCTGAATGATGTCACATATAAAAATATTCTTGAAGAGGTGTTGTTACACATCTCAAAAATATTTTACTACTTCAAAAAGGGGAGATAACTTTCGTACAAGATGGAAGCTTAGTTCATAATTCAAGAGTGGTTCAAAACTATCCAGATATAGAGCCCAGACCTAAGACCCATCCCAATAAATAAATACTTTTAGATATCTGACACAAAAAGCCATCTAGTCCCAAATTAAGTAGAGCTTGTTCTGTTGGTACAAGACCACCGATAAAAGTACATAAAATCTTGTTTGTCCATAAATAGATACTAAACATATAAAACACCCAAATTCTGAAACTAATATTTCTAGATCATACAAACATTTGATGCGACAAGTGAATCGAACACAAGACCTCAAGCACGTGTGTACTAAATAAATAAATATGCGGTAGCCATGGTCTCAATATTCATTTTGCTTATGTAGGTATATATTGCTTTTGTCGTTAACCAACACAGACTGATCGATCTACAACTGTGTGGTCGACTCGTAGTGATCCATACGTGGATGCATCTGCCGGATGCATCGACAATCATCGAGTAAGACTAAAAACTGTATATCATCACGCTACGATTATTAGGAGCAGAGTATCAATAAAATGTTGCAAAAACATGGGAAAATAATTTCTTACCATTGCTTAAACGGTTAAAGTTTCACAAACATAATGTATGATAGAATTGTTTTCTATTTAAGTTCTTAAAAACTCTGTGACAGCATTTGTCTATTTTGTAAGGTTGGCTTACTCTTACCATTTTTATATTGAACAATTGTTCAGGATAACGCTACCGGCAATAGAAGACGCAGACGAGGTTGCTTGGATCAGCTAGTTTTTATTAAAAAATACCTCCGTATCATTTCTATGAACAAATAAAGTATCGCATGGTAAATTTATACTGGGAAAATGTTTCCATTATCGATATTGCCAATGAGCTCGGCCTTTATTAAATTACTACATGTTTACACCGCTATTGCAACTACGTCACACATTGCACTAGTATCAGATTCGTCAGGTTGTATTCCTGTTAAGGAAAAAAATAGGTATTTTAAGCTTTTAAATGCAACAGATTTTAGCAAAAGTTGGGAGATAATTGTAAATTTAGTCCCTAGTTTTTAACAACAGTAACTCAAAAGTTACAATCGGTCAAAGGTGGTCCCTTAATTATGACTGATAGACATATACTTAGTTCAAATTTACAACTGCTATAAATAACTAAACTTATTAAAATATTTGTAAAAACTAATTTACTAATTTTTCCTTTCCAATTCACTGTAAAAAAAGAACGAAGAAGAAAGACTGGAGACCACAATGCGGAATGTGAAAATTTTGTATCTTTTGTAAGTTCAATGGCCCAAAAGTGTCAAAAATATTTTCACTCTTAAATATTTCACTTTTAAAATAGTAATCAAATTACACACTGCCCATCCAGATTTAATGGATATACTATGTATGGTCAGCCTTGGTTTTTAAGAACTTGACTGAAACCGAAATTGTAGCCAGCCTTAATGACAATAACTTTTTGACTAGACACCCTTGAACACCCAAATCTGATAATCCTTTCCATACTCCTTTTCTTACTTTAATAATGTAGATAAAATATATTTGAATACTACAATAATAGGATTGGTTACTTAAACCATCTAAACAAGACATCTCATTTATGTCGCGCAAGAAATGAACGGGATAGGTTACCAAGAAAAAAAGGGACGCAAATATTTAAAATTAACAATACACTGCAAAGCGCCCACTAGCTACGGGCACTAACGTTGAATTTTTTCGTTATAAAGGTATTTATTAACTAGTTTGAATGCATAGATACCATTGAATAACCTATTTGATAACATTAATATGAACACAGTCAGCCAGCATAATATTAACAAGTGATAGTTAAGATAGTTAGATACACATGACACACACACAAACACACAAATGCGTACAACAATTTGAGCACCATTTCTGCCCATATTAAATTTAATTAATGTTTTTCACATAATTTGACAATAGCACTTTGAGAGCACAAATGATTATGATGCTGACTGTACAAATTCACCGTTATACAATTTTTTTATCCTTTTGTATGGTCAGTCTATACGATATCTATGTATTTGATGAAGTGTGGTTTGACAGAGTTTATAAGTATGACCCAAACTCGTCATCCGGATGTTCGTCCGATATAGGATAGATTCATAATTAAGTGGCATAGAAATTCTTAGGGATCCCTGCCACTATCGCTCTGGTGAAATTAAACTTTAAGTTAAAGCCAGACGAAACAGTGTGATTGTCACATGATTACGGTCAAACTTTAAGCATTGGTGTTCATGAAGTATTTCTTCATGTTCATGATTTACAATTTTTTATTATCATCAAAATAATTAGTTTTGAATACCTAGGTATGTTCAGCACACTAACACTATCCTTTGATGTTATCGTTGTGATGCTAAACAATTATTACTTAAGTTGTAACCTTAGTGGTTATAATCTTCTTTAGACGAATCCGAATCTTTAAAACGGATCGTAGTGATTTTAACTAATTAGTTTTTTATATAATACACCAAATATTGCAACACAAAATCAAATTTACTTTGGCCATCTGAATAAGATGTAAACTTAGCATTTTAGCATTAACAATTTATCGACCGGTAAGTAGATAAGTAGTTTTAAAATGTAGATAGTATTCGGAACAGACTGACGAAAACAAGTACTTTAATGCTAAATAGTTCATATTTAAGAGTAATAACCCTAAAATAAATCTTGCGTAAGTAAAACGAACGAATAAAGAAGTGATTACAGTAAAATATTAAAGCTTATTCATTTTTGGTTACATCCAAATAAGCACAAATTTGTAAATTTTGACGACCAATAACTTTTTCCGCCCTTAATTTTTACAAAAACCACTGGCCCTTTTAACAAACAAAAGCTTTATTGACGAAAAATAAAATATACGTAGTATGTTCGAACAACTTGTTGTGTTTACTTGTATTCAAGAAACCGGTAAAGTATAATTTGACTGCCTCGGTGGCGCAGTGGTAGCGTACGCGACTGCTGTCCATGAGGTCTCGGGTTCGAATCCTGGGTCGGACCAAATGTTTGTATGATCTACAAATATTTGTTTCGGAGTTTGGGTGTTTTCTATGTATAATATGTATGTATTTACAAAAAAAAAGTATTTATGTATTCATATCAGTTGTCTAGTACCCATAATACAAGCTCTGCTTAGTTTGGGACTAGATGGCGTTGTGTGTTATATGTCTGAAATATTTATTATTATTATTTATTATTATAATGCCAGATTTTGTGTTCTTTATGTTAAAATGAACTGAGATAAAGCTGCTTTAAAGTCATTTGGTTTTCACTGTTTTCAGTGTCCCACAGACGGCTATCACTAAACTATTACATTTATGTTATAGAAATTAATGACTATTGTCGATCAATAAGTACCCTCGTGTGTATGAAATGCCTTGTACTTAATTTGAGGTAGCATTGTTTTGTTTTTTAGAACTGTTTGTATATTTCGTATCCGGTGTTTCTCGATAAAATGAAAAGGAGCAATACAACGGTAATGTAATTCTGTAATTTAAATTAAAATGAAATTGAATGCTGTCTATGGGGCTCTTCGCCGCGTATGACAACCTTTACTTTTCACTTTAACGAGTTTAAGAGTGGTCCTACAACTGTTTACGACGAGGAGCGGCCAAGGCGCGCCTTAAACGTGGAAATCGAGCAAATTTTCAAAAACTCAACCTAAACCTTACGTATAACGTTCTCGTTGATCACCGAACAAAATAAACTAAGTAGCTGAAGTCGCATGGGTCGTCAACGAACGGCAATCAAAATTTTTCCACGTGAATTTGCTCCGAAGAATGCAAAGACGATATTTTAGAATTTTAAATGACTAATGCTCATCGACTATTTAAAAAGGAATAACGATTGCACGACAATACTAAACTCGGACAGTATTTGATAAATTTTATAAGAAATCGAAAGAGACACAACCCCACTTGTCCAAGAAAAGGCATACAAAATCACCAGCATATTCAACTCTGATTATGGCGGAAAAAATGCAGGACATATCAAGATTATTTTTTTATGGCTTAAAGAAATGGGAGAAAAGATGGAAAACGTGTATAAGCCTAAAAGGAGGCTGTGATGAAGAATTACAAAATCTAACACAGGTACTTGTTTATCGACCCTCGAATTATTGATTATGTCAACATTACAGTTGACGATTAGTCAGCTAGTCTTCAAATGGCGATTAAAAATAATTGACTAGGCCTGTATTCAATAATAATTTTTAATAATTGACTACTAGTTGGGTAAACGAATGACCAAAAAAAACAAGAAAACTTTGTAATTCATACACAACAAAGAGAAACACATTCACGAAATATCATGTTGTGAAAAGTGCAACTGTAACGTTGCTGAGTAAACTTGCTACGCTTTTACGAGATCAGGGGATTTGCAGTTCAGTAAATTGGACGAAACGGCAAAATAATATATTTAAGTTTTATTTACTATTAAGAAGCGAAAAATTGAAAAGTCTGGTCAATCGCTCCCTACGCCCGGACAAGTCGACTTATCGGTTGACTTAAAAAAGAGGGAGATATGGAAAGAGAGAAAAACAGCAACATGGACTGTAAGGTGAACAATAGTGATGATTAGACTAGTCTTATAGCTTCGTTACCACACGAAGAGCCTTGCATGACCTTAAAGGGTTTATGTGATATTTTTTTATAATACAAACGACAAACGAGTACTGATGAATAGCAACTATTGTTGTCTTTTGCACAACACAGACGACACTCGCAACTCAACAGTACTTGAGAGCTATGCGGGCCTTAAATGGTACTACTGTTTAAATAAGAGGGGTAGTTGGTTGTGATATTTACGTAACTTATTTATATATGCAAAAGAAATTATTATTTATAACGTGTAGTGGTTCAAGAGGTGGATTTTATGGGTTCAAACCCTACAAGGGAAAACAATTTGTGTGATCAGAAAATAGTTATTCTGAGTCTGGGTGTTTTTTTGTGTCCGTTTCATGTACGTTTGAAAAGTCCATGGCGACACAGGAATATTCTTAGTGCGGCAGTTGTTTACTTAAAAAATATTATAAAAGAAGGAAAGTTGAATTTGATTTGGAATTAATGACCTGTTATACCTATAGGCTTTTATACTTTATGTTTATTTATATAGATTTCAGAATCAATGTTGTGACAGTAATTATTTGGGTATTGCAAATAAAAGGACATGGCCAGTTTCAGCTTAGTTGCTCAGTGGCATATACATTAACATACACCCAGTTATAAGTAAATAAAAATAGAATTTACATAACCTTCTCGTACAACTGTACAACTTCAGAAAAAATATTTAAACTTAAATAGTTGTTTTTCGTTTCTGGCGTGTCGAGATAATGCGCCATTTTGGATAAACGTTCCTTTCCCTGTAAAGCTGAAATATTAATATTCCATCAGAGTAATATTAAAAATTATTCTGACTGTTAAACGATTATTCATTATCGTAATCATAACAATATTCATATTTTTGTTAATTACTCGAACGCTATGAAATATTTATTTTTACAACTATAAGCTGTCCAACTGAGTACTGGAGGAGAATCGCCGGTAAATAAAAACAACTTTGTGGCGCACTATTTTTGTACGAAATCGGTTCCATACAATTTCAATACCTCTTTTAATTCATTATTCCGCAACACCGTACAAAAATCTTCCCTTCACTAGATCTCAGATAGGCAGCTTACAAGTGACGGCACAGTGCTAATGTTATTGTTTTATGCCTATGTATCTTTCTAAAAAGGTCTCCTGGTGGTTCCATGACCCAACAATATTTGACAAAGGCCTGCAGTCTATGTGAGATTTTATCTTTTATACATATCAACCATTGCTTTTATTTATACACGGACTTACGGATTACATTGCCCAACGATTATCTAGTGCTTATTAATACTGACTTGATTGTGCTTACGTTTTGGACATTGTGAACTGTTTACAATGAACTGTATTAATTGCGGTATAGCAACGAGACTAAGAAGACATGTTGTAACTTCGTTAGACATGCCTTTCCAAAGACTGTATGTACAATGGCTAACAATTAAGGTATGTACTTATTTAAAATAAATTATGATAACATTTATATATACATAAAACAATTTCTCTTGTATCATCTAAACAGCGCAACGATTGTTTTGTAAAAGCAATTATCATTTCCATTTAACCCTTAACTGGTGTCAGGCGGTCGGTCTCACAGGCCGAGCGGTGTCAGTGTCAGTCAATGTCAGTTATACATATTATGTGATTGTTCCTGTTGTACCATTCCTTACTATGTATATACAATAAAGATAAATAAATAAAAAAATCATTTCCCAACCATTACCAACTACCCGGGGTTTACTACAAACATTATAACAGCAAGTTCTATATCAAAAACTATGTTTAGATTTAATTAAGACTACAATAAGCTACCTGGAGGTTCATCACTAAGACATGTTTTCGTTAATTTTTAAGTAATCTGAAGTTACCGTACTGTAAAACTCATACAGTTTATTTTAGAGCATACTAATTAGAAAATAAAGAAAAATTCATTAATGTAAATGAATTTTTAGATTTTAAGTAGAGTACCTTAGGTAACTTAGCCATCTCTTTTAACATATATTCAAAACATGCTTTGAATATTATTTGTCCTTCTTGAATCTAAAGACACGAAAAAATACAATTTATAACTAAATTCAAACAAAATGTGGAGGTTTTCAATTTAGAGGATTTTTTTATACGTGTTACATCAGAATTTTTACGTTTATAAATGTATTTGGAGGTTTATTTTTTGTAGAATATTTTAGTTTCTTGCAAAATCAAAATCAGCATATGCTAAGAAAAAATTACGGACGGCGATGAAGGCATACTGGTGTCAGACCTACATTTTTAAAAATTAAACATTCCAAAGCATCTGGTCTGACGCTAATTGGAAATTGTAAGTAAATGAAAAAGAAGGTAGGGCAAGAGTAAATATATTGCTTAAACAGATACATTGGGGAATCGTTATAACTTGAGACGAGCAGGACGGTCGCATACCCATATTCTGCTATTCTAAGCAGAATTCAATGTTTTTATTTTAATTGAAGTTTAAAGTGTAAAGTTTAAAAATTAAGATTTATAAATATAAGTTTAGTTACTATGACTATTTACGTTTTTAAAAGTTAAGTAAAACCATTTATTTATATTAGTCACAATTTCTATGTAATTAACGTGAAATTTGTTTAAAACAGACACAAACACTACAGTGAAATCCGAAAACCATGACTTTTTCTTTTTGCTTGGTGTTTACTGTGGTAATTTGTTTCTGTAGCAGCAGCAGTTTCTCTTTCTTGTTGCCGGAGCATACTAACGAAATTTTAATTTAAAGGGTTTTATGGTTTCTAACGTAGAGTGGATTCTTTAGAAAATACTAGACTTTCGGTTTTATTTGCATTTTATTGACTTTTACTGGAGCCAGTTATATGCGTTATTTCAACTTCCGAGCCACGAGAATTTGAACTTCCAAGCAAAAGTCAGTCAGTTGATATTTTGCTTACTACCCTAAATAATTCATATGAGCAGATTCTTTTGCATTTAGTTTTCAAGTTAGCAAACGGATGGTCTCATGTCAATACGTCTCTTCTTCTATTAGAAACAACACGATTGTCACTAACGGTTATGTTTAAGTCGACTCAATCTTTATCTGTTTGTTGTTAAGTTTTTATCTTTTATTTTTAAACTGTAACATGTACGGAATTATCGTTAATGTAACACAACTTCGTCATACTTACCCTATAAGTAAGAAACAGAACAAAATATCCGAATACTCGAAAAATTCGGTTACATTGCAAGGAGGACAGATAATAACGTAGAAAGGTTGATTGATGGTGAAGGACAAGATCTAAGGGAAAAAAGACACCAGGTAGAGGAAATCTGCTCTACTCTCAGTGGTAAGATCCATACTGCACTCAAAACTCAAGAGATGAACAGGCGGGTGTCACTCCGGAATGCTTCCAAATAAAGATCACGACATACGAATTGGGGATATCGATATAAGCAGATAGCAATATCCCTTTCTTACCATTGTCATCATTGATACAGGGGAACATGAGCACAAAAGGGTCAATTGATCGAAATTGACGACCGCCAAACATGAAAGCCCGTGATTCAGCAGTCATATGCGCGTTGTCTTTAAGGAGCGAGAACACTTTATTTTTGGATGATTTAAAGATCGTTTCGGTCCGGAAATACCGAAGGCAAAAATTTGTTCCACAGATTAGGTTTGCAATATTAAGTTTAGTTTAAGGTATGCAAGATTAAGTTTTTTAAAAAGTGGCGGACAGGGTTTTCCGTTATCCAAAGTCAAATTGGACATAAAAAGTTTGTCTAGAAAAGCATCATAGGTCAATATATGTTATGTGGAGGGGTAACAAGGATCATCCACAGAAATTTGCCTTAAGTAAATAGTAAATTTAATTGATCAGTTTGATCAAAATTCATGAGTAGGATTCGTTCGGAAGGAATAAATAAAAAAATCACAAAACATCATATAAATTAAAATGCAATTTTGCTTGCCATTATCATTGAGGTAAAACAAGGTGAAGCTTATTTCATAATTTGGATGGCCTTTAAATAACCTATCGTCATTGCATTTGACCATGCTTGGTAACATTTTTACTTTTCGAGAGGCGCTGGTTTACAGGAGATATCAAATCAAAGTTTGGATTTGTGTGGACCATGAAAGTTAGTTAGTGAGGATTAAACTTCATAAACATGAAAGCATGTAAGTAACATATCATATATTTATTAATAATAACATATATTTAAAACTAACGCTGTTTTATGATGAATATTGCTCGCCAAAGAATGAACTCGTAATACCAGGTTTAAGTATTCAATAAACTAGTCTATGAGGAGCATAATTGCTGCTGACCTGAAGATTTTTAATTTCAAGTAAAGTGTATGATTGAATATTTATTTTAAGCCGACAACATTTCGACGAAATGTTTTATATTTTCGTATGATCGATATTCCCTGGATTATTCTAATCATGTGAGTGACTAAAAGTCTGATTTGTATTTCCTCATTCATGGAAGTAATGGGAGATTACCAAAATACATTTTTATTTTACGAGTTACCATTTGGTGGCCTTCGGATTAATTACCTCAACTGATATATATCTGTTTTATGCCGATAGTAATTCATTTACATTCACTAAGAACGATTCATTCCTGAATATGGCATATTTTGAAAGGTGTTTAACCGTCAGCAGAGGACGTTGACTATTTCATGCTCTTTAAGTACATGACCTCAGATCGGTGAGCATGATTTATATTTGGTTTCTTCTTTAAACTTGTATTTCTTGCAGCCAACTTAAAACTTGTATATCTTGACGGTAACGACCTTTCATAAATTTGGACATTTCTTAATACCTTGTAACTACTAGGTGTGTATAGTACATGTCAAGTTTTTGTAATCTATTTGTAGATGTGACAATTTGTATGCCAATGTACAATATTTGATCACTGTCGTTATTACTCTCACGTAACTAATCGAGGGTGTTGCTTATAGCGAGGATGTTTATCGCTTATCAGTTTTGTGGTATCTATTATTTTGAGTGACAGATAACTGTTTAGTTATCTCAGTCAATTGGCTAAAATTGCTACTATACTATGTCAAGCCTTCCATTTGCTTGTCATTCCTATGTATGTGTAGAAGATGATTCTAAACGTAATAAGTTCATATGAGAGCATATGAACTTATTGGTATATCAAACATTTAGCTAATACGTGAATTTCGTTAAATTTACACAAACCGCTATAACGACTTCTATTCTAAACTATTTCTAAAAACTACGTAATATAATAACTAGGATTTGTTTGAGATTCTTGGCATTCTTCCTGATCGAAACGTATATAAATATTGTAACGTAAAGTATTTTATAAAGGTCGCGATTTTTAACGTTCATTTTCAATGAAAATGTTGAACACAAAATAGACAGACGCCTAATGTGGAGAATTCCCCAGTTGAGCAAAACGAAGAGGGCCGAATAGTGTCCAATTACCCTGGATGAATGTGGCTTACGAATTCCTTAGTAAAGGATGTTTAATATGAAATAATACACGAACAATTTTAATTGAAGGTATAAATAAGGTAGCAGCATGCAAATAGTATATTTAAAAAAACGGTGCCCAAATTGTGAAAATAAAGGTGAAATTTTGATTGCAAAAAATAATAGAATAGATTAATAATTATACACTCGTAGCATATTTTATGCTACAACATTGAATTGTATTTATTTGTACAATACAACGACAAAAAGTACTTATTTGTGAAAGGTATATTATTTTAGTTAAGTATTGTGCACATAATATGAAGATATATTACAGAAGTTCTTCTTTCCGCTTACACTGTCGCTAAAAAAATTATTTGTTCCACTATAAACTTCCACCGGGGCATTGTCAAAGTTGTAAAAATAGTATTTATACATATATCAGCGATTTGTAATTTCTTTTCTTTACAAAACGCTGTAATTAACAAGCATTGGATGCAGATGCATGAAGAATGTTGCAAATGGCGCTGATCTGAGAAATGCATATGTAAAGTGCAAGCGCAGGAGTAGCTTGCGCAACATCCATTGCAAGCGGGCGGTGGGGATAGCGGGAGCGGAGGCATCCCTCCCGAATTCGGCGGTAGGACACGATGCATCACCTGTCGTTGTCGGTTGACCTTCAGAAGCCGCGCGTGGAAAGAGCTCGGTGTGTCGATTGTGTGCTGCCTGGATAACGCCGCGTGAGGCACGCTCACTGAGCTCTGTCTGAACCATGGTAGCGATATCTTCCGCCTGCTTTTGTGTTGTTTGGAGGCGGCGGGTGGTGGGGTGGTCCCCATCGCGCCGGCCGCAACACGTGCGAACGCGACGCCGCCTCCGTCCGACGTGGCGCGCGGCACTGTCGCCACTGCCGCCGCCGCGCGCCTCACCAGCGCCTATCGTTCGTTCTCGTACGCCCGCTCGCTCACTACGCAGCCTCCGTATCGAGCTACACTTCCCGATTTATTCTACAAAAGCACCCACCGCAGTGCCGTGCGAAAGACGCATCTAATCCGTTCGCAACGGTCGGAGTAGCGGTTGTAGTAGTTAGCAATGACGCCCTTTCCACGCCTGCGGCTAGTGGCCAGCAAAATTTATCCGGCATTTTCAGAGTAACGACCTATTTGTTGACAAATAATAAAGTTGACTGTATTTTAGGTTAAAATAAATATATAATTAAACTATTAATACAAGGATGATGTTTCGTAGTTGAATGAGAGTTAGAACTTCAACTTAAATTTTAATTCAAGATCAAATTCCAAAACTCAACTAAATCATTGATGACAGTAGAAGTAAGGCAGGAAGTAATTAAACGTACTCTCTCGCGTCTAGTAAGCCCTACGAAATGAAAATTGTTTACTGTCACTGCCACGAAAAGAAATCCAAAATAACAATGAAGTAAAACAATGCGAATAAAGCCTCAGGTACCAAAAACTAGCTCTGACGGAAATTAATATGCATATTACATAATTTTAATGGTACTTTAACACCATCTCATTCACACCAGTATCGACTGGTGTGAATGAGTCAAGTTTGAGAAGAGCTAGGTACTCGAAAGTTGTACAGGAGTAGAGTAGGTAGAAAGTCAAGCCAGTCATTTTATTAATATTCATTAAGTCTACAGACTTTTTACATATTACATTAACTCAATCTTCAGAACATCTAAAAATTTTTGCTCGCGTAAAACAGTCAGCCCTAGTAGCTAAATATCAATATTGCCTTAATATCGTTCAATATTAGACTTTGGGCAGCTAGGTCCCGCCTGTCCTATAGCGAAATTACATTCCTTATCTTCTGCCACTGGCCTTTACAATAACATATATAGCAAAGCAAAGACAATAGTATTTTTTTGTAAAAAATAAATACATATTGTGAACAAATGAAGTAAAAAAACCAAGAACAAAAGCAAGACGCAAATAGAATACATGTTAATTATGAAGATTTTATTAGATTAAGATATTAATAAAAGTATGGTTAACTTTATTGTTTCAAATCTGACTGGAATTAAAAAAAATGATTTATTGTAATTCACCTTTGTAAATTGTAAAACAATTGTACAAGAAATCAATTTTGAAGTTAAAAATTCAAATAGTAAAGTACGAATATAAAAAGGAGGTTTGTGAAGTATTATTCTAATTCAAATGTTTTTCCCTGTATTCAATCATAGTAACATTAAATTAACGAATCAAAATGACCGAGTGTAACAGGGGCGCGAGCGTTCACGGTCGCGTCCCCCAGTGTCACTATCCGTTGGCCTGGCCTTGAAAACAGTGGAACGACAAAGCAGCATGACAAATGAGAAAATTATATGTTCCAGTTCAACGAGGGGAGAACAAAATAATGGACATTAAAATGTATGCAAACCCCGATATTAGTAGTCTAGGCAGATTCATTTAATTTGATTTAGAAACTGATCAATCTGTTTGCAGTAATTGATCAATGTGGGCGAAGATAAATAAGCGTGTCAGGACCGTAGTAATTGGAGATCAATTGTCTTTGCCCAACTCTCTGGAAAATAGGCGTAGCATTGTGTGTATGTATGTTGGTATGTATATTTTATTTGTAACATAACAACAAAACATTAGCTGCAGAATTCCAAATGAAACCATTTGACAATTTGAGCTTATTTGATTAGAGTTTCTAAATTGAAATCAGCTGAATTGTGATTTGTAAATTCGTGTTTAAAATTTAATAGCAGACAAAGTTAGTTACTCAAAGTATGCACTTTACGTTATTTATTTATAAAAACGCATATTGGCTCTTCACACTATACCCGAGATAAAAGTCGAGTATATGTAAAGAGTCACGAAATTATACATCCAACTTCGTTATCTTCGATCGTAGCTTTTTGCAACTCACAGCAAGGATGAAGCGAGAGACGCACAAATACTAGCTAATGAAGATGAAGCTAAATGGGTAGGACGAAACAAATATTCTCTAGTCTTAATAAAATCAATCAAATGCTTTATGATATTTAAAGGACATTAAGTCACCGAAATGGGACTCTCTGAGCACTTTTGTCATCACATCACAAAAAAAATATGAAAAATATATCAATAATCAAATAAATTAATAAAATAGACAGGTGAGAATAATAAAACAATCAATGCCATGTGTGCTCAGTTGCCATGAGGAATGCTTAATTCAATGGAGTACCATAATCAATACTAGAAATATCGTAGTTAACGACTCTATAACCGTTCAACAACATTGGTTGACCATTACATGAATTGATTAATTGATAAAATAACATTATAAGATTGTGGCAGAGCTTAAACCGCTGGGGATACAAACATGAAATTTTAACAGCTGATACTTTTCATGTTGTTAGGTCCCATTTATAAAAGATTTTCCAAATTCCACCTTTAATTAAATAAAACAAACGGACGAGTGACGTTTAGAATTTCGTCTTCTTCAAAGTCAACTATGTAATATAAGACAAAATCACATGTACGAAGCAATAGTTACTGGCCATTAGTGAATAAGATGTATAAAGAATGATGGATACATTTAATAACCTGATTGAAACGCGTTCTCAATTCGATAAACTTAAAAATTTAATAAATACACTACAACTAAGTGGCGTGAAATTGGAGAGGTCTATGTCCAGCAGTGGACTGCGATAGGCTGATGATGATGATGAACAAGTACTGATTAAAATATAAGAAAAACATTTTCGTGGAACAACTTCAAGACCTAGCATAAGAATTTCACTACAATTAACTGCTGCGTGATGTTGTGTTGTCATTAAAAGTTCACTTAGATTTTTTTTTCAAGTATCCAAGGAGAGTACTTGATATGTATTGTACCACAGATAAGATAATAATAAATTCGTACCAGATACATCGATACTGCGATTGTAGTCGCTCTATAGGGGCGGCAATCGTTCAGCGGTGGACCTAATAAGTGAAGTCCACAACTTTAATACTAAAGTATGTATACAGTTACAATACAGTTATTTTTGCTTGCAGCTGACATCGGGTAATTACTCTTAGATACATATATTACGTACTAGTTTATGCCCGCGGTTCTACCCGCGTATATGTCGGTTATCGCGGCAAATAGCCTATGTGTTATTCTCATGTATAAACTATATTACTGTAAAGTTTCATTCAAATCCGTTGAGTAGTTTTTACGCGAAAAAGTAACAACCATCCATCCAAATTTTCGTGTTTATAATTTATAATATTAGCATAGATAATATGCGTACACTTGCCGTAAGTGGAGGATGTTTTTCCTACAATTCGACATGACTGACGTAGGAAAGTTATTATACTGAATCATTTTGTAAACTTTTGTAATACACCAACAATTTGCCTTGGTATTTTTTTGTGTATCAAGTCTTGTTTTACCTTAAAACTTGTAAAATCCTTTTTGATATTACCGATACAGTCCACAAATAACACTGATATAGGTATCTGAAAAATTTAACCTAGAAAACGAAGAATGAAAAAATTGTTGATAACTTTTTAACATGTTAAAAACGTCAAATCATGTTACTGTTCATTCTAAAGTTTGGACTGAGTATCTGTACTAGAGTGTGCCGATCAGTTAGCAACTTATCTGTAAAGCCGGGCCTATCCGGCCACTGTTGTAGTCGGCGATTAGTCGACTAATATTTGGCAAAAAGCGCCGACTATTCGGCTATTTCAATAAAATAATATGTATGTATATTTATATATTAAAATTAATCTTACACATTTTGAAGTTTAAAAAACAAAGCAATCTTTCCTTTTGGTAATCAGTTTCTAAAATTACGTGATGATAAAAGGCATATCTGATATACATTAAACAAAATGTTTGTTTCTATTGTTTGTTTTTTTTTCCATCCACCACGAGAAATAATCATTGGCATTGATTACACATAACTGCGTCAGCGCCGCGTTAGGGCAAAGACCCTCGGTCCGTCAAAGTCATAATCGGCACATCTCTAACCTGTATAGCTCATAAGAGCGTGTGACATTCCCATTTTCACTTGTATATCCGGGAGTACAGCTTAACTACACACCATCAGTTTACAGCGCAGCGCGAGTTTAAGCGAGGCATGTAGCCCTTATTATACTAATAAATGTATCACATCAAACTGGCATCTGTTGTTATAAGAGTTTGAACTCACTGTCGGTTTGCACGCTGCAACTTTTAGCGTGCTATTACTCCTGACTATACTAATAGACGTTTCACATCTGAATGACGGCCGTTTTTCAGCTCGATCCTAGCAATACACTGTATAATGGGCAAACTACGATTTTTCTTATAATTAGAAAGACGCCTTGGTAATAGTCAATTCCGGTCACAATACCCTCCAATAATAGGTTGGACTGTCGACTCGGACGGAAGGTCCTTTAATGGAATAAACGATTTCCAAATTATTAATAATTTTAGATCCACGGCTAGTTAAATTTTAAGACGTCAGCAAGAACCTTAACTTATTTACTGATTGCCTCTAGGGATTGTCATTATCGTTCAAGGCATGTAATTTACAGCAGATTTGAAAGCGCTTAGTTTAAATCGGTTAAGCGTTGTCACTTGTACATCTCATTTTGCTGTACTGGTAAACCAAAACTGTTATAGTCAATCAAAACCAAGTAAATTACAATTGAAACAGTAATGATTTGAACGCATTGTTTTTAACAATAAACCTTTCTAATCTAAATCTGTGTCTCAATATTTGACTACTTCTACGTAGGCAACCACTTTCCACTTTAACTCTATTATTCTAGTTTAATAAAAAATAAAAACTGTTAGGTTCACACTTCATCGCCCAGGGCAAGCGGCTGTATAAAATTGATGACCTACAACATTTATGCATGGCGTGTTATGTTGATTAATCCTTTCGTCAAAGGTACAACGACAATTACAATGTCACTCGCGCCAAGGTCCCGCAATTATATTTCGTATAATGATACGCAAAGAACGTTATACTTAGTGAAAGATTTTCGGGTTGTTATAACAGAATCGTACAATGTTAAATTGAACGACTGCAAAACAAATAACGGTGTTTTACTCTCCAGCTGGTACATTTTTTTACGTAAATATGTGAACTGAAACAATGAACTAAGATCGCGGTCGTTTAGTCGTTCTCCATAGGTTTGTAGATTAGCAAGAATCTGCTAATATTGTTTCCAAAGCCACTAACACAAGTTTGTATAGTATATACTTTCTAGTAGTAGGGATTATAAATAGCAACTACTGAATCAAAATAAAGTACTACCTACTTGTTATACGTATATGTCACTGGTAAGACGGTAAAAAAAAAATAATTTATAGTCTACCTAGCGAGATTGTAAACCGTCGAAAGATTGTCAACTGTGAGATACTGCTTACAATATAGCCTATTTTTTTCGTTAGATTATATTTTAATATATTGAAGTAAAAGCGTTAAATCACATTCTGTCGTGCGTCAAATTTTCAACTTTCCCTGATCGGATGGTCTTACAGTAGGCCCTTCTATGGCCATAGAGTTAGGTAAGGTAAGGTAGAACTTCTTTGATTAATCACAAATTCATTTTAATACCGAAACAATTTTATGTAACTAATTCTAAAGCTGTGAGGTATATTTAACATGAAATTAATTTACAATCACAAAATACTTTACATTCGGCAACGAATTTACGAGCAAAAATGGCGGCGCGGGACATATACTGTTCAACAATATTGTGTTCGCGTGAGATGCGATGCGTCACATACCATATCACAATTTGACGGTTTCACCTCGATAAATTACAATCTAACTAAAAATAATACGTCAAATTGTAAGCATTATGTTACATTTCACAATCGTTGGACAGTTTACACAGTCTCACGATATCATATAAATAAAGATACTACAAAAGAGTTAAACACGCTGTTATCGCAAAAATAAACATATTTTTATCCAGATTTTAATTTTACGACTAAACTAACTAACTTAGCAATAGTAGCCACGCTCAGGTAAAAGAAAACGTTTATTGAAAATAACCGCTATCAACTCATTCAATGGTTTATGTTTAAAAAAGTAACTCGTAATAATTTGTGGACTTTTAAATTCAATAGTGTGAACCAGTGCTCACTCCCTTTATAGTTTTTGTATAGTCTATAGTAATACATGGTACAACTCATTTTATGCATGCGGAGTTTACCTATAAGTAATTGCAACACTATTGCTATTTTCCTCTTGATGTGCTTTTTTTACTTTGTTATTGTGCTGTTTGTTGGTAAAGCAATAAAAAAAAACTTCTTTTACATAATAATTATCTTCCGATAAACTTGTACCCTATAACTGAATGCATAATAAATATCAGCTCTTTCATGTCATTGCCAGACGTTCCTAATAGTAAATAAAAACAAATCAACTTTCTAAAATGATATAAATAAACAAAATCTCGTAAAAGTTGGTAACTTGAAGTACGTTCAAGTCCGACATTAATATAATTTACATCGTTTGCTCTTGTCAACATCAGGTCAACAAGCATTGAAATCAACCCAGACGATGTTTGAAAAAAAATCTTAATTTGGAAAATGAGATACCGTATGTTCTTTATAATAATTATCAAACAGTAAGAAGAAAGTGATCATGAAAATATTAAGTCTCAACGACGACGTCGAGTGTTATGTTCAACAGATAAATAACAGCAATAAGAATAAAGAAATAGCCTGTCCAGTGAACAAACAAGTGATTTGTTACACAAGTGTATTCATGCATTGGTTTCAAAATTGGAGCCTCTGCCGCTGTATACAAGGATACACAAACTCTGTTTTCCACATACGTAAACGTTACGTAAACACGGAATAATTGTGTATTGTATATTTTGGGACGCTAATACTTGAAAGGTGGGTTGTATAAGTGCAAAGTAATGTAGCGCGATGATTTACAGAAAACTTGTCTACGCGTGGGCTGAACCAAAATCATGGTTATAATACTAACAATACATTAATCGTGGTGGTAATTACTTACGAAAGTGAAACATCTAATACACAAAATTGTATCACAGTTTTAGTGTTTATACTCTTCCGAAACAGCTTGACCGATTTTGATGAAATTTTATATGTATATTAAGTAGGTTTGAGAGTAGGTTTATAACTCATTTTTACAGCCCTAACTGTTAAGGGTGGTAAGTCACGACTAAATTTTTTTTTTATTTTGGACCATTTTTTTGGTTATTTTCTTATGGTGTGGAATTAAAAAATACATTAAGTCCTAAATTTATATCCGCCTACCACCTTTCAGTAATTTAGAAAATATTTACGTAAATAAATATGGAGGTACAAAGTTCGCCGGGTGAGCTAATTTTATATAAAAGTAAAGAACCATTAAACTCAAGAAGAACACATTAAGTTCGATCATTTCATATGGGTGATACATTTGGCAAGTATACGATTGCTAGATACTGTTCTTATATGTTAAGATGAGAAGCTGTCATCAAGGATTACTTCTTAAAGTATATTCACATTATTATTTCACGTCAAATATTTATATGATATATAAATACATTGAAAGCTTGAGTGATATTAAATCACTTCCATACCTTTGCATTATACTGAGAGGATTAGTTTTATCGATTTCACCTTCACACAACTGTGCACCCTATGTATAAAAGCAATGCGCAGCGTAGAAAAATTCATTATTTATTTCTCCTTTGCAAATAAAATGTAAAGCTCAAGTAACGAACGTTTAAAAAAGAGCTTGGAATATTTAACAAAAGGAGCGAAGAAAATGAAGTCTGTTTTTCCTTACAGGATTCGTTAAATTATAACAAAGACGAGGCTACCCGTACAGTATAGAAATCCAATATTCCATATAACTCTGTATAGTGCAATTGCTAAGCAAAGATAATGCTTATTAAATTAAAATTCATAAAACAATAAGGAGCATGGCAATTTTTATAACAATTGCTCATAGTCTACGAGCAGAGAGAGTAATACACAGACGAGAAATCAGAACATATATTATTCTATTCACTGATATTTCCTTCAAAAGAGTAGGGTATAACAGATGAACGCCAAAATATACTTACTATCGCATGGCATGAAAAGTAGTAATAAGAAAAAAAAGAAATAACTTGACTTGGCCGCGGCTCTCACTACCCATTCCCCCTTCTTGTAGTTTTTGAAACTGACGAAATAACTTTAGAAATCGTTTTAGGCGAAAAAGCGTTACAAATAACCTTTCATTTGCATTTATAATTTAATATCAGGACTAATCTAAAAACGATGTGCACTTAATTTTTGTAATTTGTAATAATTGACAAGGGAAGCCAATGATTAAGAAACCGGTGGAACTCGAACCTCGAACAAAACAAGCATCTCAAGAAATGCTGAACTGAAGAGAACTTTATACAAATTTAGGAACCAAAATCTAACTTCATAATTAAAAGTTTAAGTTTGTTTAGCTCCGTACTCTGGTACGGTTCAAACAAATGAGAATGTATCTTACTCTTAGTCTATTACTTTCAAAAAATGAAAATAATGCTCAACTAATAAATAGATTCTTGGCTTAGTCCTGACCGTTTTGCGATAGGCAAGCCATCATAGATATGTTCATTAATTAATATAATTGCAAAAAAAATTGATCAGGTTATCAATGGGTGTAAATCAATTTTCACCGGCTCTTAAGACTAAAATAACTAGCTGCACCCCGCGATATTACCCACGGTTGGTGTTGTAAAATAACAATCGCGTGAAACATTGCGATATTTGTTTTGTAGTTTGGGTGTTTTCATGTAGATATGTATTTACAAAAAAAAAGTATAAAGTATTTCTAGCTGTCATAGTACAAGTTCTGTTTAGCTTGAAGCTAGCTTGCGTTGTATATCAGATGTCCGAAATATTTATTTATAATGGGAAAGCCACGCTTCCGCGATAGCAGAGACAACCATTGACGAGAAATTTGTATCTTACTTTTCATCGAGTGAGAAATTAGTAGTAGGAGGTAGGTAAGGTAAAAGCACTCCCTCTCCTACAAATTCTGCGAGACAAAATAATAGGAGTGCCTTGTGACTCCAGATCGATCTCTCATTTCACTATCGATGGGTAATGATAGCCCTTTATAATCAAGAGAATTCTCTGCTCGTTTGCCTCCGACACTGAATTAGTCTCTCTAACTCTCCGAGGAATTGACGGGCGAACTATCCTCACAAAGATATCAACGGGTACTTTTCACCGCACGGTGATACTGATTAGCTTTTATGGCATAGGGGTTGTCGGGCATCACTCATAACAATGAAATCAACTCAAAGATTCTGTCTAGTTTTACGAACGCAAAGGGTTTTCTTTAATTTGTTATGCTGTCTCGCGACTAAGAATTATTCAGATATAATGATCCGCACACAATTTGCTATCAGCATACATACGAAGTATCTTTAATCCGGAAAAAATAAGTCTTATCTAGGGGATGGAAAAATTGGTATTAAACTCGCATATCCCGCCCGAGAGCAATACTAAATTTCATTCCTGAACGCTGAAAATGACATCGCTTTATATGTATATACTCTAAGAATACTTTAGCACGCAACGCATTTAAACAGAAAAAGCACTATACGTCCTCAGCATGTTTCTACTCAAGATACATAGTATGTATACATATATTTTAGTAAAGTGAGCCCTGAACATGATCGTCATTTCCAGAAAATCGGATAAAGCTGTCTTTCTACTGCTAAAATTCGTTTTACTAATAAAGCAAGAAGGAATTCAATATACCTCAGTCCCCAGTGATGGAATGCAGAATTTCTATTTGAACATACCTGTCACATTTATCACTCGGCATAATAAACATGGTACACATCATTATAAAAAATATCAATAGCCGTTAGAAATTGTATAATGCACCCTGTTTGGGGCTCGCATTCGAAGATAAGCTTTCATTAATGAAATTATCTACTTTGCTTTGAGATTCAAATGTTTAAAGTACGGTATGTTAACGAATGTATTTTGGGAATGTAGAATGTATTTATATATTTAATGAAAGTAATAGTAAACTTAGACCCGTACTATTATGATAATACATTGTTCAAAATAGAACAAGCTCTGTTGTTGCCTTTTATTCAACAGTATATTTCATAGGTTTACGTGTAACAATGACAGTTAGCCGGTAAACGTACGCTAATTGTCACAATTTATTTTGTTATGTAAGCAGTAGTAGCAAGTTCTTCAAAAGAATTTCTTTTGTTATGTAAGCGTTAGTAGCAAGTACAGTGAACGCGAGCTTCAAAAGTTTTCTTATTTACGAGACGTCTTTCAACTTATCATAGTACTTATAGTAGGTATGGATTTTATTAGTTCTTTGCGTCTTAACAACAGCTTTCTGTGTTAAAGTAGTATATACCTAACAACTTCGCTTATAACGAACGAGGTAAAACTGAGAAACAATCAGTGTTAGGAGAGGACATAATGTGAATTTATTTTACATTAAAATGCTCTCAAGCATGAGAACATTTTATCTTTGCGATCGGTGAAGATTGAACTCAATTCGCAGATTGAGCCATTCTCAACACCGAACGCGGTCACCGTGACACAAACGAAATAGAAAAGCTAAATCGTCATTTATCGCAAAACGTTTTGCTCCACGGTCTAATATAAAATAATATATATAAATAAAATATGCAAACATTAAATCTGTTCGGATTTTTCTAGCTAACTTACTATACTATATAGATGTGCTCTTATTGTAACCCGTTCGCCTTTTATTGTAAACATCGTACTTCCATATGTTCACAATTTAGTTTGGCAGTAAGGCTTCGTCTTGTGTTTGACAGCGTTTATCCTTTGTACTATTTTACATCAAAGACTATGTCAAGTCTGAAGTTCGACATGTTTGATCGCCTCGGGTCTTCTAAAACCAAGTATGTTTGTTGTTGGTTAACTTGAAAGAAATCAAGTCAGCGTTCTCAAGGCATATAGTGAACACATGTCAAATTACACCAATGATTTTGTGTAACATATCCGTAACGGAATTTCGGTAAGCTGTCAAGTGGATGTTAAACATTTTACTTCATCCAGAAAGTTTGTAATCATAATAGTAGGACGGTAGATTAGTTACATATGAGTATATATAGAATATAATAGCATAGATTAGATTAGAATAGAATAGAACAGAATAGAATAAACTTTATTGTATACCAATTGATACAGTTATATTTGAGCTAAACAATATAATGACCATGTACAAATAGCGGCATTTTCGCTAAAAGGCAATCTTTTACAGGCAACCTTTGGATGGACAAATCGACTGTAGAAACACGAAATCGTGGGTAGTATTGGTGTTTAAAATAAATATAATAATTTACAAAATTCAGATAAAATAACATAAACTAAAATATAGATACACAGCTTTATATGTCCCATGATGTAAAAATTAAGAGGTTCTCATTCGATTGATTGTTTATTGCACCGATATCTGAAACTGTCATTGATTAGAATAATTCCTTTTGTGATCTAAAGAGTATTCATTGAATTTGATTATCCGGTGTGTAGGTAGACTACAGCCTTTGTGGCTTGCAAGGGTCATAAACGTGAACCTAAAGAGAGTAGTCAATACACTATGTTAATTATGATAAACGGCAAAATCTTTATGTCGTCTTCAGTACTCTTGTTTTTTTTTTTTATATAATGGAGACTATTTACTGCGTATTTGGTTTACAAGCTAAAATTTAAAAAAATAAAATACCCCTTACACAAATACTTAATCAAGTAATCATACGCCAAAAATGCCTTACATCATTTTGGAAAAAAGTTGATTCTCTTACACTGCTGATCTGACATTTACTAAATGTAGCTAAGAACCTANAAAAAAAAAAAAAAAAAAAAAAAAAAAAAAAAAAAAAAAAAAAAAAAAAAAAAAAAAAAAAAAAAAAAAAAAAAAAAAAAAAAAAAAAAAAAAAAAAAAAAAAAAAAAAAAAAAAAAAAAAAAAAAAAAAAAAAAAAAAAAAAAAAAAAAAAAAAAAAAAAAAAAAAAAAAAAAAAAAAAAAAAAAAAAAAAAAAAAAAAAAAAAAAAAAAAAAAAAAAAAAAAAAAAAAAAAAAAAAAAAAAAAAAAAAAAAAAAAAAAAAAAAAAAAAAAAAAAAAAAAAAAAAAAAAAAAAAAAAAAAAAAAAAAAAAAAAAAAAAAAAAAAAAAAAAAAAAAAAAAAAAAAAAAAAAAAAAAAAAAAAAAAAAAAAAAAAAAAAAAAAAAAAAAAAAAAAAAAAAAAAAAAAAAAAAAAAAAAAAAAAAAAAAAAAAAAAAAAAAAAAAAAAAAAAAAAAAAAAAAAAAAAAAAAAAAAAAAAAAAAAAAAAAAAAAAAAAAAAAAAAAAAAAAAAAAAAAAAAAAAAAAAAAAAAAAAAAAAAAAGAACCACCGCCAGGAAACTGGCTTTTGAAATGAAAAAAAAAACCGCATCAAAATTAGTCCTTCCGTTTGAGAGCTACGATACGATACTAACTTATAGCACCCCTCTTTTTGTGTCGAGGAATAAACAATCTTTTTCCATGTGCATCAGAAACTTATATTTACGGTGGCATTTAGTTACGTCTCCAATTTCTATTTCTATTTTTAATTCATTGTTCGAAAGGAGTTTGATGGTAGAATGTAACCGATATATATATATATATATAAGACTCCAACCAAAGGTCTAGTCATATACACATACAGTACATATATACATGACAAATTCAAACGAATGGGTGATAATTCGCTGTGTGTGCAGTAACAAAGCCAGCCAACTAACGCAATTAAGACAGAAATTGACAAGGGCTATCTGTCTCAAGGCATACATACATACGTCAATTAATCGATTTCATATATCAATTAAAGGGTTGATATAGAGATTTGAACTTGTTAAATACAATATCGGTTCGAATATCATAAAATATATTAGCAATAGTATTTATAGTTTTTTAGGTATGTAACAGTGTGACTTAAAATTAAACTTTATATACGTACTAGTAAAAGTCATGTGTACAGACACAGCATTTGAACTTCAGCTAAAGCTCCCGAAAGTCAGGCAGCGTGTCAATTAAATCATTAACAAAAAGGTTACAATTCGGTGCAAACCAAAAACGGCGGCGTTTTCATTAATATTAACACAGATAATTGAATAATATTAGCGTATGAGGGTATATACGTATGTATATACGTATGTATATATATGTATATGTATATGTATGTGTATGTATATATATGTAAGTGTGTGTATATGTATGTATATGTTTTTTTTTCTGTGTAAAGCTTCTTTCTATTGATGATGTTACCTCTGTGCACCACCTACCTTACAAGATTTCTACACCACCCTAAGGTTGACTGGAAGAAAATGCCTTGGGCATTAAGTCCGCCAATGTACAAATGTGCATGAAGTTTTAAATAAATAAATATATACGAGTACAGCGACACGAACACCTAAAATGGTCATTTTTAGTGTCCATGGCTTAAATTTAGTCAATTGCTACTTTGTCTAGTAATGTGCAAATAAATGTCGAAATGACCATCAATTAATATCACAGAAACGAGGAAAAAATATTCGTTTTGAGAAACGCATACGTTTTTTTCGAAGTACAGCTGATTAATGATAAAGAATTGACATATAATAGAATCTTATTTTCATCGATATCTTCAATTTAAGATGCTGCTATCATGGTCGACCTAATCATGAAGTGATCGTTTCCATCGATCTACGTTGTTAAATAAGTAACAACAAACAAGTATATAATACATCCTTGAGTCATGTCCACGACGAACCTAATCCATGAAAAGACATAATTACAACTCCTTCAATAGGGATGAATCCGACTACAGATCTATACGCTACAAGTGTAAATAACCTAATACGTATATCACTGTCTTTGTGAGCCCGAAACATGTTGACTGAAGAGCGACGTCGGCGACGGTGTATTGAAACGGTGCAGACTAATTGGACTCGTTCGAGATATAGGAGATTAAATGTGGTAAAAATGAATAGGCACTAAGGGTTAATATGGTATCACTTTTTGTAGTATTTACACAGTTCAATTATTGTAAAATTGAAAGTTACGCACAGCATTATGGTCTTAGCATAAAACACTTACCTTATCAGAATCTGTAGTGTTTCCACTGCCAAAAGAGGCGAGAGAGTTTCTGTCAACATTCTCTGTCTCATCCAATATGGGGTCGTCAATTTCCCTGTAAATTATTACTATGGTTAATTATTTGTAACTACTAGTTATTTAAAAACGCTTTCTAGAAAATCTGTTTATTTACAAGCAAATACTGGATATAATGTACGAGCGTGAACAATATTAAAATTTATCATATCGTAGTCTGGTATATTTTGTGGGAATATCATTAAATATCAGCCAACACTGTCCCAATTTAGTAACACAGCTGTATATAAGCAAGTTTTAACTGAAAGGTATAGAAGGATCAGATTTAAACGAGGTTACCTGCTGGACCTTTGCGAGCTTGTGGGACGGACACGCGCCGGACTTCTCGGCGGTGGGTGCAAAGCTTTGCTGAAGTACGTCTCCTGCACAAGGACAAAGTGTTTGTACACATTTAGTGATACCGAAAGATGACAAATATAACAATTCATTCCTGAAGGTTTCTTGTCATTTTAGTTATATTTTTGCACTGTGTCAAACTTTTATATATATTCAGCAGTTGAATATTTTCACAGACCTTCACAGCTTATATCTATTTTATTTCTACATATACTTAAAAAAAGAAATACGAATGAAAATTAGTAATATGATTAATGTGTTCTAATGTTTCTATCTAATGCGCTAATATAAATCCTGTGGGTATGTTTTATGAGAACTGAAAGCGATTTACAAAAAGAGAACTGACTACTAGAAATGAAACAAATGAAACACATATTGCAAATATGTATTGCTAGTTATAACTCGGCCAATTACAGGAATTACATAACATATCAAAGCTGGATTACCTGTATGACTTCTCGGAGACGACGGACCCATGTCTGTTTGATCTCGAGTGAGGGAGCTTTCAAGATGATTCGACAGTCGCTAGCCATCGGTTCACGACCAGTCCACACAGAAAACTTGCACTCGTCCCCTTCGATGTGCTCCGTCACACCCAGTTCAGATGTCTGGACAAACATTCGATTTAATTTTATACGCTTTTAAAAACTTGTATCTTACTATATATACTGAAACAAAGTTTGCGTCATGGTGCAGTTTAGACAGTATTTTAATTCGTCATTTTAGATTTGTCTTTTCTTCGTCTCATAATCGAATCAGGAGAAAAGTGGTGTAACTCTTTAAATTTGTACTTGTTTCAACACTAAAACGTATTATTTCAGTTAACAAAATCTTTTTATGGTAAAAGAGAACAACGAATACTTTTCTGCAACTACGAAATCGATTAAATTGTAATCAAAGATTAAATAATTCATATCTTAGTATCTTTTTTTTATCGTCTTGTATTGATTTCCAATATAAATAGTCATACAATGTACGAAAATATAAAAAATATAGAATTATATAAAGCACAAATTTAATTAGTTTGCAATTGATTTCCTGAATCTAAAGGGAAAAAATAATATAAGCGTAAATATCCAGTAATAACTGATTCAGAACACCCTTTTACAACTGTTACTTTTTCACAAAACATCCATTGCTTTTCTATATATTGAATATTTTCAAACTCGGACCCGCAGTTCCTTTCTTAAGTATTGCAAATTGGACACCTAATTTAAAATTTATTCAAAGCAGACCGAATGACTATACCAATGATTATTGCTAATACAGTATAGTGGGACTTTACATATTCTATTACTCACACAACTCGGCAAATTACGCGAGATGTAGACGTAACATTAGGCATGTAATATGAATACTTACCATGAACTTGGTTTTGTAGATATACTTGGCTTTTCCATGCGAGTCTTTGACTTCTTTGGCTAAAAGAAGGTGTAGGTCAAAGAGAAACACGCGGCGTTCACGGCCTTTTTTGATGATCTGGCGCTGGTCCCACACGTGAAATGAGTCCTGGAGCACTACCTCGCCGAGGCTGTCGGTGGGCACATCGCAGCCCTCCAACAAGGACAAGTGCATGGCGTCGTTTGCCTTCTTAGGTACAGACAACATAACCTCCAGACCGTCCTAAATAACAAAAACAGAAGTTGCATGAATCTTACTAGTATATATGAAGAGTATATGACCAAAATGAGAAGCGTTAAAGTAGTGATGCATTTCTGATAAGTTACTGTTTTGTAGCATCAGATTTATGTAATTTTCATTTGATTCTTAATACAAACAGATTTTGTCTCTTTGATTACTATGTTGGTCGTATTAATGGTTTTTGTAAACACGTTTTTGTGTAACGAATTAACTTCTTATTCTCTTGTATTTAGTACACCCATTTATTTATATTCATATGGTAACATTTGTAGGCAACTTCGATAAACAATTTATTCAATTTATTTATTTTTGGATCTAATGCAAACGTTATTTAAAACGCTAGAATAAAGTGATATTCAACACTACAGGAAGAGCAACATTTAAAATGTGAAGACAGAAAATATAAGGATAAATAACATAACATTTAGAATGCCTTCACAATTTGTATGGAATATTGACAAATGTTATACATACATCGGTAACGTCAAGAGGAGTGATCCGATTTCTTGAGTTAATTATATATTTTAACACAGACATGATCAATGGTAACACTATCTCGTGCGAGAGAACCATTACATTTTATGCATTTAATTTATTTAACAACGAATAACACATTACGACGTGCGTACACGCTGGAACGGAATACACTGTGGCACATGGGTGTTGCTTGAATGAGTCACGAGGAAAATATTGAACCAAATCTATTGTTAATTACCACAGAGTGGGCTAGTTGTTTAATCTCAAATAGATTCAACGTCCACAACATTTAACAAATACAAATTAGACATTCGTAAGATATAAAGTAATGGCTGCCCCGATTACCGAGCCTCGTTAAATAGTGATTATGACGTCTAGCAGTTGTTAATAATAAAAACCTAAGGTAACATCAGAGACACCGTACTTTTAAAATTATTATATTTAATGAGTGACATCAAGCCAGCATGGGCCAAGTCTTTTAGTGACATCCATGATTAGCAGTAGTAGTCCAATGGATAACACCTGCGTGGAAATAAACAATACAATAATATCGTATTTGCAAGTACTTGCAAATAACACATTTGGTATATTTTAAACAGTTCGCTACAGGAAAAGAAATATTTATTGTCCGGGTCCCTGTAATGTATTTGACCTTTTTTTTCCATCATGTGTCATATTTTTAGAAAATGGTTGCACCAAGCTATAAGCATTCAATATTATACGTATATTGAAAAAGTGCAATTGAAAAACTAAAACATTCAAACATAATTACGTTTGCAATTCGTCGAACAGAGATTCTCGGTTATTATATAATCCTCGATCGCATACTTAAACAAACGAAGGAGATTAAGAACCTGCTGTAATTTAAACTTTAGAAGTTGAAAAGATTAAAGTATCACTAAGTTGAGCAAGGAAATACTTTAATCAAACAATAAAATGAATAAAGAGACGAGCAACATGTTTGTTCAGACATGAAAACCCTGAATGTACTACGAATCGGTTATAAATACACAACACAGGCTATCACTGGCGCACGTCACTATATTGTACTCGGAATATGACTAATATTTCACAAGTACTAAACTACACACTATCCTGTTAATACTTAGTTTTTATTTAACAACTTAAACTGTATGTTGTTTGATTGCGCTTCAACTAATTATTTTAGTACATGACCAATTTAATGAAAATTACTAAGAAATTTTAATGAGAATACTCACTACACATCATTTGAAACCTATTAGCATAAATATCATCAAGTCAAATATCCTCAAATAGACTTGTCATACCTATGTAGGATAAAAGTAAATCGTGTAGAACATGAACTCTAGTTTTTTCCACTTTAACGTTTTTAATATTGTTTTTATTACCTCAGACATTTCGATGACTAAATCAAAAAAAATAAACACAACACTAAATCCTAGATAATGTATTCAGGTTTACGAATACAACTTAACTTGATCATTCGTTTTTTTAAGTAAAATGCCAATGTGACGTGTTCGTCGTGACAACGTCTAGCGTTCAACTTAAATTTTCCTCCTTCTTTATCTTATCATTGCCTGTAATCTATTAGCACAACTTCTACGATAAGTGTAGCTAAACAACCAATGCTAGTAGAGAACCGTATTAGCGTTTGTAATATTAATAATAATTTTATTTTACTTTGGTGTTAATTCTATGGTGTTAAATTTGGCAATACGGTATAATTTTGTTAAGGAACTATTAGTAGTCTACTTTAACTTATGCATTTATTTAATAATGCAGATTAATATCTGCATTAGTTTTAGTATTTTATATGCACTAATAATAAATTCTCTGACTGCTCAAGTGGCTTCCGATTCTATACTAATATTGTTCAATCCTAGAGCTTCCTTCTACCTTAAAAAATGATTCAGGTTCATTAATGACACACATGTAAAATGTCTAAGGTCTCCCGAAGATTTGAGACTGGAGATTGCGTTCCACAAAATTATACGCCTAACCTTTCACAGTTCAAGCTGTACGGTTATGGAATGCACTTCAAATATACATCAGGTAAGCGCAAATAATAATAAGATGGTCAATGAATAGGTATAATATAATAATAGGGTATAATTTAAAGGTTTTTTTTCGTATATAATTTAATTAAGTAATTATAGCTATGTATGTGTGTTTATATATTGGTATGTTTAAGTATTCGTTTAATATATTTATGTTTATATATACTTAGTCATGCCATAAATATTGTTACAAAGAAAAAAAACATTTTTATTGTACAATTCATTACCATTAATGATACAGTGTTAATTTAATAGATTAATATAAACCATTAAAAATATATAAAACTTGTTCAAAGTAGTATCATGGTGTTGTTAAGGGGATTCATAAGAATGGTATCTTGATACACTTGTGCCGATGCTGTAATACCTTTTTCACAAAAATATGGCTCAGTCACACCTTCATAGCTAACACCCCACCAAACCATCATTGGAGTCGGATAATGCCCTCGTTGTGCTCTGTTGACCAAACTCTTCTGTGATCTCACTTTGCGTGCCCCTTACGTAGTTGTATTGATTTTACCACCCTTACCTTATTTAAATTATTAGTTAAGAAATGACCAATGCTTCACTTAAAGGCTGCAAGTTCTAAGTCACCTTTTAAAATACACGACATGGTTCAAGGTGCTATCTTCATCGCCAAAGATAAAATGTTTTCCTTTCCGACAAGATTTCTTCAAATTCTTTCCCTTACTGTTTTGATCGTCTTTTTCGTACGAACACTACGTGGTCGGCTAGATCTTTTTTATGTCACAAACAGAGGAGGTTTCATTGCACCTATCAATAGCCCGGTTACACAAACATTTGAGTAATACCAAGCATTTTAAAATTTGTATTTGCTCCATACCTATTGTACTATGTAATGCAATCACAGTGATTCGGTTCTCTTTATCACCCCACTCTTTCTTTAATATCCCAAAATATTTAACAATATATTGGCACGAAAACCAGAAATGAACAATCGCATAAAAATGACAGATGCCAAATTCAAAAGTAAAATTTTGTTAATTTTTAATTCGAACATTATTTGTCTATATGTCTGCTCGTTTAACTCCTATTTCATAAAAAAACACGACTCGAATGATAATTTTGAATATTGATCGAAGAAGGTATACTCAAACAATTGCATTAATCAAGCAGTCAGTATTCTAAATAATAAATATTTTGAGTTTTAACCAAATATTTTGAGGAAAAAAAATGGTTAATATTGTGCTATAATAATAGTCTTTTATATCTGTGTAAGTTAAATTTCCTTATTATTCACATTATTTGTTCAGTATATTTCTTTTTACAACTGGCCAAAAACTAGCGAGTCTAAAAAATATAATCTGTTAAAAGCTTCATGAGGTTTCATATTATAATTGATGTAACGATACAGTCAACATTAAATTCATCAAATGTTGACTTGCACGACCTTTTAAAGGAAAGGGAGCATAGTAATCATCACATGGACATTTGTAAGCCGCAGTCCTTTTTAGGTTTTACCTGGACCGTCAGCTACTTTGGTAACCTCGCGGGTGTAGATTTTAGTTGATTTGGATCTGATGTAAGTACCCAACCGGTCATTCAGTGGGTTCATATTAAAAATTCATCTATTTCAACTGTTTTGAGATGTTTACAACTAATTTTTTTGCTAACATGGAATGTTGACTGCACATCGAACGAAACGTTATCTTACATAAGTAAATGATGATTATTTAAATAGAATATATTTAATTGTTAATTAACATGACTTCGTTAACCGTTACAATCAATAAATTCCGAGTAATTATATTACATATACGAGTCCTCTACTAATATGTCCGAACTGGTTTAATAAAGGCGTTTGATAATAATCAAGCAATCTCAAGTATAATAATTTCTAATACTATTAAAAGTAGTTTAGACCTATTCTTGTCAGGGAAAAGACAAATAGAGGGCATTTAGATCAATTTTTTCAGGCACTTGTGGCATTATTCTCCTTAAAGAAGTTTTAACGAGTTTTAGTACTAAAAATTAGTATTCGAAACTTGGACAATTGTTAGACACTTTATAATTAAGAAACTGTCTAAAGTAAAAACCAATAGTGCATAAAATATTTGAAAATTGTAACACTTAAGGCCAATTTCTAAAAATATGTTGGCTTTAACTCATCAATACGTAAAGCTCCCGTGACAAGTCGTCACAAACTTTGGCACCATCTCAGTCTACACCTAAGTCTCATTATAGTAAAACAGCCTGTTTAAGCAAAACATTTAAAACATAAAAGGAAAATTTTACGAATAAATGGTTTATTTATAATTTGTACGTCATTGTAGGGATCCAAATAATCAAATAATGCCTCGAAGAATTATGTGCATTCCAAAAATAGCAAGATAGAGACGTGACAAATGTAATTGTGGTATGTTTCTAGAAGACAATGACATTAAACTGATTTGCGAAGTAAAAAGTGTAGTGAAGGACTATTTGTAGTGTATGTCCTTCAAGCATTTTGTCTATAATTTTGTCATTCAATTAGTACCTAGTACTAACTAAATGGGATCTATATTCTTAATTACCATTTTCCTGAGTACACTAAGAAACAGGCTCTCTTCGTCCCACTGTCAGACTTCTCAATAAGGCCTAAGCAATTTCGAAATGTACAGAGGCGAGGCGACGAATTCCCGACATTTTTGTGAATTTTATATTGACTGGCTGGGTGACTTCAGAAGCTATGCAGAGGCTATCAAAATGAATAGCATGGACTTTTGAATTTTTATATTATATGACGGAATTAATGAATTTTCATGTGGATTTAAATTTATTGAGAGCTTTCATTTTTTATAACACAGTCTCAAACTCAAGAAGAAAATAAACGATAACATCATCTCTCAAAATTGCGTGTACTACACCAGGTTTTACAATCAGTAGAGCATACATACAAGAGTACCGAAATTTCTCCTAAGCATAACGCATTAACGATATTCATTAGTGACTCCATACTTTCTAGTCGGTATGGTGTTTTTACTGAACATGATCCTGGGGTGACAATAATACTCTTCTCTGGGGCAGGATTTTATTTAAACACGAATCGTACTAGAACCTCGATCGATTTTCGAGGTGAAAAACTACCAATATTAAGTTACTAGTCGTTACTAATAAAAGCGATATATCAATGGGTACCATGGTCCATGACCCATGGTCTTAGACGTACAGTCCGCCTATCACCATGGTCAGATCAGTTAGGCATGACGTAACGTTTCTTAAGGTTTGTGTTTGTAATACCTATCTGACAAACTTGATTGTCGTTAGAAAAGTAATAGATCATAGTGATGATAGTGACATTTCAACTTTTCGCAAAATCTTTACCGTATTTACCCCAACAATAGTACTCCTCAAAAACTTTTTCTAAGAAGTACGAATGAGAAGTTTGACCCTTGTTTTGAAGTTCGTTGACTTTTTGGGCTAGGCGTATTATACGAGTATGTGATGCATACTTCAATAGTTTTTTAAATGTAAAATATGAAATATCGCAATGGGCTTAGAAATAATTACTCACAAACAGTTACTTACAAATGACTCGTAATAAGATAACGCCATCTCATGAATAATCACAAAGTTTGCGCTTTTTAACAATTCACTAGATGGCGTGTTGACTTACATCGCCATCTAATCTTTCAACGACATCTAACGATTCTGAATAATTTAATACCAAAGTTCTGGTATAAAACTACCATTGAATTGTGATATTTACTGACGTAGACTGATGCAGCCAGGTCGTGGCGTATACAGATAGCGTACAATCATTACACATATAACGGGACAGAAAACAACATCAGTAAAATTTTTTTTACTGACGTTTTTACTCCTCCTCCTTTACCATTGCAAATAGAGACTTGATAACGCAATACGTGCTTGATAGCATTCATCGCTTACATTTATAAACACCTAGAAGTTACATGACGTTCTATGGCACGAGCTTTGATTTTTTAAAGATTTTAAATGAACTGAAATATAATTATTAGAACCTATTACTTGAGAATATATAGATAACTTATTACTTTAGAATAGATAGATAGAGAAAGAGAGTAGATATTGTCGAACTCCATGGGAGCTAGTGAAATCAGATTACCGCCCTTACATTTTCTAGTACTAAACGTTTTTAAATTTTTATGTTACTTATGAAATTCTAATGTCATATTTTAATTTTATAACAAGCAATAACTTGAAATATGGCCGTCTCGATTTGTACCGTTAATATTAGTTGACGTAATTTAAGAAAGCACAAAGACGTTACTTTCTTTTCCATTAGGTAAAAATGAGTAAAAGAAATCAAATTAATATTTTAACCTCAAGCTGACACTTCATCTCTACAAATAAAAAAAAAATAAGTGACTGTTTGTTCTATATAACTTCTGAAAAGCTGGACCTCATTTTGACGGGACTTTCATTGGCTGATAGGTGTTGATATAAGGAGTAAGTTATGTTACTTATTTAGATTGGTCCGCCCCGCGGCGTTACGCGAGGTTGTAGTTTAATCGCGAATAAGACTTAGCTCAGGTATCTTTAATAATAAGTATATATGTTATACATACCTTAATTTCTCCTAATCCTTCGGCACAACAAGCCTGGAGATCTTTTAACAGCAGTTGATACTTTGTGATTCTTTGTACGGGTTTGATGAGGTATGCTGCAAGTGGATGCTCCAATTTCTTCTTACGTTGCACCCTGAACAAAAGTTTTCACGTCAAAATACCATTTAGTCAAACGTTATCTGCAGTGCCTAGTTAATGATGTTGATAAGAGAAACTACTAATATATATTTTACCTATCTAAAACAAGCAATTTTACTCAGTATATGAGATATTTGTATTTTACTATTTATAGTAAATTCATTAAAAGAAATAGGTACTCGTACAGTCAGCATCATATTCCTATAAGCGTAAAGTACCTTAGCAAAATTATCAGAGACACACAATGAAAGATAACTTTATTTTCATTGTATTTACATACAATAATAGGAACTATGTTCTTAAATTTGTATAAATAAGGTCTGATTTCCTACATCTTAAAAATAAACATCCAAACAATTTAAATATTTTTTATGAATTTATTATTATCTTTTTTCATTTTCGATAATAATTTGGAATTGAATGTGATATTAGCTATAAAAGTATATGATAAGGAGAGATGATACTACAGAAATTACATTCCAAAATTGCTAACAAAATTTCACTAAAATATAATCATTGGGTATGCAAAAACTAAATTTAAATAAGTGATATACTGCACCTATTCAAAGTACAAAAAATACTCTGACAGATAAATGATTTTAACTACTCTATTATTTACTTAATGTAATTTTCGTTTTACAAACTATTTAAAGACTGCTTGGTTATAAGGTGTATATGATGCTGACTATTAATATTTTAGTAAGTAGACACTTGTTTATTTGTATGTGTTAAATACTAATATTAACTTTTCAAGTTTGCAATAGTTTTGATTATACTTTACACGAGTATTCATGATGGTATTATTTCAATGTTATGTTGTTCAAGTGGACCCACCCTATTGAGAGTATACTTATACATTCCCTACATACCTTTATTAGTCACAAAATGCTCCCAAGCAACTCTTTCATTTTTATTATTAAGTTACACAAAAACTGGACTACACTTAACACATTCACATAACCACATTATTAATAACTGTCTGTATGATCTTTATATACACAATAAAAATACTTTTTGAACGTCTTGACTGCATCAAAACGCAGAGTAATGATACTAATGGTAAACCACGGAACGACGAGACACACTTCCTTCGATAAGGGAGCTAAATGTGAACTAGCGTTGTTTATCGGTACCCACAAATAAACTCGATAGTGACTAAGACAACAGTACATACAAAACGATGTATTTTCTAAAGGTATTTCATACTTAAGCATTGATAATATTTGCTTATAAGGGCATGACAGTTCATTACAGAAACATAAAGGAATTACGTCATACCAAACCGATTAGACTTCGAAAGTGTATTTTTGTTTACCTGTATTGTTTGGAGAACATCGTTATTAATACTTTAATGATATACCGTCGATAGGTTACGCATTATTTTACATGTTTATCCATTACAACATTTAGTTATAAGATATATCCAACAAGCACGTGTCACATAAGAATCACGACTGTACCTCGTAGTGGCTGTTACACACGATTTGGCACCGTTTAAAAGTTTATCTCGCCAACCGAAATGATCCGCCTACGATATACTACCGCATACTAGTGTTTTCGATAATACTTCTAATCATTTCATCATATAATTTCACTGAATATCACTATACCCTAAAATTGAGATACTCCATATTTACATGTGTGTGTTTTCTCTTATACTTGTTTGTGTGTGTGCGATGTTTCAGTATTTGAAATCAACATTCGCGTGACCTAGTTGTCTTATTAATGACTAATTAGGGGTAATTTATAGCAGTATTTTTGTTAGCTATTAATTTTATTAACTGACATAAGAAAAAAATGAAACATTTTAAAATTTGAATGCGTTTGTTGTTTTTAGTTATTTATTCATAGTTTATTCAGTCGTCATCGTCTTACCCGATTTAATACTTTTATGAAAATTAACTCTGAACAAAGTAAATTTAATTATGTATGTTGTTGATCAACCAAATGACAATTTAATATCTTTTGTAGATGCTTATTTAACTAGGATTTGAAAAATATCTGTGAGTTTCCGCATTATTATCACCAGTACTTCCCTGACCTGAGAGGTAACGGTGAAGCTGGTTCTTTGTTTATTTCCACAATGTTCACGTGAGTGATATCATCCGGATGAATGAAGTAGATTTTTAGGATTCCTCATTCCAGCTTTGAAGAATTTTACCTAGGTGACATCACTCAGGTGGAGTAATTCGATATAAGCGGTTGTCTTTGTTCATTGGAATTGATGTACGCAGGTGAACAATAAGCGACCCTTTTTATTCATTTTGTGTACTTTTATCACCCAAAATACCTCCTTAAAGCTTGATATGATATCATCCAGGTGCACATAGTGGAATGAACCCTTTATAGGTACAGGGAGGCCTGACACGGAAGCGTGACGTGTTCTATGTCTCCCTAGCTAAACTGGAAGGAGGCCAGGTCCTTTACATTCAGTAATGAGATTGGCACATGGGGTATTCCTGTTTACCTTGCCATATACTGACATGTAAAAATCGTGTGATTTTAGTTCTATCTACACAAACAAATTAACATCGAAATGAAAAAACCACATGTGAAAACTTAATCTATATATAATATTATTCATAGCATTCGCAGGCGCTATAGCTCCAATTAATTCTTAAATTATGTTATCATCAAGAACTAGCCACGAAGTCAATGAATAAAATATGCGACACTTTGCATGCTACAAATATATCACTTTTGAGCCCTAAAAATGAACCAAAGTTCTCTGGTGCCAGTGTTAATTGCTGTTCCCAGTCACGTTAGTTCCAATTCATTCAGGGACTCCCCTGTACGTTTCTCTAGTCCAGTTTATCGCTGTCCTTAGTTGTTCGGGGATTTTTCACACGCTGTACTTTTATTCGTTATAATCATTATTAAATAGAATTGTAAGGGATTTACATTGATGAACGTTAAAGAACGCCGGGTAAAATTCTTAAACTATCTATATAAATAAAAATGAATCACTGAAATGTACGTATGTGCACAACTTTCGATCGACTGCATCAAATTGGATAGTTCTTTTTTATCAGGAGAAGGTTTGTATAGAAGAAAATTAAAAGGAATGCATATTTTTTACACTAAAACAAGTTTTTTGGTAATAATTAACGAAAAAAAATATGGCAGTAAGGAGTTCGCCGCGTCTGCTAAAAAATCACAATCTAAAAACTGAAAACTATATTTTCTATAAGTAAGTATAATAAAAATCCCTTAAAAGCTATCACTACATCAGTTAAAATATAATTTAGCATCTTTATGTTTTATGTTATAAAGAGTTATATGTATAAACAATTTATCATAGAATTATAAAAACATGTTCAAAGTAATATCTATATAAATAAAAATGAATCACAAAAATGTATGGATGCGCATAACTTTCGACGGACTGCACCAAATTGGCTATTCTTAATATTGGGAAAAAAATCGAAGGTGTTTTTATATTCTCTTAGTCCGCTTAGTCGTATACACTGCAGTGCCGCGGGAAGTTGACGCTGGCTAAAACAAGTTTTTCAGTAATTCAGTTTTTTTCCCGAAAATGAATATGACGTTACTAATTTCGCCGGGTCATTAGAGGCCTGTAGAATAGCAAGACTACACAGGATACGGTAATGACCTACCACAAAAAGAATTGAATGCTTGTTTGCCCTTTATAGTTACATTTAGTCTACGTAATGTCTACGGACTTATTAGGCATCCATTTTCTTGAAGTAAATACATATATATATATATGTATATAATAAATGAAACTATTTAAAATAAATGGTATACTTATCTTAATTTTACTTTTGAAAACTCAAATGAGTCACTTTCATAACTAATAATACTAAAAAATGCAGTTAAGAATAGCTTTGGCATAAATATACGATGGCTAAACAAAGATGGCTGCAAAGTATATGTGATTAGGAAATTAGAAATCACATTATGTAGTTGACTATCAAGTTAAATGGGTTTCTTTCTGTAGAAGTCCAAAATGATAACATCTCTAGAACTCTTTTAGGTGACGTTATACCTTGCTGTTGTACTGTGTCGTAATTTAATTTTAATGTCTGGTTCAATTAGAGACATGAAAATTTAACAAATCTTTATTTTTCCTGTTGTTTACATATACATCATTCCTAAAAATGTTTTGCAGACTTCAATTTAATAAAATTACAATTTCTTTTTTAGTTTCTGTGAGGTCGTGGTATCACTCCTGTCGAGCCGGCCCATTCTTGCCGAAACGTGAAATAAAAATTCGTTTTTGTTTACAGTTCAAGACTATTGACTGTAGGCTGTAGTAGTTCTATTTATTGAAGATCAACATTATAAATCTAATACCTTTAAACGAGAAATTCTTTGATTCTTAAATTTCGGAAAAGGCTCCAAAGATTTTCATGAAATTAAGAATAAAGGAGGTTTTGGGAGCAATAAATCAACCTAACTAAAATTTTTACAAGAAAATTAACAAAGAAAAAAATTACCGGTCCAGGTACTAATTGTTATAAGAGGTAAAATTTATAAGTTTGTAGGGAGTGATCTCAGAACTTAATGAAGATATTTTGAAGATTCGTCAACCGATTAAATTTATTTGAAAGCCATATTATTTGTGAGTGACATAGGCTCTATATTAACCTGAAAAATGATTAAGTACAAACGCGCGGGGGGAATTATTTCTTATTCTAATACTTGTCTCAATCGAACACGATGAAAGTTCAAGTTTATTTACTAGATCTGTCTTCTGATCAGATAAAAGACTTAAACCCAAAAGACGTGAGTGCATGTGTGTATAAATCAATAACAACAAGTTATTTCGAGTCCTCTGGTAGCAGTAGGTACCTGCTAATTGAAAGTAGTTGAAGAAAGAAGGAGAAAGGAATATGATTGTTATACTCCATATAGTACCAACCTTTCAAAGTAATCGCCAGCGTTCTGAACAACAGCGGCGTTGCTGTCCGGCTTGTTGCGGCAGTAGGAGACATACATGTCAAACTCGCGGGCCCAAGTCACGAAGCAATGGCCGACATCCTCTGGCATAGTCTCGTATTTGTCCAGCTCGCGTAGGAACACGCGCTCATGGAAGCGGTGGATTTCTTCAATGTTGCCGAATATTATTTCCTCCTGCGTTATAACCATTTTTATTACAATCAGAAACAAGCAAACCTTCTTTTGAAAGAGAGGCTTATGTTCACCACCATAAAGGCTGTTAGCTGAAGATGATGAATATGAAGTTTCGCTACATTTTTCTAACTCTAATGAAAGGTTATTTAAAGTTTAGTATTGATATCCATATATGTATATGTAATAGTTATAAAATTGAAGTGACAAGCGTACCTTGCCTTGAAGCGCGTGCGGCACAGAACCGGGATCGGTCCGCATCTCCCGCAGATAACACGTAATACAAGTCTCCAAATCTTTTACATAAGCGCGTTCCGTTTGCAAAAGTTCAGCCATTATAAACCTGGAGAACAATATTCAAATTATTTTCTATGCAACTTCACGCATTACAATAGATTATAATGAAATACGTTATGCTTAGTAACAGGTAGTGAATTCAAGTGGTAAACCAAAGTGTCACAAAACTGCAAAAAGTAAGCTACTAAATTTTTTTGGATCTAAACTTATTATTCAAGTAAGTATTACTATAACAAAAACAAAAAAACAAAAACCCATAATGTCCCACTGCTGGGCTCGGGTCTCCTCTCAGGAGAGGGTTAAGGCCATTCGTCCCCACGCTGGCCAAGTGCGGGTTGGGGACTGGCAAGAATACGTTGTGGCTACGTAAATCTTGCCGTTGGATGTTTTTAAGCCGCCCGAAGGCCTCCAACTAAGCTTCACGACTGTTATCGTATGATAACAACCGGGACCGACTGCTTAACGTGACCTCNNNNTTTTTAAGCCGCCCGAAGGCCTCCAACTAAGCTTCACGACTGTTATCGTATGATAACAACCGGGACCGACTGCTTAACGTGACCTCCGAATCACGGAGACGCTCATGGTAACATGCCACCAGCGGTCACCCATCCAGGTACTGACCGCGCCATCGTTGCTTACCCTCGATGATTGTTTCTAATCACCGAGTGCAACTGTATTAAGTATTACTATTATTTAATAATATATTAAAAAATAACAGGAAAAGTTATAGTATAATGATTGCATACTCTTTGCGTCTAGCGCTTCTTCGTTTGTCATCTCCGACAGCTGTGGGCTGGGGTTCAACTCGTGTGTCATTTTCCGTCGACTGCGAAGACGCCAGCGAGGGCGCCACTCCCGAGTCACTTTCCGGCTCACTTTCTCCGCCTTCCATGGAACCGCTGAACTCTGCATATCTACACAAAAACGTGGAAATATTTACATTCGTACAAGTTTATCTGTTTCGATGTTACATTATACTACACTATCAATCATCAGTAGTCGAATCCAGTAGTCCAATTTTGTGGGCTGACCAATTTCGAACAGCCGCGAACAAGAGCAATGTGTAGATTGTCCAATCTACACATTGCTCTTCATTAGACCAATGAGAGGCACAAATGGAGAGCGATTGTCCGGCAGAAGTTCACCCTATACGTGGGGAATCATGACCCTCAGTATGAAGATGACGACACGAGCTAGAGAATCAATCATCAGTGTTTAGATTTTAATAAGACAAACATTCGTTTAATCATTGTAGTATTTCTAAGTCCTTTCCGATTAATATATAATCAATTCAAAACAATTATTCTCTCATTGACCGGCCATCCATCATCAGCCTATTCGCAATCTTATAGTGGACATAGTCCTCTTCAATTGCACGCCACGGTTTTGATCAAACAAATCAAAAAGTGAATATTTCAAACTCTAAATCTGTATGTACAATTGTAGAAACCGCGATAAAATACAACTTATACATAAAAGATGAAAGAAGTACTAAAGAGATACTGTGCATATAGGTACCTAGTACATGTATGATGCCAGTCTGAATCTTCAGTAAGCATACTAAACTACTCAAGTAAAAAGCGTTTGTTATGGGTGAAAGTACCTAGGTTGTTCCGAAAATTGATAGCCACAGAATAAATATAATCTCATCTTTCATGAAACAACTTTTAATTGACGGCTAATTTCAACACAAACCTCCTTTGTGAAAATCACTGGCCATCTATGTGTAGTTTTTTTTTAATTTGTTTAAACATCGTCTGTCATTCTTCTTCTGCTTGCAACAATGGACGTCTCGCGGGAAGCTTTTCGTGCTATGATTTTTTATGATTATAAACGAGGGTTAAACTTCAAGGAATCTCAAGATCGCTTTACAAGTTGCTTTTGGGGAGTCAGCTCCTGCGTTTGCATTAATTAATTATTGGTTTCGTGAATTTAAATGTGGTCGAGATAACTTAACGATGACACCAGACCCGGCCGACCACCAACTGCAGTAGCCCATGAAAACTTCATCAGGATAGACTGGCTATTGCGAGAAAATAGACATATTATACATCGAGAGATACAGGCAATACATTAAAGTTAGAAAGCTTGTTTCGCCATGGATCCCTCATTTTTTCACCGATGAGCAGAAATATCGTTGTGTTGATTGGTGCAAATTTATGTCAGAAATGTTCAAAGGAGGAACTTCACAAAAGGTATCCTACATTCTTACAACTGACGAATCATGAACATATAGCTACGATCCTCTCACGGAGCAGCAATCCACGCAATGGGTGTTTGAAGAGAGCGCTTTGCCCACAAAATTTTGCGCGGTCGGATCGTAAATAAAAAATAATAGCGGTTTTTTTTCGACGTAGTGGACCAGAAGCAGGAGTTCCGCTAGAAGACCATAGAACAGTTACTAGTGAACGGTATGGCGAATTTTGTCTGCCTCAAGCTTTCGGGGAATTAGGATAGCGAACGCCTACGGTGCGGCGTCCGTGGCATTCTTTTTCACCAAGTTAAAGCACCTGCTCAACAGCTGCTAGAACTACATATGTACTTTTTGACAACATCGACGTATGGCCGTAACCGTCTCCTGAGAGGAGACGCGAGCCCAGCAGTGGGACATCATGGGTTGTTGATGATGAAGACCACTTCGGGGGTACAAATGTTACCCCCATCCTTCGTACAGCCCAGATTTAGCTACATGTGATTTCTTTTGATATCTCACGGTAAAAAAAATGCTTCGTGGGCGTAAATTTATCACAGCAGACGAGGCCTTCGAAGAATTGCGCAGGTTATTTTGCGACCTCCCGCAAGACACGCTTTTAATGTTTTGAAAGCTTATTCACCCGAATGCATAAGTGCATTGAGATTGAAGAGTATTCTAACTATTTTTCATTTCCCTATTTTTGAAACAGCCCACGTATATGAAATTTGTTTTGCACGCGAAAGAAGCGAATGCAGATGTCTATCGGGATAGATATAAATGACGTTATAACGTCTCTGGCTATTTGAACACGCATAGAACGTAACAATATAAGTATCCTTGCAACCCGCACCGGCTTTGCACTTGTATTTACGGTAAATAAATAAATAAATAAATATAGCCTATGACACGCTGAGGCTTAATTTTTGCCGACGTCTTCAAAAAAATATGGTTATATTTTAGCCAATAATAAAAAAAAACACAAATTATAACCTTCCTCACGAATATTATGCGGTTATTACTACTAGATAGAGTGATCTATCTAGTAGTAATAACCGCATAAAACACCGTGCAGTATTTTTCGAATTTATCGCGAATAGACAGATAAATAGACGCGGTGGAGGACTTTGTTTTATAATATGTAGTGATGTTTAACATAAACGTCCCATTAGCTTGGCAAGAAACGGCATAAGTGTCAGTTCAAGATCAAATACTATTTTCTGTACATTCATTGAAAGTGAACTGATGAAACAAATTGGGTCTTTGCCAGAATATGTTTGCAATGTTTGTTCCCAAAGAAGAATAATTTATATGTGTAGTGCAATACTTTTCCTGAAAGTGTAAGTTGACTAATGGTAATGAACGAGCCGGGAATGGCGCTTTATTTGTCATTAATAAAAAACTCTTTGCATTAAAATTTTTCTGTATCAAAGACTAAGATCACGGTTCTCTGTTAAGAATTAAATCGATAAAGGTGGTCACCGTTATAAGAATCTTAATATCTTATAAACGAAAATGAGTAATCTGCTTACCTAGCATCGACGGCAGCGACCCATTCCTTGATCTGTACGGCATGCGGGTGACCCTTCTCGACGAGTCCGTCCGCCAGTTGAGCGAGCAAACGAACTCGCTCACGGGATTCGCGAGCTACTCCACCTGCAGCCGCCGCCGCTGCTGCTCCACATCGTTCCTGAGTCTCTTTAATCCATTCTACGGCAGCGCGCGCAGAACGCTCAAATAGAGCAAACTGCTGGCATTGTTCTAGGCGCTTCTTACGGACCGTCCAATGTTCTAATACCTGGTGATGGAAGAATGCTTTGATGAATTCTCTACACTTATCAAAGATACCACTTCCGTTACTTGTATTCGCTTCCATCGGTTCATTAACTTTTAAGGCACGTCAACAGTGTTTTAAAAGAATACAAGCGAATTTCCATTTCTGGTATCTACCACCAATGGCCACCGATACAGAACACACGTGTCACTCAGTTCCAATGCCTAACACAATTTTATCCGAATCTGTTTATCGGATTAAATAAAATGTTCCTTCACAATTATCATGTATACAATATTATTTGGATTACTAGTTCGAAACCGCATCAGACGTAATGCAAAACTAATAATTTTATAAACAAAACATGAAGTACCGTTTGCGCAATAAATATTATGAAACTCTTCATATTCGCACAAAACGAGAACGAGCACTAAACACATGGTAGGTGACACCATCAACAGCCTCATCCGTGTCCTCGCGATACCATCGCGCACAGCTTAACAAAAGCCTAATTATTACCGACACAACTACTACTGCACGACACTGACACTGGCATTGGTACAGTAACACAAAATAATAGCTTTATATCTACTCAACGTTAACTAACATACTCAATTGTTTTCATCTGACATGCTTGGAATTGCGCGTAAGTAAACAAACAAATATGAATTTGGGTGGTATAAAGACTCGTTACTCTTACTTCAGAACAGCACAACGAATACCGAACCATGAAAACATTGATCATAATCTCGGAAGTTCTGTTGTCCTGTTACTTTTTATTGTCTGTATACAATAGTACTATGAATAATTCTAGGCTATAGTACAATTAACCTTGCCAACGTGTGTTTTACTTTTAAACAGTAATATCAAGAACAATAATTGCCTATAATTAGGTCTGTTGGTGGCGGGGTAAGGCATTACTGAAATTCATATTTTATTGAAATAGGATGTAACTTCATATAATTGAGGTTATCTCTGTTTTACAAGTACGTTGTAATAACAATGAACAGACTATTAGAAGTAGTTTTTGTTAAGAAATCATCATCACCCTTAACTTTCACCTTTCAATTTATTTGGGGTCGGTCGGTTAATGAACTCCCTTCTACCATTCCTTTGAAACACTAGTTTTTCTGATTTAATGCTGTTCGCCTGTTCTACGCTAATCCTCCTTGAAAACGCAATAGTTCGAAATGTCACGTCATCATTATCAATAGTTTTCAGTCCACGGCTGGACATAAGCCTTTCTAGCGAAGTTTAATAATTTCAAATACCCCAGGGTTTTTTCCTATTGACTAACAGCTTCATAGTGTTTTTATAGGGCAATCATTACCACATTAATATTGCTTTTCTCTAATATTGGGTTTGGTTCCATCGTACTTCCTATAACCATAATCGTAATTCAGTTTAAATTGCTATTATTTTAATCTTTTTGTTGTGATTAAGGCTTTAAAATACTCATTACTGAGGATATCCTGTCCTTATACGTTATTGTGATGGTAGAGTAGTACGATAGTGTACCTTGTTCTCTTGCGCAAGCAGCGTGTCGAGTATGGCCCTTGTTTGTTCATGGTGAGCTTTGCTCGCAGCGGCAGTCTGACCGTGAACTTGGGCTGACCTGGCTGCATATTTAAGGAATGTTTCCGCTGTCCGACGCGCTAACGTACACGCCTTCAGGAATGCTTCTTTTTGTTCGCCATGCTTCACAATTAACGCGGCCACCTGCAAATTCACGTTCTATAATAAATAAGCCAGTTCATTGCCAATATGCATTCATCAATAAGTTGGCGAGAACTCAATATATGTCAATTCTGCTTTCACACACGTTTCTAATGGGAAAATTTGACGTTAATTGGAATTCAGTTATTGACACTCAACAATAGCATAATGTAAGCTTTAAAATTATTGATATTTGTACACCAATGCAATAGTTTCAAATTCGATAGTCTATTCGATATTTTCAGTCTTTTCTTACTAAATTCAAAAATACAAGTCTTCTATTTCATTTTATATTAAATTAGAAAGTATTCTACATATTGCTATATCATGAAATAAAGGGCTTCTTTAAGCGCAGTATGAATCAATTAAATCATTTTAAATTACATTCTGCCTATAAATTCAAAAACTTGGGGTATACTAACCTGAGCAGCCTTATCGATATTAATTTGTAGAGTTTGTTCATCAGTGGGTGGTGCTGCACTAGAACCGCACCAGTCTTCGTCACGGCGATACTCGCGCTCGAGAGAGTCCAGCACTGAGCACACTTGTTCAGCGGTCTTGTAGAAGTTCAGGGACGCTGTCACGAGCTTATGGCGCTCCTCTGCACAGGTCACAAGACGCTGCCAGCGCTCCGTAACCTCTTCCGATATTTCTCTGTCAACGTAATCAGTAAATATGTAATAAAAATCTATAAAGGTTAAGAGCAAACGACATCAAGATGTATAAGTCTTCAGTTGAGATATTTGGATTAGTCAGAACGAGACTATTAAAATTTAACTGCCGCTGTGGCGCAGTGGTTGCGAATGCGACTGCTGTGCAAGAGGTCTCGGGTTCGATTCCTGAGTCGGGCCAAATGTTTGTATGATCTGCAAATATTTGTTTCGGAGTTTGGGTGTTTTCTATGTATAATATGTATGTATTTACAAAAAAAAAGTTTATAAGTATTAATATAGGTTATCTAGTACCCATAATACAAGCTCTGCTTAGTTTGGTACTAGATGGCGTTGTGTGTTAAAATGTCTGAAAATTCGTTAAATTACGATTGATTCTGGAATTAAACTCACTGGCACTTATTCCACTATTTTATTTATTTATTTTTAGACCTGATCGGTGCTACCTTATGACATCGTCGATCAGTCAGGTGTAAAAATAAATAAATTGGAATAAGTGCCAATGAGTTTGGTTTCGAAATGTATTGCAACAAGTTCCGAAAATCGAGAGTATAAATTAAATATGTAGTGCATTTTCTTTGTTACGCTCTGATGATATATACAATATGTCAAGCGTAGTATGATTGTTATAAATAATAAAAAGCATACGGAAAATGCTTCAATATTGCATAACAAATAGTACAATAATAGTTTATATAAATTACAGTTACTTGTAAGATAAATAGACGAGGATGTAACAAGGATATTAGACGTATGTTTACATATTAATCAAAGATGTTATAAATAATAACATAGGGCATAATAACATGTCAGAGACCAGCATACGGTAACATAAGCTATTGTTCACATTCTATCTCTCCGCGTATAGAATATAACTATCACTTTTGTAACCTTATCTTATAAAAGGCAACTGTGTTACATAAGCGGGACCAAATTTCATTTGACAAAACAGCTCTCTAGCCAAGTTAACGTTGTACATTGTAATATATAATGTCCCACTGCAGGGCTCGGGTCTCCTCTCAGGAGAGGGTTAAGACCATACGTCCCACGCTGGCCAAGTGCGGGTTGAGGACTGGCAAGACTACGTTGTGGCTACGTATCTTGCCGTTGAATGTTTTTAAGCCGCCCGAAGGCCTCCAACTAAGCTTCACGACTTTTATATCGTATGATAACAACCGGGACCGACTGCTTAACGTGACGTGAATCACGGAGACGCTCATGGTAACATGCCACCAGCGGTCACCCATCCAGGTACTGACCACGCCGTCGTTGCTTACCCTCGATGATTGTTTCTAATCACCGACCGTAACTGGGCTATGAGCGCCTCGTAATAATTAACGTAAAAATTAAAAGAAAACTAATCAATGTAAGGGAATGACGTCCCTTAGTTCTAACTCACGTGGTCATAATAAAACATTGGCCAATAATACAAGATAGAATATCGCTATATTACCAAAAAAAATCGACGCAAAACACTTGCATTTTGACTTAAAAGTGCAAGCGTAGATAATCCTGTTCCCTTACAGGATTATCTTGCTGCACTTTTGAAGAGGTACATGTGAATACCTATCAATTTGTAACAATTACTCTGTAATCTACAAAACGCCCTTCAAAATCCTCCATTTATCTTGTACAGATTTAATGCGTTTAGTTGTTCTCTATTTTCGTTGTAAGGAAAATGTCTTAACATTAAAACTCGAGTACATGGTTAAGTGTGTTACACAGTAAGATCACCTGATGGTATGCGGGTCATAATGGTTGGCAGCTCGCAGGGCATCAGCTCTGTACTTGACTTGCACAGCGCTCGCGTGTGTCTTTTCCACGGCCACTTGAAATTGATCGTGCTCTCGCTTTAATTGTTCAGCTTCTGACAGAGTGCCGGGGATTGAGAACGAAGCCGCCAACATCGCTTCGCCGTTACGAATCCAGCTCACCACTTGTGCAGCGTCTTTTTGGAATTGTCCTGAGAAAATATTAATACAATTTTTTTATAGTCACAAATACGATTTCTTATAATAAATTAATATAGCTTAAAATAGATTTTAAAAACCTACTTACAGGGCCAAAATATCTTGTTCTAATCTTTGCTAATTCTAATCACGAGGTAAAGCTCGATAGATTGTTCAAATAATAAAATATTAAAAACAATTATACACGTAAATTTGTACTTGCTCTCCATAATCTAATAGCGACAATCGCCTATAAACTCCGTCCAACTACTAACTGCAAGAGGTTAACACGGAAACGGTGTCTATTATTTTCCTTGATATTGATATTATTATTGTCTTTATTAAACATTAATACATATTATTTACATTTTTAAAAATACTTAAAATATGATTATTACAAAATTATAGTATTGGACACATTTTTTTGAGACGTCTACCTAAATTTTTACAAATATTTATTCTTGTCGATATTGATAGCAAGTCGTTTTTTTTTAATGCAATAATCCTTATAGAGTATCATCGTTAAACATATTGTTTTCGAGTTTAGTTTTTAACAAAACCTGCCCTTTCGTGTGGGCAGTACGTACCTAGCTGAACGCATTGTTCGAATCGCGCGCGTCTTTCTTCAGCAAGTTCTTCAAGATCAAGTTGTCTGTCATGCAAAAAGTCGAGAAGTAGTTGAACACGCGCCTGGGGGTCCAGCGAAGTCGCCTCAGGCCCGTCTGAGCCACTAGAAGCCATTACATCTGATGCCTCTACAATCGCACCGGCCAACTCCTGTCCTTGTTGCACAACCTATACAAAAGGGAATACTATTAAAAAACTTTTGAAACATTCTTTCGTAGCGAATTTACAAGCAATGTCCAATGTCGATACTTGAGCTCAATGCTTATAACTTCGAGGTATAAATTCTAGGATGTAACTAAATACCGCTCTAGAATTAATTAGTATTAGTTTTGTACAGTGTTTTAATTATTTTAATGAATACAAACAATGATCAATCCGCACTACAATTCCGACGATGACGTCTACAACACATCGTGACCAATATATTTAGACGAAAAACATTCAGTCTAATGTCAATCATAATTTGGTAGTTCAGCAATATTATGACCGAGTTCTTTCATAAAATGTTTAATACCTTCATGTCCCAATACCAATTGTACTACGAAAATAACTCAGTGCCCGTTACTAATCTATTCTACGCTTTGTATTTTTTCTACTCAGACTTGCCACAAATCATGATCTAGGTACCTGGAAAGTGGCGTGTTGCATCCTAGCTACACTTTCGTTATGAGCGGCGAGTGCCTGTTCAGCTTGCTGTGGGTCCCGTGGGGGTTCAGTACGTTGTAACTCGTCGCCCCATAGTTCCAGTTGAGATGATACCTGGAAATAGAACAAAAAAATCCTTAACTCAACTACTTGTTGAATAGTTTCGATGAGTTGGGAGGAATACTGCGATTTTTTTTATTTATTTATTAATGTCCCGCGGCTCCGCCTGCAATCTTGAATACCGTTGTAAAAGTTATCTAGGGTGCACTGGGGTAATTTCGATCTATTCTCATAGTCTATGAATCTATCTATCAAACTATCTATCTGAAACTCAAGACTATGAGAATAGTCTTGAGTTTCAGAATTCGTCGTCGAAAGTCGTAGTTCTCAACGTTTTATTTATAACAGATACTTATTACATTTTACGTTTATTTCTAGCATTATTTTTTCTGCTGCTACAAATTAGAAAAAATAACAAAATAGTTTATAGTAATTGAAGAAATCTGACAATGAAATTCGCTAGTTTTGATAGATCTCTATGCGCGATGAGTCCGATAAAAATGAATCAAAATAGTAATTTTTAATTATATTGTTTGCTTCCACCAGGGGTTAATGATATAATAAACTTAACTGGTCAATCAAGATGAACTCATGCTGCAAGTACTAGATTCTAGAAGAAATAAATAATAGATACTTAAAATACATATATACTCGTAGCTTATTGTCTTACGCTTAAATCAATAGTCCTTTAAAATCAGCAACAACAAGTTAGTTACATACAATACAATATTTAAGCAATGCTGATATTGATAATGCTGTTATTTAATTTATTTATTTATTCTTTCTGCGATTACATTGCAAAAGGCGGACTTAATGCCAAGATAATCAGTTAAAATTAATCATATCTTAGTTACGAAAATCGATTCACTATCGGCGAAGTCAACGCGTGAACACACGAACCAGAAATACAGTCCAATAAAGAATATCTTCTTTTTGCAAAAGTAAAAACTTTAAAAAAGTAATAATATGTGTAAGTCGACAGTTGTCTGTTAAAGGCTGGTAATCTGATATGATGAGGTCAATAACCGACTACCGACAATAAAACTGACTTATCCAATCAAAAATGAAACAATAGTTGAAAAACTAACTGGTGTTACTGCGATATTAAAATATATCGGAATTACTCCATATGGTTATTTAAAAAATATATATCATATTCAGTTATGATGTTGTTGTCCTCCTTTTAATACGCTAAAAACTACAACGTATCGTAAAAACTAGCATTTATTTACATTGATCACCAGATAAATATGTTAGGATAAATGCGAATCAACAAAAATTGCGCGAAATTCACTTTTTTCATAAAACTTGTCTTTACGCACATATTGTTTACACTGGCTACTCACAACGACTGATGCGGCTAGGACAATCAATATGCCATTCAAATCAATTATGGCTATAAGAAACTATAGCTGTAATAAGTAGACTTTTTAAGGTTTCGGAATATACCCTTTTTCCTAATTATCTCTGTGCACCCTATATACTACTATGTATTACTTCAAACTTTCATATAAATGCGTTCAGTAGTGCTTAGCGTCACTGGTGTTAATTCTGTTGTAGCCATCACAAAACTCAAATTCACTAAAATTTGTAGTTGGATTATAAGCTTTAATCTCATTTGCGTACAGTACATTTACGTTATCTCATATCTGAGCTGTCACTCTATTTATTTCAATTCCAAATAAACCTTAATCAGAGACACATGTTTGTTTATTACTAGAATAAGTAAAATTTACTTTTGCATATAACCAAAATCAGTTATTTACTATTTATTAGTTACTCAATTTACGCTATAATTATTATTTTTATTATTGTAACGTGTGACGTAAAACTTGACACAATACGTTAGTGACCTATGAAACATATCTATGCTAATTATTATTATTGTAACAATCCAAGTTCTGCTTCTTATCATTGCACTTGACTGGAACGGAACGGACTACTGATGACAAACAGTGATTGCATTGTTCAGCGAACAGTGCGTCGCTCGTGCAGTGTAACGGGCTGTGTTGATGGCGAATCACTGCCAATAATGGCAGTCGATACCCGTCATAAATTTCACAATTGATTAATTCTATCAACGTTTGTCAAATAACATATACTATTTATTTATTCCTTAGATCCTTCACAGCTGAGAAAATAGAGTTTAAATTGGTAATACTCGAATGAAGTACACATACTAATATTATTAGAAGACAAAATTTATGAAGTCCTAAGGGGTTGTACATATTAACCCGGCCCGGATGTCGCAAGAAAGCGGTTCCCGGATCCTTCCCATCTCAGGCACAGAGAGGCACCCCGTGTGGTTTTATTCGATTCGATTGCGACACACCGCCCCGCCGTAAACCAGTGGGGTGAAGGCCCGAAGGGGTTACCAGACGTAAAAAAATGATTTTGCTAAGCCTAGTTAGAATGCTCTAAAACCAGTATTTTATGTATCACCGCGGTGTTACCCGCGTTACAACAACAACCCTGTGGTTGTTGTTGTAACGCGGGTAACAAGCTAGGTTTTTAAAAAGCAAAAACATATTTTACGTTTTTTTTAACTGTATAACGAACATTATATTTATTGGTCCGAATAGTAAATCAAATCCACGATCTATAATATCTACTTATCTAAATTTAATTTTCTCCACGGACTTTTAATAAAATAGCTAAAATTAAGTCTCGTCGGAAGATTCTTATTATAGAAGACGGCCCAGAAGGATTTTAATATCGTATATCAAACCCATAGCAAATCGACAGATAGTATGACTAACTTTATATTATTAGCCTCGTTTCTGATAGTTTATTACTTTAGTAACTAAAACTGTGAGCTAAGCAGCAGCTGAGTTCGAAATTAGCTTTTTGCTAACTACTTCTATTCGCAGTCGATATTCAGTTACTAGTAGAACGCTTCATGTTGGCAATTTGATTTTCCACTGCGGGGGCGTGTGTTCTAGGTATTCGCCACCCTAGTTTGCCCATCTCACTACGTGCATAGATGCGCAAAGCTTTTATTAAAAACTTACAACTTTTTAGCTGCAACCAAATGCTGGGTCAAAGCGAATAACGTCGAATCAGATTTATGCGGCTTCGCTAGGAACAAATCGACGTAGACCAATTTGACCTTAACTCATCAATGAGCGCCTTCAGTTATTAAGATACGGCTCGAATCTGTCCGAATATTTACATTTCTGTTGTTGACCATCATGGTTAACCAGCAATCGGCGCTGATGACGATAAAATTTTAAATCCCTTAACCTACTTCTTTCAGCATACCGAAACAATTGAAATCGGTTGTGGGCTCATATTGATTTACTTTTGGCGACTCTAACAGACAGGATTTGACGGTAGTCTGATGATAGAGCCATGAAGTTTTTTCTTCTCTCTTGAGCGTAACTCTCTTTATTTCTTTACTATTAAATAGCGTGTGCGTACCTATACATCTACCTTTGTCGTGTCGTTTATCTCTCGCCCCTATTCTAACTTAACACAATCTCATAGCTCGGCATGATAGTATAAACCCAGCCTGTGCATACGTCCGGAAAGTTATAACGAGTTGATCCTTTGCAAACTAAACTGAATCGGAAATATTCTAACAAGCTACCCGAATTATTAATCTGACCGCTTCAGAAGAAATAATTCTCTTTAAAGTTTTAATAATTAAAAAATTGTAAGTTACAAATATTAGTATATTATCTTGTTTCTGTAGATTTCACAGTTTGTGATCACCATTAACAAGTAGATAGTAAGAAAAAAGGTTCAGGTTCAATCATATATATACCTCCAAGGCGTCCCTTTCAAAGTGCCGAAGTTGCAGAGTAAGTTCGAGTCTCCGTTCGCGATCAGACCAAAGCTCTTCTAATGCTCCACGGGTACCCCTAAGCCGTTCCAAAGTGGTTTCTACTGCAGCAGTACTCGCCGCATCCGAATCTCCCGATGACCTGTTGAAGAAACAAAACCATGTGTTGTAGGGTGATTATTTTCTTTTTATAGATTTTTACAATTTTATGAATCACCTCCTCTTCTGTATTCTTATATCCATAGATGTAAGAGTTTAAGGATTGATGATCAAGTATCGAATTTAAATTTTGTTGAGATTCTTGAGATCAATTTTCAAATTTCAATAACGGGAAATTGTGTTAATCTATTTTAATGGAAATTTCTTTCAACAGAGCCTACCTCCACGAAACTTGTATCAGAAACAGTCATTGTGATAGTCATAAAATAGCATAAATAATTGTAAACTAAATTGTCATTCATTGGGGTGGTTTCCCTACCGATAAAATTTTGGTAATAAAATCATTAAATTAAAATTTATATTATCTAGAACGCTACGTTCTAGCACGTTATTTGCGGTGCTTCGTAAAGCCGAATGTGGGACTACATTTATCTAGACTAGCAGATAAGTTGCAAACAATTGTAACATTCAGCTCAGTGCTACCTTTCTGTCCATTTCAATACGAAACTGATTGAGGTTGAAATGATTAAAATGAGATCGCGCCACATATGGAGACTGGGTCGGGATAGGGGGAAAAAAATTATACCGCGGTTGCGACTTTCTGCGAGGAAGTCATCTCGCAGAAGGAGGCGGAGGTGGTGGGGGAACGAGGGGGTATCCACACGTTAAAAAAAGGGGGGGGAATTACGTTGCGGTCCTCGTGTGACCGTAACATAATTTTATTAGGTATTAGTATTTTATTTAAATCTTGATAAAGCACATAAAATTTTATGTGAATAAATTAGTCAAAGTGGCGAGTCTGCCAAAGTGACTCTACTCTGCCTGATGAAAGCATGAGCAGAATTTAAGAGAGGTGGTCACTTTACTCATCGCGATAATGCAACAATGCGACATGGTGAGCCACACTATGGAGACTTATTGAGATGCTTCTGCATAATTGGACCTCGGGTCTCGCACTAACTAACGAAACACTACAGCACGAATGTTCTTATGCCAATCTACCAACAAAACAATGTAAACAATGTGGGGCACAAACGTTAAGTTGTGGGGAAACAAGGGAGGGCTAAGCTCATCGCGCGTTTATAATCTGTAAATATGTGTATTTTATAATTTTTTGATGGTGTGTGCACCATGCTTTATTTGTGGAACCGAGTATAATTAGTATCGGTTATTTTTTTGATGAAGAATGTTTCAATAACATTAGTTAAGTCGAGGATATCGTCGCCGTAAGTGTGTGAAATGTCTACCAAGAGCCTAAATGCCCTGAACCGGGGTAGGTGCCAGAGTACGGCGATACAAACAGAGGGCACCAAGACTAATAAAATTTCACAAAAGATATCATAATATTGATCTCCTCTTCAAAGGTTAAGTTTTCAGTAGCTGGGTCATGGAACACTGACGGTCTTAGACAATTTGAACAACGCCAGAGAACAGTGAAAACTGAATTCAAAACTTTCCTTCATTTGTGTGATATACCTGAATAATACTGTTAAAAAATCGTATGTAATAAACAATATTCAAGGTATTACTCAAACAATAAACAAACTTAAGCGTAGTACATTATGAAAGTTTGCTTATCGTAGTAGCTAAGTTTGCTTGCTAGTCTTAAGAGAATAGAATTCGAAACACTCCTTTTGGACTAGTTGCCACTATATCGAGTATACTACGGTTACATATACTCGTGGTTCACATGGCCTAAGAAGAGTTGTACTCAATGTTGTGTCTAATTACCTTATAATTCGTTTTAATTTTTATTTTTTTTAAATAGGTACTAATATTTCGAAGGCCTATTCACATTTACGCACCAGAGTATATGCATATTGGTTGGTTGGTTGGGTATAATAATAATAACATTAACGGTCAATCTAATAAATCAATAACATTACCAGACTTATAACAGACACCAGTACTTATAAATAAAACGATAGTCAGTACTTACGGTTTAAAAATGTCGTGAGACACAGTTAGACACCAAATTCAAGCAAAGTTTACGCATTGTTTATACAATCGCAATTAAGGTAACCCTGCTTAATGAGATCACTTTTAGTGTGATACACGATGCAATACGATATTCTCGCTAATTCCAACAATTTGAAGCGACGTTTCTCTTTATCATTAAACGTGTCAGTTTTCACTCGCATCGATACCGATATTATAGAGTTGAAAAATTTGTATATTTGGTTGAACGCGTTAATCTCGAGGACTACTGATCCGAACTGAAAAAATGATTTATTTTTGGATAGCCGATTCATCGAGAAATGCTATAATAGGCTATAAAACATCATGCTATGACCAATACAATGATTTGTTGCAAAAACGGAAAAATATTTAAATTCCTCTTAAGAATCACAGAGGAAGTTGCGTGGGTTAGATAGTTGTATAGATTCTAGCTACGAAGTTTAGCTAAACAAGCTTTTTGTGCATAAATGTAAAAGAATAACATATATCACTAGCTTTTATTAACTTTAAAAACTATTCTAGAAATAAAGTGGTCATTGTTACTTAAAAGATTGATACGAGTCTAAGCAAATTAGTGCACTTAGGCAAAGTTATTATTTATGAACTTTCAAAAACTATACAATATTCAGAAGAGCAAGCACTGGTAACTTACATAAAGTCTTAAAAGGGGAAGTATATATTTACCATTTATTTACGTTTTCTTTAAATGATTCAACCATCAAACAAATACAGGTGCTAGTTCTGAAGACAGTATTTTTTTGTCAATTATGAATATGCTCTCATGTAAGATTCATTTTTAAACTATTTGTTAAGAGTACATGAAAAATGTGTTAATTGGCAAGCAGTATCTATCGCGTTGATTTCACGTAAACACGTTAATGTTTAGTGAGTTCAGGCGTATAAACGATAGAATGGTGTAGTATTGTATTAAATACATTTTTCTTGATAACTTTTTTAAACTACCTATCATGTTATTAAACTGCTTCGTCTGTTTAAAAACACTAAGTGTATTTTAAAAATGATATGTGTCATAAAATAATTTAATATCAGATACCAGTATAACCAAAATGGGTCAATTGCAACAACAAAATGAAAATTACTATTAACGATGTTTTGAGTATAATAGTTAACACAAAATAAAAAATAAACAAAGTTGTCATGAGGACTGCCGACAGAAGTGAAAACTCAAAACATTATTTAGCTCATCTGAAATGAACCTCTTTGCTCTTTAAATAAAATTCGCGATAAAAAGAAGTAGATAATAACAATTATTACATATTATTTCAATATACTAAACACAGCGACACAACAGCGAAAAGCAGCTGACTGATCTTTCTCGCTCGGGTACACTCGGCGGTGCCGAGTTCACCCGAGCGATATCACATTATGGTCTACTCTGCCTCCGTCTCACAAATTTTCTATCAGGTCATGTGTCCTGACGCGAGTTTAACATTTTTTACCCATCACAAAAATCTTACTATTTTCTATCAAGTCACGGGTTCTGACGCGATTTTTACCCATCACAAAAAAGTGCACAACGCCGCTAAAAAAATTCACTTCAAAAACGTAAATTAGTAACGGTTAGTAACAAAAAAAAAAAAAAAAGTACATTACCTCCATCGTAAACACTGTACCGGCGACTTATGCCTGTGCGAGCGCCGATGATATTTGAGCATTTTGCACAAAAATGTTCATTTCACCGGCGCAATTCTATACCAATAACACATAAACAGTCTGTAATCGTTATCAAAATCACTACACTGACACTGCGAATACTAATTTCCAGCATATTAAACAACGGTTGGATTTCAAACACGTAGGAAGATTATTATGGGGGCAATTACTTGAAGCAAGTTATTCAAACCAGACAGTGACCGACAATGTGTATGCGTCTACTGTTATGTTACGGTTGGATAACATATCTAACGCTGTCGATCGACTTACCCTAGTCACTAACACACGATGATGGCGTGGGATTCAGTCTCTTCTGCTGTTTAATCAAACGTGACTAAGAAAATATATATTACTATTGCCCGCCCGCGACTTCGTATGCGTGGAGCTGGTTATTTGCACATAATTTTTAAATAAAACATCCCTCCTGTGGTAAGTAGTTGTTTAAAATAAATCTTATACTTAAATACCATTTAAAATCCTTCTGCCATAATTACTTTAACTTCACTAACATTGGACTTTCATACAAACTACCATCCCCCGTTTTAACCCCAAAAGGGGTTGATTTCTAAAGATACATTATTAGTACACTTCTACACCATCTATAGAGCATACATTTTTAATTTGAAGTCTCTTACTTCAAAAGCATAGGACTTTCATACGAACTTGCAACCCCTGTTTTACGTTCTTAGCGGATGTCTACACCCTAAAAGAATACCCCTATTTACTAAATTTTAAGTTTGTGGGGGTTATAGTTTCTGAGATTTCGTGATGAATCAGTAGGCAGTATTTCGCTTTTGCATATATAGATACATGTTTGAGTAACGTCGTAATGAAATTTCCTCATAGAATGCGTAAATGTAACAATGGTTAATTTTACCCGGAATCATTTCTAAACATTGGAACACCCAAGGTTTTATAAAAAGGTATATGGGGAATACGAAAGCAAAAGATGAATGTAATATTTTTAATTTTGTAACATGTGTGAGAGTGCAACATCCCGTCATTCTACGGTAAACACAAGTAGCGAAGACGACAAATAACCCTAATTTTAAAGATTAGCGTATCTGCAAGGCTGCGTGACAGACTTCACAATCAAAGGAACGGTGACATTGCACCAACGACATTTAAAACGTATTCAATGGTTGGCAAAAGTTGGCTTAAATGTATACAAACTAGAATTCCACTGGAAGTACAGCAGTTATATAGTTATATGGATGTCTTTCTCTAAGAAATATAAATAATATTACGTTTGGTAATAAGTGTGGCAAAAGAAACATTTAAATCAAAAGATATTTAATTTAATCTTAGCCTCGAGGATTGAACGGCATAGGTCAAACTGCTCGAAGACCCATGCTTTCAGCCATTACAGAATAAGCGATTCCAAAAATAGATTGAGATTTAATCCCAGTCTATTTTTCAATGAGAAGAAATTATAACAGAAAATACGATTTCAATCACAAACGATGGGCTAGGTTTGATGGGCTAGCAAGCTTTCCTAATACGAGTAACCAACTAAGAAAGATAATGTAAACTTGGCACACTGATTATAAATGTAGATACCGTCAGCCACCTGTAAGACGTGAGTAGTGTGGCTAATTCGAAGAAAGTTCCCGCAATCCCTATATTTTGCCAACATAACGCAACACACTTGTCACACAAAACCTGTTGACTCGTAATCAAGCGGCCATCTCTGACAATGATCACGACGACGTAGAAAATATGTACCTACAATCTTCCGTTTTGTTGATTCGACGAACCAACGAAAAAACGACTTTGTAGAAACATTATTTCAAATATAAAATGAAGCCAAAAGTGAGCATGTATAAATTTAACAATAAGTTGGTTCCCTTTTTCTACAATTAAAGTATTATAGGGATGAATGTGTGTGAATATGTATGTCGTTATGCGTGAATAAAACTCATAGCTAAACATGTATAGCAGACGGTAATGTAACTATTAAATCATGCACAGACAAGAGATGTGAACATTCCGGCGCAAGAGACGGTTTCTAGTGTCGCCGGAGCGAAGAGCATTCCGCACGCGTCGGCGGCCAATCGGAACCGACAGATTTCCACCGCATTCGTGCCGGCCTTGGTCTTATGCACTATTCATAATCATGAAGTAGTTGTGAGCTACAGATAAAATTATGTTTACCTTATTTACTAATCTCGCTGTGGTCTAGTGATGAAATGAAGCTGTATAGATATTCAACCCCAAACAAAATGATGTTTGTTTTGACAAAATTGAATTAAATGGTATATACAATTTATATAAACGATTTAAATTTAATCAGCATATGAAGGTAACGAAATCTTGTTTTAAAAGATTAAAAGGATCACATAGCCTTCTTTATTTATTGTCTCAGATAAAACATTGTTAGCCCTTAATAATGAATAGAAATAGTATTTTTTATTTTATCCACCAATGGCCATCTTAGGACTTGTAGCTAAGAATAACGATGACGGTTGGCCTAGTGGTTTCAGTGGTCGCCACACCGCTTCCTACTGCGCCAAGTGTTGTAGGTTCAAATTCTACATGGGACAACACTTTGTGTGATCTATAAATTGTTGTTCTAAGTCTGGGTGTACTTTCTGTCCGTTTCATGTATGTTTGTAAATATCCCCGTGACACAGGAATGAAAAATAACTAATGCGAGAGTTGTCTTTTTAAAAAAATAAAACAAATAACTACGTCTTTTATATGATATGAAAAACAATAGTCCTGTGGGATATATATTTTTTTACTTGTCTTTAAAATAAAATTTAAAGACAATTCCCGCACTAGGAGTATTATTATGGCGTCGCGGGGGAGTTTACAAACATACATGAAACAGACACTAATAGCACCCAGGCTCAGAGCAACAATTTGAGGATCATCCTAAGTGTTGGCCCACGTTGGATTTGAACCCACAACATTCAACGCAGTACAAAGCAGCGAGTTTACGGCTTAAACAACTACACCATCCATGCAGTCAAGAAGGCCTGCCAAGTCGCAGGTACATTCTAGTAATTATTTTAGTACTTAGTTCTCCAAATTTTAATATTAATACAATAAGTTTCTAAATACTAACATTTAACCTAATTCTAATGATTATGAACTAAGCACAGTTACTAATATCAAAAAACAACGAATGTACTCTTCACCAATGACGGCCACAATGGTGAAGTGTACATGGATCGTGTTTAATTTTACGATCATTGAACCTCGTAAAAATTCCGCTTATGAAGCAGACATAAGCCCTTCAAAAGGGAGTCCAAGCTACCGAACAATTAGGGCTCAGTGGTAGTTTTATGGGCAGTTAAAACGCATCCATCGATGGATACTTTATATCCGGTTTTATTGGCGCGGAGTAGTCGCGCATAAGGACTAAACAGTAACCGAGCAGGCGGCGCCTTCCTGCTACCGCCGCACACCGCCTCACTAACAAGTGTCTCCGTTGTACTAGCTGTCACGTCTTTCTCAAACGATTAGTATTACAAATGGTAGTTTATAATGTTATGTGCCTCGTTTTAATTATACACGCCTTTCTAACACAAAACATGACTAAAATCGACATTAATTTTACAATTTTTATGCGTATAATGCAAGAGGTTTTAATGAGTAATATAAAATAATTAACAATATTAACGGTAATAGTTACTGTAAAGATTTGTGTAGGTATTTTTAAAGATATACTTTACCTACAAATTTACTAATGACGTATTGTACAACATTGATTTCATCAGACCCGATAAAACTAGATTAGGATAAACTCATTATTATAAACGAAAATACGGCGACACCCAGCTTTAGCTTTATTCATCTAGCGGTTACTACTACCCGAAAAATACACTTGTCTGTAATGGTCACGCATACATTCCACCTACATTTGACGAATGGTAAATATTATCGTTACAAGTCAGAAATACTTATCATCCCTAACCATTGTCTTCATTCAAATAAATGAACATCATTTTTGTACGTGAAGATCTTTTTATTAAACACACTCATTCCATTCTTACAGTAGCAGTTACGTCAACACGCCAAGGGCAGCGGCTATATATTAAGCGACATGGACAAGACATTTGGCAATACGAACTAAATTAATAACAATCGAAGGCAACAGATCTAGACTCTAATAGGCTCAGTTCTAATACCTCGATTTTTGGTTCAGCACCCTATTTTCAACTACCAGTAACAATTTGTATGGTTATTCTATAATTGATATATGTAGAAGACAATCGCAGGCGATATTGAGATTAGGGTCACGTCGCTTGGAGTGGTCCGGAGGTCTTTAAGACTGAAGCTAGTTTTCCACATGATTCGTTATCGTTATAAAGAAACCAGCTACAACTGTATCAAAAGTGCGTACAACATGCACACATGTAAAAAAGGCAGGCAAGAAATTCATTCCTCTACTGAAATTTGTAATTTGCACGCTGACTATGCCTGCCAATATGTTACATATTTTTTCTAAAAGTCTGCTAGACTTTCGTAACTTAAAGATTTATGTGTTACACATAATTAGATGTGAATTCATGTTAGGTACCTAGAAAAAGTTGTTCAATGGGATTTCATTTCACATATTTTCCGAGTTTCCTAGACTTTCTCGATACCTTTGAATCGGTAAATACGATAATTACGTGTGAGACAATGGTTCCGCATCGTTAATTATACGACTTTTGTAATACTATTGACTTATTGATACGTAAACACAATGAGAACGTAATACATCGATTTATTTTTCAGATTATGATTTTAAATCGTTAAGTATATAATTTTATTTAAACAGAATAATCGTAAACCTTAATAAATAAATGATATGAAACTTTTTATCCGTGACTGTCGTTTGAATTACTAACTAAAGCATTTAGTAGCTACAAATATTGTAGTATTCTTAACTACGAGTACTTTACGACCCCATTGGCTGAACTTACAACGGCTCATTCAAATACACATCTACTGATCCAATCCAACAGAGAACAATCAATTGATTGACAAATCGATGCATGGTGTCAGTATAACTGTCGTAAATGCAGACACTAATTTTAAAATTGTAGCTAAGAAACTGACGACCAGTGACGTAGAATAACATAATATCAGAATACCAATTGACATAATTAAACAAGCTGTGAGAATTGTATTGAATTAAATGTTCAGTAGGATTATTGTAATAATAGGTATAAACATGATAGTTATTTGTTATATCGCACACGAATACTATTAGAAAGAAATTTCCCATATTACACAGCAAAACAATGATTTTTCAAACTCCAGATAATAACAGCTGCGAAGTAGCGAGTCTCGGGCTCTTGACAATCGAAAACAGTCGCTGAGAGGGCATTTGTATGAGAACAATCGTAATGTATATGTAGGTGGTGGGGGCGTGAGGATCCCGTCGTGCGCCGCCCCTTCGTAGCGGGGGTCTGTGCGTCCTTAATCGTAGGAGCGCACCGGAAGAGACGATTGTGAGACAATTTAAATCACTCTCCGCGGACCCGCCAGCCATTGTTGCCGACTTCCCGACCACAATCACCACACCGTCTATTATGGATCAAAAATATGATTGCTCACGTCGTTTATTATATTAACCGACTATTTTGGAAATACTAATGATGTCATACCAAGTAAGCTACGCGAATAACGCTGGAGCTAGGTATTTGATATCTAACAGTTGAAATTCTAACAATAAAAATAATTACGATTAAATGTACACTCTCGAGATAATACCTATAAACTTTAGAAAACTAAAGTCTTGGTATATAATCATCAGATCGACATCGACCTGTTCATAACCTATAACATAAAACTATATATTAATATAAACCATAAATATGGACGTTATGATTATGGTTTATATTAATATGGACGACTATTATAAAAAGATCATTCATACTAGAAAACAACTCACAACAGCACATAGAAGACAATATATTGAAATACTGTCATTACTTACTAATAGGGTAGTTGACTGTATTATAAGTAAATACCGATGTCTTCTTCATTAAAACGAATATTTCAAAACATCTCGGAAAATGTAATTATTACAGCTGTTCATTTTATAACAAATTTTAATCAAATAAACATTGAAATTGAGTAGTCTAAAATAGTAACGTCACAACTCACAAGTTAAGTTTTCATATAAAATGTTCGTTTTGACTGATGATGAAAAGTAACTGATTTGACCAAGATGTCAACTACCCTATTCGTGCAAATAATATGACGGTTTACATCTCTTATTAACAATGTTCAAGGTGTGGTCCTGTGGTAATATGTACACATCTATTAAGCCCTAAGTGTTCAGTGTTAGTATTGCATGAATTTGAGTAAATTTAAAGTATACACTAGAACTACACATGACAAGTCACACTCCTTTCCAGACAATCACGGAGAGTAGTTAAAAGGAACAAGCAAAGAGCATTTCATCCTGTTGATCGAGAGTGGTCTGTCGTAGGGTGTAATAAAAGGGATAACGTCCATTTTGTTGATAATGCAAACAGATCCACATCTGTTCAATATTCCTCAGACGATGTAGAATCAAGTACTTTTTTTTTGTCCGATAAAATGAGTTTTCCGCAGAGCTTACCTACCTACAAATAGGTAGACAAAAATTCTGAAAGTCTCTATAAAGCATATAAAAAGTGACTTTGGATACCACGTAATCTCAAAAGGAAGTAATCAAGATAGTAAGCTATTTCTAGTGATAATATTATTAATATGCAATGCGTTTCTAATGACATCTTCTTAACTCGCCTTAAACTTTTTTTTACTTTAGAAATATAGATTTAGAACCCACCGTTGCGTGTCATGTGAATTGTGTTTTTAGAAATGCAATGAAGCTCAAAATACTTATATTTAATAGGAGCATTACACATATTTATGTCAGACAATAATAATGACTATTTACGAATTCTAGCTAATATATTTGTAGGAACGAAACATAATTGCTTTAGCTTTTACAATTATACATACAATATTACATATTTAATGCATAATATAAGTAGAAATAACACATTTATCATTTCACTTAGTACAGATACTTAAAAAGACAATGCAGATACAGCCTGTATCTGAATTATCTTTTTCATTTCAAAAGAAATATTATCAGTGTTTACAAGTTCAATTAGCCTTACGCACATAATCACATTAGGTAAATTGTGAATATTTAAATAGACAAGATATAATAACAAAATTCTTAGCGTGAGAAGACACTAATTAAATATCCGTAGTTATACAAGTCAACTTAGCCACTGATTAGATTGAGATGCTATCAAAATGTGCCGACACTTTCCGGGAAACTGAAATAGTACCTGACACTATCAGCACCAATCTAGCGCTGCAATCTTTATTATTGTACGTCACCCATGAGCAGAACCCTAGTCTATTCTTTCATAAAAACAAATAAAATATTTCCTCTAAAAAAAAGACACTACGAAGCAAAAAGGACGAGTGTTCAATAAAGATTTTTGTTATTTAATTATCCGAATTTAACACAAATTTGACATACCTTGTACAAATTTAAAAAAAATGTAAAGAATGAAGACTACAGAGGAGGATGCTAAATCTGCTATAAATTTAATTGACCTCGTTGCTGCAGTTGTGAAGTTGTAGCTCTAACGAAATAAATATTCAAAGATTTTTTACGACTCGTACTGGATAGTTAACTAGCAATTTTAATCTGTTGTGTATAACAAGAAAAATATTGCACGTGATGACCTCAACGTGACCTAATGAGCCGGAAAGTAAAAGATCGGTAAGATGATGAAGTCCCCCAATTACTAAAGAAATGAACTAAACGGTTCGGTTCTTCTTTCCAGGGTCGAGCAGTTAAGACCTGGAACTCACTATATTTTACCATCCGCCAGCGTTTTTTTCTCTCTCTCTTTATGATCATCGGGTCATTTCAAGCGGGGCAAAAAAAGCATCTCACTAGGCCGCTATTGATTTGTACAAGTATTGATTTGTACAAGTTACCGTGCAGTATTGTCCGCATGCACAGTGAGGATGGTGACCTCCTCTTGGGTTTTATTCATGCTTTCTATCAGGCTAAGTAGTCATTTTGGCTGCTAATTATTTAAAAAAATGATGAGGTAACTTATTGAGTAATCACTACCTAACTATAGCGAAAAATAAATCATCAGTCATCATAATCGTTTCGAAGGCGTTTATGAAACACAACGTAAGACTCATCTTTATATGAATACAACTGTAACTGTGAAAACTGTAATTTAATGTTACATTCAGTGATGTTGATATATGACTAGCACAACAACGACTATTGGAGACATAATGCGGTATCGGATATGGTAGAAATGTTTTAGAGAAGTCACTACTGAGCTATGTATCAAGTGCCAGAAAGTCGTTTATCGAACAAAAAGTAGTATGAATATCAGGGAAAGGTTATTTTTAATCTGAAATTTAATGTTACATTCAGTGATGTTGATACACGACTAGCACAACAACGGCTATTGGAGACATAATGCGGTATCGGATATGGTAGAAATGTTTTAGAGAAGTCACTACTGAGCTATGTATCAAGTGCCAGAAAGTCGTTTATCGAACAAAAAGTAGTATGAATATCAGGGAAAGGTTATTTTTAATCTGAAATTTAATGTTACATTCAGTGATGTTGATACACGACTAGCACAACAACGGCTATTGGAGACATAATGCGGTATCGGATATGGTAGAAATGTTTTAGAGAAGTCACTACTGAGCTATGTATCAAGTGCCAGAAAGTCGTTTATCGAACAAAAAGTAGTATGAATATCAGGGAAAGGTTATTTTTAATCTGAAATTTAATGTTACATTCAGTGATGTTGATACACGACTAGCACAACAACGGCTATTGGAGACATAATGCGGTATCGGATATGGTAGAAATGTTTTAGAGAAGTCACTACTGAGCTATGTATCAAGTGCCAGAAAGTCGTTTATCAAACAAAAAGTAGTATGAATATCAGGAAAAGGTTATTTTTAATCTGAAATTTAATGTTACATTCCGAGATGCTGACTATAACTTTAATCTCAAATAAAATTATTCTGAATTATAAATAAAATATTAATATATGTAGTAGAAATAAGTCTTCAGAACCAGACTTTCTTATCCATGCTACTCAAATATTACGCCGACAATGTATGTAACTAATTAGTGATAGTTAACTGTTACTCATATATTAAATTAATTGAAAGGAAATTATATAGGACAGCTATGTCCGCAATTTATTTAATACCGGGTGACTACGGCACGTACTGGGCATTAAGTATTATTGTTACATAAAGCCAGTATGGTTTCGTACCGTATAAGGTCCTATTAAATGTATGTATTTAGGTGATCGTCGCATTGGGTCTGAGCGCTTCTTTTCCCAAGGGTTATAAAAAATTCTAATTACTGGACCTCGGAGAGGTAAAGAAGCACTCGCCTATTTTACTGTAATCTTCGATAGTAAGTCAAATCTGTATATGTATAAACTTTCATATCTAGATATTTATGAATATAGTAGTCATTCTGAATTACGGAAAATCAGCGAACTAATCTAGCAAAGTGTCGTAAATTAAAATAAAATTACTTACACTTCCAAAATTAATTAATTTTGGCAGGACTATACATAAAAAAATTGCCTCACCAGAAAAAAATCTGTCATGAAGACAATGGCATTATATATCAACACGCTGCATGGTAATCGCCTGGTAGCGTTTGCGGGTTCGATTCCCGGGTCAAATCAAATGTTTAGGAGTTTAAATATTTTCTATGTAGATAGATTATGAATGCATTTAAAAAAATGTATATATGTATTTATATCAGTTGTCTAGTACCCATAGTACAAGCTATGCTTAGTTTGGGACTAGATGGCGTTGTGTGTTAGATGTCCGGAATATTTATTATTATTATTCTCTTTATTACTCATATATACATATTTATCACATTTTTAAATACATAAAAAAATAAACAATAATATATATTTAAAAATATAAAAAATAGTAGACCACCGACTTTGGGTACAGGGACCAAGAAACCCGTGGTTAGGGCTCTAAAGAAAGGAACCTCCTGACAATACGAGCCGTGTCAAGGACTGCCTTCTGCATCAGACCATCTTTTTTTTTTTTGACCTGATGGATTGCCTTTACGCTCTTCGCTCCCCCCCCCAGCGGGCACGGGGGGTTCGCTTTGTGTGGGACTCCTGACTGACTCCAGCCAGACTACCCACTAAACCACCACGGTGTGCCACTCTGCGACTGAGAAGGGAGGGATCCGGGAACCGCTTTCTTACGCCATCCGGACCCCTCCCAGCGCCAGCCCGCACTGAAGCGGGCTCCGTCGCCTGATGTTAAACTCTTAAGGTGGACGACGTACGGCACACGCGTAACGTGGGCGACGTTACGCGTGTACCGTACGTCGCCCATGCTCTGCATCAGACCCTTGATCCAACCATCTAACGTGAGCTTCTTGAGGTATTGGTCGAGGCTCTTGGCTATCAATCCGTGCACAGACACAACTATCGGAACAATGATCACCGAATCTACATCCCACATATCGACAATCTCGTGAGATAAATCCAAATATTTCAAATTGTTTTTCTCAAATTATTATTATAGATAAGGTCGGCGCATATCGGTCGGGTTTTTTAAGATAGAGTTTAAAAGAGTGAAAAGACACCATCATCATAGTCAATTACTTTGTGTTGCTGCCTCATGTCAATGCACGGCACGCGATGACTTTGCTGCTGTGCGGAATGTGATTTCTAAAAAATTCTTCATAAGCCGTTCAGATTTATTAGTCGTAGTATTCTTTTTCTGATTTTGGGGAAAGACCTTCACGAAATGCGACTTTCAGTTGAGAAAAAAGTAAAAGTTTCTTACAGAACCTTACTTCGACAAGGTCAGATTACAAACTTATTTCCCGCTCTATCAGGGGTATTGAATAATTCCTTGAAGGTAGTTTTATATTACATACATACATGACTGAAAGCAATAAGGCAAGTCACTAAACAAGAAGGGCATTAACACCAAAATCTAACTTCTATGAAATTATATTGATGTGCCAGCAAGAAAGTCAATTTGCTTTAAGGTTGACATTTATGATAATGAATTTGGTCACTAAGTACCGTTTAAGACCTTGTAAGACTAAACCACTTTTCTGAAATTAGAAATTACATATTTTTGTTTTTATGGTCATCAAAAGCAATCATTGTGCTTTTTGCACAATGATCGTTCACGATAAAATTGCACTCAACGCCTGTTTTTATCCCAAACAAAGCCAATATTTATTTGCATTTAACAAACAGGCCAGGTATAGGCTTATCATCCGCTTCAGATGCAACCCTGCCGCTGACCACGATCCTCTGCCGTGAGACTTCAAGAGTGACTTAACTAGCATAAATAAATTGTGACGTATGGCAAGTTCCTTATACGAATTTTGTAACAAGCAAAGTTCGTTCAGGTACTGTCAAAAGTAATTGGCCTGTCGCAGTCCAATAGAAAAAAAAGCATTATTTTTACTAAAAAAAATTATCACCTTAAGAACCTTCCTTGCGGCTCAGCGATAAAATTTAATCGAATTGGCCCAGCGGTTTTCGAGTTGTGCGCTTAGCAACACATTTGACCATTCATTTTTAATAATAAAGATATCATTGAAAACAAAAACAAGATAAACACCTAGGGCAAGTTCTCGGTAAAAGCATGTCTTGTAAAATAATATTTTGTTTATATCCGGCTAGTTTTGGGCAGTATGTTATGCCGGAGCGCCTAGACTACTAAAACCTACTTCAAGTAGTAGTCAAACAATCATCTTATTTGAAATTCATGATGCATAAAAATATTCCTACTATTTACATTAATGAAATCTCACAAACTCGTAACATTATTTACAATTTTGTATTTTTTTTTTGGTCTTGCAACAAATAGTGCTCATCGAGTCAAAAGATTGCAATTCAAATGAAGGCTAACTTTTTATTTGTTCAGTATGCAAATTACATTTGTGTTTATATCGCATTCATTTCTAACGCTACAACATTCTTAGTGAATATTACTTAAATAGCACATAAGCTTGATTAAAATTTGTCTTCAAATTTAAAATAAACAAACGTGGAAATTCAAAACTGAAATATGATTTGAACAAACCTGCTCAAATTGCACTTCAATTAAACATACAAATTTAGGTTGGACCTTGGCTGAAGTAATACAGATTTAATAAATGTACATATGTAACTTTGGTTACAATTATTTAAACCAGTAGCTTTTGTGTTATTTAGATCTCCCGGGGAACATAATTATGGTATCGTGCTATATAAATGGACGTATTGACGTTCTGCTCATGATGTTGTCGATGATTAAATGAATAAAAAGTCGATGATCTATTGTTTATTGAAACAACGAATTTTAACTGGCTGGATGACGAAATTATTTGATAAAGCAGACAGCGCTTCTAAAACGCACACATGAATAATTGAAAATAAAGGTTCTGGAACAGTTACCTAAACCAATACAAATAGAAATAATATATTCAGACATACAAATACTTGCAAAGGGCGAAAATCAATCGTGCTATTCCCGACTTTACCGACGAACGCTTTAGCGCTAAGAACTAAAATAATTACGGAAAGGATTATCCTCTATAACTATTACAATGCATGTCTGTAATTATACGGAGATTGTAATTTTTTAAGCATAATGGGTGACTACATGTACATGTATTTGGTCCGATATCTTAGTAACTGATTCTTTCATAGTTAAGTATCAACCCGATTTTATATCTGCTAAATCTGTTTATATTTTTAGTATAAGCTACCGCCTAAAGACATAACCGTCATTAGGCAAAGAATTGATTAAAAATGTAACTTATATTTATTTTAATGTTTTATACTTCTGGCCAGCTTGGTAGACCAAAACCTTCTCTCGTAGGAGTTTAGTAGGTCCAGCAGAGGACTATGAAGAGCTCTTGATGATGATGAATGTTTTATACTTCTTAATGAAATACTATTTACATCATGAAGAAAATGATAATCATTTGACCATTGATAGAGATATAGATATAAATACATTTTTATACAAACGAATTCCTTTAACATGGAGTTCATCAGGCAAGATACAAAATTATATCGATTTTGAAAACTAGATTGCAACATAATAGAGAGATTGGGACAAAAGCTTTTGAAACCTGCTGTCAAGTGTTATGGATGAAAATGTCTGATTTACGTACGTCAAATACCCAAGGGGAATACGGATTACTGATGGAGCGCAGACTTAAAATAAAGCCTGGTATAGACAAAAACTTGATTACTTGTTGTTTTTTTTAATGGTGGAAAGAAACGAGGAGACGTCACGTTATGTAGGATGCTGAAGCGGAGTATCTCAGTCGCAGTATGAATATAAGAGTTGAAAGATGAGATGATAGCATATATCTGTAGCGCGGTTTACAATAATAGTATGCGAGCAACGCGCTCAGTTGCGGTTAATTACTCTCATTTATTTCAGTACCACTGTGAAATTTACGACAATAAAACTTTTCATAAATACAGTATTGATAATAACAATTATTGTTATCAATTTCACGCTCTTTTCAAACATTTCTTTATTAGTCTTGGAACGCCATATAAATAGTTCGGACGTCCAATTGGGGATTCGCGAAGTATTGAGGTATTTATTACAAACGCGAAAACATCTTTATAACTAGTTGCCCCGACACACTTCGTTCTGTTAACATTATAGACACATGTTTTAGATTACTCTATGTATCAGAAAAGTTTTTATTATTTCTCTCGCAATTTTTAAATTTTTCCCTCTATGAGACCTTCCTTGTGTCTTAATGAAAGTATAAAAAAACAACTGAAACAGCCGAGCGGTTCCGGAGTTTTAGCGATTCATGTTTATTTATATAGATAGGCAAAAGTAAAGTCCTACCTCTAATTATTATTATTGAAATTCTGTATAAACTTATTTTTACTGAAATTCTTCTTATGATGAGTAATTACTTGAACTTGGACTACAAGTAATTTAGACGAAATACAATTAAGTAAATAAATAATTAAATAATCAGAATGCGTGAATTAATTGCGTGCGAATTGAGCGCTTTAAAAAAAGAAAACTGGCTAGTTGCATATTTTGCATTTTTTAGAAGATGGATTAAAAAAAATTAAAACGTGCACACATTGTATCAAGAATACTTAAGAATATTTGATATTTCTACAACAGTTTGATCATACCGAAATCTGATAGCTAGAGATTTAACTAAAAAGTATTTCATTTTCGTGATCTAAGCAATATTAACGACTTTATTATCTATTATTTTCTGAATTGATAAAAATAAATACTTGAAAAATCTTTTTCAATGGGCTTGGATAATGCAATTAAAAAAAACATTTCAATTATTGTTTTTCGGCAACAGTAATCGATGAAAACGTGAATAGCTGACAGTAAATTAACGACGCCATCAGCAGACTAACCAAATCACCCACCCTAGCGGAATTTCAATCATACGTGCAAATATAATAGATATAAATGAAAAGGGTCGACAATCAGTGACTATCGAATAACAAAGCCAATCATTACGTTGACTAATTATTGTTCTGGTTAATTAACACGCCACTCTATAATACTATTAGCTAGACACGACATACATAAGTTATACCATCTACAAATTGACAGCTTTTATAATAACCTAAAATTCATAATGTTGATAGTTTAGTAAAATTATTTTGAAAATAATATTTAGGTGGAGGCAGATAATAATATCACTGTAACATTGCGTTTACAATTTTATCAAGGATTTTAGGATTTAACTGTCACCTTACGTAAATTTTCAAACAATCAACCATCATGTCAATGTTGCTGCTATTTTCTAAACATTACCAAAATAATAAATCCTACAAAACTTAAAAAAACACTAGTAACACTTATTGTAAAACAGCTAAACACAACATTCATTAAAGATGCTGGCAATTAGTATATTTAAAATATGAATATAAATATTGAAAACAAACAAAGTTACATTTGAAATCGAAATGTTATTGGCGCGAAACGCGTTGGGACTATAAAGTGGCGAGCGCTAAATGTACGTCCCGTCGCGCTCTTCCCCGCGTGATGACTGCGAGCAACATACGTACGACGTACTAGTAACTGACGCCTGCCACTCTGCCCGACCACAATTTACAAAAGAAAATCATGCGCTACGGAAAGAAAAGTTTACCAATTAAATTACGCAACCGAAAATGTTACCCTACACATCACATCACATTGATACGTGTTTCTTTCATTGAATGAGAGAAAATATTTTAATACAAAATCTATCAGGAGCGAAGTCTGGTGCCATTTAATAAAAACTTCGGGTTTAGAAATGAGATATTTTGCCTCATATCGTAGGGGTATTGCACTTTAAATTGTTTTAAGTGCTCCTCAGATTTATCCGAATTCGATTCCACTGGACCAAGAAAGTTACTTCTGTGTTTTGATTAAATTACATTTCCTATTGTCTAGTCTAGTAATTTTTAAAGATCAATATTACGTTTAAGAATTATTTATTATTGGCATACCACATACTCCTTCGTATTTAATAGGAATGTTATAGTATAATCCATTGTTGTAAGATTAATAAATTCAGTTAGGTATGTACTTATTTCCTGTTCTATTTCAATACGTTAGTTCACTTTCTTTTCAATAAAGTATTTGAAAAGATCTTAATCCACTAACAGCATAACATGTGAAGTATAAAACAAACAGAGCGGGGAACCGGTAGGCTTTTGTTTTGCACGTTCCCCTTGTTTTGTCAGAAAAAAAATATAACAATCCATCCAATCTACTTATTGAGTACCCGCCGTTATTATTATTATTATAAATAAATATTAGACTTTACAGCTGTGCTATTTTGTGTGTGTTAGAATTAACACTGAACTTGAGAACATTTCTCTGTGACTGGTTATGTGCTATTAAAAGGCTATGTTACAAGGTGAAGCAAGCCCTTCCTAGAGTAAAAAACAACTATTTTGACATACGAATGAAGTAAACTTGTCATTTTTTAACTTCTGTAATACATATACACAACCTTTGGTACTCATGCTCTATCTTCAAATCTGAAATTACGTAATATATATGTGATATTCAGTAGCTCTTGGTTTCGGTTGATCTGTTCTGTGATCGCATTGTCAGAATACATCTATGCAGAATTATTTGGCTATAGCATACTCAACGGCATGATTTTCATCCATCTGCAACCAACTCATATTTTTGACAGTACATTATGTAACTATTCAACATACTTTAATATAAAAAAAATAAAAAATTGGGAATGAATTTCAAATAGCCATAGCTTGTAATATTTCAAATTGTATTGTTGTGTATATGAAAGGCCTTAAACCTAGGATTACGAGTAATTTACATGATGTATGAATAAAAAGTTTTACACACTTTAAATTGCAGATCAAGTTAGTAGATATTTGTTTGTTTTAACATAGTTTTAATATAATGTAGTGCCTTTCGAACTATTGGACTGGTTGGAATAACAAAAAACTGTAGACATTTAAACAAGTTTGTAGTCGAAATAGCTTTTGAATTGTAAGAAAATTTCATTTTTCAGATATTATAACGAAATAACCGATATTACTGATCACTTTATCAAACACACTTTGTACACAAACGTTCAATCCATTTCATGGAGCTTGTTTATTGAATCTGGGGTATATTGACAGTGCATAGTTATTCAATTCTTGACTTTTTTGGACTATGATAGCTTTAATTACACGCTTCTCTTTTCTACGATGGTGTTACGAAGTTATAGCACATATCGTTATATTTTTATAGCTTTTAGCAAAAATTTTTTATACATCCTAATTTCATATTTCACCGATTTCACCTCTTTGAGGGTATAAAGAAGTGTATTAAAGGTAGATACAAAAAAAAATACTGGTTGCCTGTTAGCCTGTAGGAGTCCATCGACACTACATAACCACTTTGCCTGCTATGGTAAACAGGTTGGACAAGGGCTGATTCATGTAGTGTTGCGGATCAATTATTTATAATTCTTACAAGCGAATACCACTATAAAAGGAATCACTACCAAGTAAACTATTATTAACTTGAAACAAAACCAGTATAATTTGCACCTTAAATAAAACATTAAAATTGATGAGCCTCTTTCTAATTTTGAATATATTTAGTTCCCTATTACTTTATATGTAAACGTACGATTATGCAACCTTTCGTTATTTAACTTATGTGACCTTTAGCAAAAATCACAACACAAGTATTTTCAATAGCTTAGTGTACGCTCTGTTAGTTAGTGCTAATGATCAATATTTGTATGAGTAGCATTTCACTAACTTATTTGTCAAATTAGTCGATAGTCTGCAGGCTAGGAACTAGTTATATTTGAATAATAATTTGCGCTAGTCTATTGCAGCCTATTACAATTAGCGCAAACATAGTGCGATTGAAATATCCTTTTAGATAGTCCCGTTTTTTAAAACTTTGTTCAAATAAGGAGCGTTGGTAGCACATCGGACGCAATGTTTGTGCATCGTGTTCATTCACAAGATGAACGCTTCTAGAGTGTTGAATACGAGTTATCGCAAATCACTTCGAGTTGTATTTGTTGAAAATAGGCGTGTAACAAAATATTAAAACAAGTTCCTATTTCATTTTCAGCAATAAACCGCGTTAAAAGTGTGAAATAAAATGTCGCCAAACAGATTCATAAAAATAACCAATGATCTCTAAGCGTGCTTCAAGGCTGTCGTTGCCAAAGGGGAACAAGACTTGAATAAATGATGGCTTGAAAATGTGATAGAAAAAATTTGCGCAAGACACAAAAATGAAAGGCATTATTATTAATAGAATTATGGTTTTACGTTTTCTGAGAACATCAATTTGACGCATTAGATACAAATAATGTAGATATAACAGATGTATTGGTTATAGTCATTAGCGCAATTTTGTGTCGCAAACCCACTTAAGCTGGCGTCAAGTTTTTCATAGGTTGAGTAAGAGCGCCCGACGGAAACACGTCGAGTTCTCTGACCGTTTATGGAATACGTCTGCGATCATTTAAAGCATAGGCGCAGGATATATTGAAACCAATAGATGATCCTAGTCTCAATAATTATGTTTACGTTTAATTACGACGCATTTGATAAAAGTATGATTTCAATACGATTATGAATTCCGCATAAAAACAGTGAGTGCCCCCAAATAATGGTACTGCAAACTATCATTACTTCTACCACAGGTGCATGGAGTTGTATGTATACTAGAGACGCTTCTCCAAACTAAAGTAGTGCGCAACTTCATATCAGAGACTGAATGTTTAGTTGTCATAGATTTCAAATTAATACATGGAGATGTGACATTTTTATTTTTATGCTCCTATCCAGAAGACAAGATCGTAATAATCATTTATTTTATGGGCATATGGGCTTTTTAATTAGCCAAGCTTCGCTGGAAAGGACTGTCAAAAAGAAACGCGACGAGTTGGATCTTCGCTACAAAAAAATGTACTGGCTTTTGGGTAAACACTCAAAAGTGTCCGTACATAATAAGATATTGATATATTAACAAGTCTTTATGCCTACCTGTATAGAGTTATGGTATTCAGTTATGGGGATGTACCAAACACACTGATGATACAACGATACAAAATAAAGTACTGAAGGGTAAATGCATCCTGGTACATTCGAATGAAATACCTCCATCGGGACCTTAAAGTTGAATTCGTCGCAGACATTATATCTAAGTACGCCGAGGCTCGTGAACGCCGATTTGACATTTTGAGTTAGTTTGAGTTAGTGCAAGTGCTAAATTAACAAAATACAACAGTACTTAGTGCAGTGTATTGAAAGAACACACGAGCAGGTCCAATTAATTAGAGGCACTAAGAAAAGTGATAATGGACACAATCTTATTATAATTTTGTTTTATTAATTTAGGCCAAAATAAAATTATTCATTAGTCAGTAGACTATCGATCGATCTAGTCTACTGACTATTATGTACCAATATAATAGTCAGTAGACTAGATCTTAAAAGCAATTTTCCACTGTATTAGTATAGCATTTACAGAAAAAAAATCTAACAATTACATATTATTATTTTTTACATAACTATATAAGCCTTATCATTGATCATCGTATATTTATCGTCTATAGCTTTCTTCTTCTTGTAAAAATACATATTTCGTTTCATATATGGTTAGTAAAATGAAGTCACCCAAAAAAACAACGTTATTATTAATTTTGTGAATTTCTAAAGCTCACTTCGTGGCATCAACGAATAATTAAATATTTATTTAATATGGCCGGAAATTATTGGAATTTTAGAAAATAGATAATATAGCACTATTTAAAATATATTATTCAGGTTGTTTAAAATATAAATATGATTTTCAAGCTTTACTTACAAGAAAAACTTTACTATTACATGTATGTACCTACTATCAAATAGCAGGTACGAAGTGCCGTATTATGCTTAACATCATTAAACTCTTAGCCACTAGTTTCAATAAAGATTTAGTACCTAAGTGTCAAATCTGAACCGTTCACCGCCGATTACGAATGAACATCATAGCTTAATGAAAATTAATCCATGATTTTCATACATAAACGGCGGTCATAAGTAATTTAAAAGATATTTTTGATTAATTTGATACAAAACAAGTTACGTAATGGTTTGTCTAGTAACCGATAATAAATAACACCAGTATCATTTTCCTTCATAATAGTTTGATTTTTACATGTTTGTAACAAGCAGGATGGCATTTTTGAATTTTATGTTCGTCACTCTTTTGGCGTTCGCTCACTATGCTCAGCTTAGCAGAGCGACTAGTTACGTTGATGTCTACATCATTATTAAAAGGAAAATTTTAAAATATAACAAGCACAAAGTAGTGAAACACCAAATGAACTACGGTCTCTTGGATTTTTCTTTTACGGCGTGAGACTTTGCTCCTTAAAAAAACTATAATTCTATAGTAATGCATCATGCAATAACGTGTTTATAGTGGGTATATAATATTAATTTCAACCTACTACTTGTGTCTTCCTGATGAAAAGACTGTCTCTGTCTGACTGCCTGTTTTGACACAGGCATACAGAAAGCGAACAAAGTAATCATACCTAAAAGGCTTCCTTTTTTGTTAATTTAAAGAACCTTAAAAATAATTAAATGTTCAATAAATGCTCGGTGAACTACAGTTTTAACTCTTTGCAGTCTATAGGCTTAATTAAGTGCATATTTGTCTTGTTGAGACTGCTCGTTGAGTAGGTAAATGAAACCAGTTGTAAGTCATATTGACTGCTGTACTTGCTCCAATGTCTAGACCGACTAGTAGATAATCAATGTTAATATTTTTTAAGCGTTATTTTATATTAATCCCAAACGGTAAATAGTTATCAGAATGCCACTAGGCATATTTATACAATAGAAAAATGACAATCACTAAAGACATGACGTAAATACTTTTAAAAAATCGTTTATCTAAACTAGTGCACTCAATTTGGTCCATATTTAAAGAAAACTGAAAACAACAAACATTTATCAGTAGATCACCCAAAAAAACTCTATTTATTTATGTGAACTGCGAAACAGGATTTTAGAGTGAGTCGTATTTGTGAGATTGTAGAAAATAAGGCAATATACTAGATACATATAATAGTAACGAAGATTGTAACTAGGTAACGATTTACGCCACAGCCCCATTGTGCTCTTTAAGTAGATACAAAACTTTTATGATATAATTCCTTCCCTTCAGCTATTTCGAAATACAAAGTTAAATAATTTGAGAGAAGGACTTTTATTTGTAATCTTTAAAGATGGGGATCTTAATTCAGTTGTACATTTATGTCATATAACATGTGTTACCTCAGGACTCTAATTTATGAACCTTATTGTTGTTTTATTATTCATAAATGAATACGTTCTGTTTGGTTTATTTAAATTTTATTATTAACTATAGGACTAGCACTTCCATCGTCTACTAATTGCTTAAATAACTACGTTTCACAGATAGTCAATCTAATATATTAAATTCTCGTGTCGCGGTGTTTGTTACCACACTCCTACGAAACGGCTGGACCGATTTTCATAAAATTTTGTGTGCATTTCGGGTATTTTGACATAAAAGTTTGATGTGTTATGTGTGTGTACTTTAGAATTCAAATTGTCATCCGTCATATTCAAAGACTTGCCTAGTTAACTAGATCATTGTTATTGTTATCCTGCACCATAGAAAATTATATTACAATATTAGTTTTAGGGTCCCGTACCCAAAGGGTAAAATGGGACCCCATTACTAAAACTTCGTAGTCCGTCTGTCCGTCCGTCTGCCACTAGGCTCTGTATCTCATGAACCGCGATAGTTAGACAGTTGAAATTTTTAGAGATATGTATTTCTGTTGCTGCTATAACAACAAATACTAAACAACAAAATAAAATAAATATTTAAGGGGGCTCCCTTACATCAAATATCATTTTTTTGCTCGTTTGTGCTCGATATTGATAACGGCAACAGGTAGTAGAGGCTTGAAATTTATAGATAATGGTACAGAACCCTTGCTGCGCGAGTTCGACTCTCAGTGGGCCGATTTTTTATTGTGTTTATGTGTATTTATTTATCAAAATTATTTAAACAAATAATAACGAAAACTTGAACAATAATAAAAGTTAAAACAATGTAACGTTAATACAGTGGTGAACCGCCTTACGGGAGTTTATTTTGACAAACATTTATAAATACTTGAATTATGAAGTGTTCAGTGAGTAATACTTTATACATTTAAGTGAGCAAAAATAACAAACAAAAAATCTGTCGGAGATTAAATTATCGTATTCCTATAATATCTAGTCATTCTCTTTGTTAACGTATTCCGTCGTAGGTGCGCACGTTTGTGTATAAATTGCAATGAACAGTGTTGACAAAATTTAGTACTCCGAAATTCAATATCTCATCAATGACTTTCATAAACAGAGATTGACGATACATGGCATCAATCTGCCGGATAAATTTTAACTTCTTATACAATCAAAGCTTGCATTTGGAAGTTTATATTTGATTGTTGTAGATGAAAATCGTGCATTGAAATGTGATTGCCAACTGCAATAGTCCAAGCTATTTCAAAGCACATAAATAACAAATAAATTAAGGGAGGTTTATTTCCTTGACATCGGGTATAGGGCTATCTGTGTAGCTATACATTTTATATCCTGAGGCAAACAAACGAGGACAACCTCATTGAAAGTTACTATCGCCGAAACATGGACACTAACCCCATCATTTCGGAGTTCCTTCTCACCTGCTGTCATATCTGAGGTATGGATTCTAGTTAGAACTAGGCGTATAATAAGCTACTAAAGGCAGCTGTAAAAATTTTATATAGGACAAAAACAAAGCCTGACCTACATGCCTCGACTCATATTCAATGGAAGAACTTTCAGCGCAACTGTAAATCCATTAATCGCGGTGGCATACTGAAGAGAACATAAGCAAAAATAAATGGTCGTTTGTTCCTATTTTATGCGTCACCGTACCTTTCCCCTGGTCGTCATGAGACTTTGTTATTCGAATAGTTTCCAGAGATACAGCGCAGTACAAAGGAAAAAGTTTATCAAGATGAAAAATGTTCCTAAAGGAACGAAATGAACTGATGTTATTGTTTATACAGAAAATCGGATGGATAAACATCACCAAAACAAATTAGTATCGATGGAAGCTACTTTCTATTTAACACTTTCACCTGAAATACTTTCAAAATGACGTGAAGACACTCATAAGTATACATTGAAATGTTAAAAATCAAATAATCTAGTCTTACCGGGTTACCTAAGCGCCAATATGAAATACATTCCCGGGGATTTTTTTTCAAATAGATAGACTATGACTAAATAGACATGAACTAGTATCCACTTAACAAAAAAAATTATCTATAAATGTGTATACAAGATAGAATAGAGAACTTCAGAAATATGCAATATTCATCTTCATCTTGTGAAAAAATGTACGTTAACGATCAAGTTTACAATGGATTTTTCACGTTTTAATATTCGGTTGTTACTTTGGCTTAATACAAGAAAAGATAATACAATTTCATGTCAAAATATTATATCCGAGATTGTAACTTTTCTTCTAAAAAAAACAACTCATTCCTTTGAAACTCATTCCGTTTTGCAGACTATGTCAATTTTAATATTCCCGTGCATACCGGTTTAGAAATATTCCTACATCAAAACTATAGCGCTATGTATGTTACTCCCATCACAGTCTTACAAAAGCATATGTGAGGCTGTGGCTTTCAAGCTGCACTCACGGCGCACGTTTTAAAGGCCGAACAATAAAAAGGATTTCACTTCATATTTTCCCAACCATCGAGCTGAAAATCACACGAGTACCTTAAAACTTAAACGTTAAATTTACCTTAAGCCAAGTTTAGGACTTGAGTAAAACTACAGATATAATATAGATGTAGAAAATGCAAGCACTATGTGAAGATCTAAAAAACTAAATGTTTTTTAGATCTTCACATAGTGCTTGCATTTTTTGCGTTAACAATTTTAAACTTATATTTACAAATTCATTGCTCTATTTTTAAATATATTCGCAATAACCAACTATTGCGCTCATAATTGAATTGAATATGTAAGTCTATAGGCTCTGAATGTGTAATGTAAATCGTTCGTTGGAAAGCTTAATGTTTCATGAATTTCCAGCTATGTTCAGGCAAATTGATTTTGTAGGGTAACTAAAGTCTATTTATTTTAAATAGACGGAATGAAACATGGACAAAAAGTATAATCACATATATCTGCAGCGACCATAGGCGTGGTCCCATTGTGGACCACTCAGTGGATTTGCCAATGGTATGTGACTTGATTTCTAAAACGGATGTACATAGCGGGAGAATTACTCTGTATTTTCAGTGAAAATTCAACAGCAGGCGGACATGCGATGCAAATATGTGGCGCAAACAATGTGTTATTTATCCAAACGTCTTACCGGATGACGAATGATGAGTATAACTACCTAGTATGTGTGTCCGTTATTATAATTGTCGCGGACCGAATGATATACAAAGTTTTTTTTAATAATGTTTACGGCAGCCGATTTTGTAGTTGTGGAGAGCTAATCAAACTGCCACCACAGCCAGCATGCATTATACAACAATTCGACATTGTAGTTCAGCAATAGTATGAAGGGTTATTCAGACTACCTCGTCATATTTTCTGAAAGTTTTTAAAGAGTAATGGAGAACAGAAGCAACATGGAATCAAACCATATGAATTGTAATGAATCGCTTTCAATAGAAACTTATCTTTGCTATTGAACGCTATGCGATATGTATGGGTAGAGTATACGTAAGGACAGCTATTGTCTGCAGTCCGGATACAAGCTTGGTGACGTGAAACTTAGCACATAATAGTGTATAGAAGTTTGCCATTGAAAATCGCACGTTTCTTGTCGGTCATTGCGAAGCGCAACTCTTAAGTAGGGCAAGTATAGTTTGTGGTTCTTTCCGAGTCTACTATTATACTTGCAAATATTATGTCTTTACATTCCAAATTGGCGTTTTGTCGTACTAGCCAATTAGAACTAAAAGAGCCTCTTTGATTAAAAATTCCAAATTCATAGTCATAAATCCATTTAGCTTGTATAATTGAATTTCGAAAACAGTCTTTCATTTCTATTTCTCCTCAATGGTTTTTTTTTGGCGTCGCATCAATCTCGTACAATGGAAAACTTGAAATATCGCTTTATTTACGAGTACGAGTTCTACAATGGCACCAGCGCTGCAGAAACAGCTTGAAGGAATAACGATGTATACTGCACTGGTGTCGCAAAAGAAAACACGGTTTGTTTTTGATTCCAACATTTTCCTACTGGAACTTTCGAACTTTAAAACAAACCCTCTGGACGGCCGGAGACTGAAGTGAACAATAAGGAAATAAGGGTTTTGTGGAAGCGGATCCATCATCATGAAACTGTTTTAATCCACTTGAAGCAAATACAGAAAATAAAAAGCGTGGACGTGGTTACACCTCACGAATTAAGTGAAGAGAAACAGCAAACACGCGACTGCTGCGTTACATTGCTCAATCGGCACAATTAAGGGGTTTTAAATCGGATCATTAAATGTGATGAAAAGTGGATCCTGTACGATAATCGGAAGCACTCGTCGCAATGGCTGAACCCTGTAGAACCAGCTAAATCCTGACTTAAGCAAAAATTTACTCAAAAAAGTGACTTCGTCAAATACTCAAAACTCCTTTATTACACAGAGCAGCAAGCAGCTGAACGGGTGTTATCCTTCGTTATGATGTATTCATAAGCTTAACGTTAAAAACCTTAATTTACTATCATCGAAATTATCAAAAGCCTTAAACAGTCCACTGCTAAACATGGGTTTTTCCTTAGAGAGGAGGTTTTGGTTTTTTTTTTATATTTGGCGCTCTTTGAGGCAGGCCTTCGTACAGCAATGTACGGCAATAGGCTGAAGCAAAAATATTTAAATGGCACCATTTCTCCAAATACAAAGTTTTTCAAAAATATACATTTTATTTTGATTTATAAACCTGAAATTTACTATCTGAGATCCTTGAAACTAAGACTATTGTGTTTTTATGTAATTAAAGTGCGCCAATTCTTGAATACACTAATAACTAGTAGTAGTGTACACTATGTCCCGCCAGTTGGCGTATTCTCAATGCCAGCACCTATGTATCACAATCCATGTTCGCAAATTGCCCTGCATCTTCGAAAAGGGTATACATGAATCGATAAGCGAAGTTTTATAAATGGGACGGCCAACGTGGGGACGTATGGCCTTAACCCTCTCCTCTGGAGACCCGAGCCCAGCAGTGGGACATTAGGGGTTGTTGGTGAAATTTTGTAAATTCGTGAACATCCTGGTGTCTCTAGTGTATTTATAGAAATTTTATAGAGTTAAAATTTGTGACTTTATAGGGAGTAATCGCCGGATCTAGGAACCATTTTTTTTACCAATAGAAAGCTACATTATTCGTGACCTTAACCTGAAAAATGATTACCGCGATGTACGACATAAACGCGAGCGGAGCCGCCGGCAAACGCTAGTGGTCACCATTCTCAATGACTTGACAATGACATCCTCACTGAACTTTTTAACAATCGCAATTGATGTGAAATAAACTTACATACTGGGCTTTGTTCTGAAATAGTATAGTTGAGAACAAATTATGCTTTAGTTATAACTTGATACAATAAAAATATAAAAAGAATTTCTTATATTAAAGACCTATACAATTACTATAAAAATAAATAAATTAATGACTAGTCTCAACTAATAAGACGGTTAATATACAACTGACTCACAGTTCACACTACTCGCAAACCCGAAAATAATTAACGCAAAGAACCATTGCGTTTACTGTCTCAAAACACCAGGTGATATGATAATTTGTCCTATGACGTGCAGTGTTGAGGTAGAAATCGTTTATCCATAGGTAAATTATTATTTAGATTATAGAGTTAACGTGGGAGATCCATGCTTCGGCATGCACAGGCCGGCTTGACCGGAGTGATACCACGGCCTCACAGATAACTGCACTGTGTTTCTCCGGTGAGTGCGGATACCGAAGGCTTACAATCCAACCCTTCCCCTCTTCCCCCTCCCCATTCCCCAAGGCCGGCAAAGCACTTGTGACGCCTCTGGTGTTGCGGGTATCCATGAGCGGCGGTAATCGCTTTATATCGGGCAATCCGGTTGCTCATATGCACTCAATTCCAATAAAAAAAAACAAAAAATAAGCTTATATATATATATTACTGACGAGTTCTAGCCAATAGTTGGAAAAACCATTTATTTAACAATGTTACTGTTAATGTTACTTTTGGCTGTGCAAACAATTCTTGATATTTCTCGTTAGTATAATATAAACCTAAATAACATGCTAATCTTAGGAACTACTGGATCAAATTGAAAAATATTTTAGTGTTGGAAAGCCCCTTCATCGAGTAATATGAAGCCCATATGAGCCCAAGAACCATGAAAAATGTTGAAAGAACATGTAAAGTAAATTCGTAACTATTGAGAGATGTATTTGGGGGAGGCCTTTCAATTGTGAATGGCAGTGGGCTGTAGTAAGTCTTTGAGAGATGTAGACGAAGTTGTGTAGATCTCCTTAGAAGAAACACTTACCTGAGATCTTGCAGTAGAGCTTCGCCTTGAGCGATAGTGGCACCGCACGCTTCAAGGCTGGCAGCTCGGTGTTGAGCGCACTGCTCTAGAGCACGTCTGGCCGCTTCTGGAGTATCGTCAGCAGCGCACACGCCAGCTCCACTTCGGAGAGTCTCGAGCCATTGTAGCAGCTACATAATGTTGCACAATATTAATAAAATATACACGGCAAAAGTAGTAAGAATAACTTAAACTAAGTTAATGTTCACATTGAAATCTATAACAAAACCTTAATAAATGTACTATTTACCTTTTGCAAGTATAAATTTTGTGTCAATGTAGTATTCTACATAGGCCCATGTACCTTCACTAAGCCAGAGAGACTCTAGGGCAGCCTTATACCGTCTTGCAGAGGCTCGGCTGTATAAGGCATTACTGTACCTGTAGTATTAAATTGCTCTTCTGGTTTCTCTTTCTTTCTATTGAAGTGCCGAGATTATTACTCTTATGTAATAATCTCGGCACTTTAATAGGAGTTAGAACGTAGTGTGACGACAGGTTGTAAGTTCCGTATGTGTTTCGAGTAAAAATCTGACATAAATACCTACGATTGAAAGAACATGAGACGGATTAGCTATATAGTGAATTGTATTTAACTACGAGAGTCGAATATAAATCAAATTAGATTATTTTTCGATTCGATTTCTTTAAAATTCGTTAATGATGGATTTCATCATAAGAAATACAAAGAAATTTACAAATTAATTGATGTTGCTTATTACCTCTTTCTCGTGTGTATATAAGAGTACGGCAAGGTCTAGCCTTCGGCGGCGTCTATCGACTCGCGCTGCGAAGGCCGCTACGTGCACCTCGAGGTCCCGAGCAACGCCCAACACTTCTTCAGGGTCACATTCTCCTGATCGGGCTAACTCTTCTGCTCCGGCAAGTAACTTTTCTGCGTTGGTATAGGTGTTCTAAGAAAAATAAAACAACACACTCTTTCATATACAGAAATATTACTACATCTACATATCAACATGTGAAGTGTTGTGTGTGTTTAGAAAAACTAGGCGAAATATTATATATATTATACTATTACACAGCAGAAAGCTAAGAAAATAATTGGTTGAGTTAAGACCATTGGGTGCCCACTAGTGTTATTAAATATTTCTACAGATTCTAGGGCAGACTAAATAGGAAATTGAAATATCTGTTGAAAGTACACTATCCTTTTGAAGTATGTGACACATAGACATATTTTAGATTACTGTTTGGTTATTAAAGATCACAAAATAATGATTCTATATTTACCGTGCTATTTTATACATTTATGAAAGCATGACTTTCAAATAAAATACAACAAACATAACGAATATCATGATCGGTGAAAGGAACTTTGTTTGATCTTCTCTTGAAGGAATAATTAAACGTCGAAGAGATATATGTTCATTATTCAAGAGTAATTTTCAAGGCTTAAAAAATGCGGGCTGTAATTGGTCGTAGGTACTATAAAGCATACGGATAAAAGGGTACTCACTTGTGCAACATTTTCAAAATGTTCATGAGATTTTTGATATACTCTAGCTTTATGGAGATTCCTTCCTATTCCAGTATTTTTCTGTAGAAACACTTCGCCATGATTTGCCAACCAGTCCAGTACCTTGAATACACATACACATTTATGATAGTTAAAAGTAAGTTTATACTATTATTTTTATCTGTAATACAAATTTATCGTCAATTTATAAGGACTACTCGGTTATTGAGAGGATTATTTTGTAACTGAATTTACAAGGATGGAATCAAATACTCAAAAATGGATCACTCTACTGTGTTATCATTCGATAAGTACTCTTATATACAGTATGTAGTGTAACCAATTAAAAACAGTGGTACATTGGGCGGCTTTACCGCACACAGCAATCTCTTCCAGCCTTTTAAATAGGCTATACTGTTAATTTATAGTTTGTGGTGCACATACATACATAAAGCAGATAATTCCACTGTTTGTTACATTTGAAATACAATGTGAAATGGGAAAGCAAATAAATACAGTTTGTTGACTGTTTTATTGCGGCACTAACTGACCTGCCTACAATCTTCTTTATACAAAAGCAAAGCGAGTCTTTGATGGAGCTTGAGCCTAGCTTGGTGATAACGCGCTTCCAACGCGCGATGATGACCCAAGATCTGATGAATGACAGCCAGTACGTGATTGGCGCCAGAACTGTAGTCAGCAGCTGGGTCTCCCCCACTGCTTCCTGCACTATTCACGGTACCGTCCTTCTGAAAACAAAATATATTAAAACAATTAATCAGTTAATTTAAGAAACACATATCATGGTATTTATCGTGTTATCGCCTACCCCAGACGAGATTGAAATGCATAAGACTGTCTTTTCTGTCTTTAACTTAATCTTGCGAGTTATTAAAAATTATATTGGTATTCTTTACGGACGGTGGGTCTAAGTAATTTATGTTAAGATATATATGTCTATAATATTATTTACAAAGGTTGTTTTACGTAAAACTGATAATATATATGATATAACGATAACTTTTGCAATTCTTACCATGTCTGCTGGGTCAGTTTGATGGCACACTTGAACTAGATGATCGAGTTGATACAAGAGCTTTTTGCTTGTTGAATGCACCTGCAATAAAAAAATTGTACTGAATATACATTGTTTCAACTATTTGTACTAAAGTTAACATTGTAATGTCTTGGTTTTGTTTAGTTTATTTTCGTAACATCCAAAATTAAAATCAATCAAAATCGTAAGATGTTTATAACCAACTTAAAAGGAAGTCCAGAATTTCGTCATTTATATGCCTATTTGTAAGATTTTCTTTTCATTTGTTAGGATATACACCTGGCTTTATACGAATTTGAATAAACTAACTCATAAGGACGAAAAATTAATGATGAAAATAAACAGTTAATCAGAAACCTTATTCAAATCTTTCAAAAGTGGAAATAAAGAGGTTTTTACCTCTGTATATGCTTGGCACATGTGTTCATAAAGTTGTCGATGTCTTTGCGCATGTTGTTCGAGTGCGCGAGGATCATTGCACGGCGCACCGCCTTGTCCAGTGGCCAGCTGTAACGCGACCGCACATTGAGCGCCCCATCCCCCGACCGCAGACACGTACGCCTCAGCCTTATGGTGGAACACAACTGATAGAGATAGCACTGCTGAACGTTCTTCTAGACCTATAAAATAAAGAGAATTTAGATATGAATAACTTTTGCCCGTGATAACTACCGCGTGTATAGTGTATCGCGGTAATCAATACACAAATAATATAGTTTTCTATTGATCTCTGAACATCACCACCTACAACCTCTACAAAAAAATAATGATATACAAATTTTAAATATTAATCTACATATCTTTTTATGGTATAGTGAAAAGGAGCAGCGGGATCACCTAATGGTTAATGACTACGGGCGCGTAAATCTGCAACTCAGTGTACATTATAGCCCTTTCAGTCCTTCTCCCCGGAATTGGTGAGAGAGTAAAGGTGGATTTCGGTAACCTCACACACTCGGTAAAACGCAAAAAAATAGTTTTATTGAGGTCATGTTATCGGTACGGTCGAGGCTGGCATATGTGTTAAAACAAAGTTATTTCACAAAAAAAGTATTTAAATATGCTTTGATTGATATGTTTTGTTTGATTGTTACCAACTAAGGAAATTAATTTTTCATATTTTTGTTGAAGACCCAGGAACACACAAGGAATTATAACCTGGAACAGGACTGTACCTAAGTTATACACAAATGTATAAACACGAGAAAAACTTTTAAAAAAGTACCACTCGACTACTTAAAAACTTTCGATAAAATGTATTTGTCAACCGGGTCATTATAACGAATCTATTAACACTTCGTTCCTTAAAATCAGTTGAGAAGTTTGGGCGCTACTGCTATAATAGTATCACCCTTTCTTTTGGTTTCAAAGTAATTGAGTAACACTCCACACGAATGCGAACGAAGTCACTAACAAATAGTAGTTTTAAGTAGTCAATGTTTGAATGGTTCTATTAAATAATGATCTATATTCTCTACAAAGTGTACGTCATACAAAAACAAATGACTGAAGTGTCTCATAGCCAATGAATTGCGGTGGTGTTGGTGGCTGCGGTTAGCTTCGCGTGTTTAAACTAGATACAACAATTTGTTTATGAAGAATACATTCATTGAAGGAATGAAATCTATTATTAGATGAAAATAATAATAATAATGCACTGGAAATGTTTATAAAGTGTGAGTCAGGAATGTACTGTAATCGAGAGTCGCTCTACTTCTTTATAACAAAAATGAATTAATTTTCTACAATCTATACTTTTGACCTCATTTAAATTCATTGAAAAATGGAAATGATTCTTTAACACGAAAAGCGAAAATTACCACAATAAAATATCATTCTTGTGCGTTTAGAAATAAATTTCTTTGAAGGTATTATGTCAATACGAATAGTTTGTTTTAGATGTGATTAAGCTCCGAAAATTGTCACCTGCAGAAAGTTGTTTATAAGCTCGCTCTAGTCTATGAGCGAGGGATGAGATCTCTGTCTCAGCGTAGTGTCGCTTATCGGCTAGACGACGCGCAGCCGTTGTCACCCGGGCGACACTAGGCCGGCCGCCACCGGTGCACGCAGCTGCGAACCTGCGCACAAAACGTTAAATTATTATAATACTAGCAACGGTGATAGACTAATCATTGTTGGAGCATACACGCAATTAATAATCGTTGCAAATCACTGGAACTCCCAGTAATATTAAAGTAAATTACATCTTGAAGAGGTGAAACCAAATAAAAAGTAAAACTGCGGAGACAATATTTGATAAATAGGAGACCCCTGATTGCTTGAAAATTGTATGATTAATAACAGTGAACTTTAGATTGTAATTATTTAAATGAATATAAACAATTCTAAATGATTTTAACAACTGTAACTTACTCGTGATCGAGAGTCAGTTTACAATGGTAAATATTTTTTAATGAAAGTGGCATTATGCTCGTATTTATAAATATACTCTAAAACAAGCAAGTTATTTGCAAGCGCGAAATCATTTTAAAAAAATATACCTAGCATGCTCTTCTTGGAGACGTTTAGCGGCAGCACAAGATCGTCCAATCTCGACATAAGTCGCCAAAAATGCAGTGCGATGACTTACAATCCACTCCAACATCTATAAATGTTGAAATATCTTAAGTTAAAGTAATCTACGGGAAAAGAATAAAATGAATTGTATGATATCACGTTTTAGATACATACCTTTTCACAGTCCTGTTCGAACAGGCGTAATTGGAAGCACTGATCGAGTTGCATCTTCTTGTGCTGCCACAGTTTGTGCGCGTGCGCATGTGCTGAACGCACTGCCGACAGTTGTGCTCGTACGGCGTCTGGCGAGCCGCAGTGGAAGGCGGCCTCGCCACCGCTACCGCTGGCCTCAGAACACGCCGCATCCGCCGCTTCCAGCCGTTGAAGAACACGTTCACCTAATATAATCGCTTAACATTATTACAACACATACTCATATTACATAATTGGTTGATTGTCTCTCATGAAAAAATAATTTGTTCTGAATATGTCTATTCCTCCAAGTTTGGTTGATTCGGGTTTATATTTTAAAAACTAAATTAGTGGCATGCGCACAAGTTTAGTTTACCATTTTCATTATATTTGCACATTTTCATTCAAACCAAAAGTAGTTCTTATCCTTCAAATTGTATTTAATTTTTTTTTCTGTGAGACTAATAAACATGTTTTCTTTACAGCATATACTTAACTTCGGTCTTGGAAGTATTATGTAGCAGATTATATTAGAAATTTCTAGATATACCAGTTTGATGCTATGAGTTGACACCATGAGTCGATAACTCTAGTTACTAAACAACCCATTGTCATATATTAAAACGTTAAAAAAGTCCAATGGAATACATCCGACGTTTCAAGAAGATTTAAACAATTGGAAAAGTGGGTTAACCACAAATTTTAATTACTTTTAGTTTCATTGAATCAATCTCAGAAACAAAATCTGTTGTTTGAAATGCGCCCGCGTCATTGCTGCTTTGGCCTGACTTAGGAAACGATTAAGGACCGCAATTTGTGGCTTAGTTTAGTTTATATTTGTCGGTAAAAGTAGTCAAATGGCCACAACCACATTTTGACTAAAACATATATCACTTACGAAACCATTGAATGGAAATTGTTTTTATTTTAAGACATTTGTATATTCGGCTTTTTCTGTTGATGTTTAAATAAAACTATTACATACATAGAAAGACCACTGTGGTCATTTGCCCCAATGTTTACATTTGGTTGATTGATTGTGTGGGTAGTTGAACACGTTATGTTTTCTTCAAAATAAGTAAGTCTTACTTTTTTTATGGTCACTAAAGCGAGGACGCGACGTATTACTGCGTTCCTCTTAATTCATTTTTCCGATTCTGAAATACTGAGAGTGTTGCAAAATATACCGGAAGTCCAATCAGATTGTGAACTAACTAAAGAAGAAAGATTCATTCAAAAATTATTTTCAAAAATGATAATAGTGATTGCAACCATTTTTAGTAAGAAAATGTTTCTTCAAGTGATGACGACACTCATAGCGATTCTTTCTTCGATTTCTTCTTTCTTTGATTGATGTAAATGTATAGTTTTCAAATACGTTATGTTTATTTAGAGGGATCGTGAACTTTTTTATGTTTTTTATTGTTTCATATTCAGTACTCTCTGCTTTACGGAGTACAAATAAAAGTGTAAGGAGAGGCAGAGGTCAAAGCGTCTTCTTGCCGATGTACCTACAATATTTTTTTACAATTTTTGGACTTAGCAATTAACATTACCTGGGATTTATTGGTCACAATAAAATGGGAAATAAAAAATCAGTAGAAAATAGTTTTCTCTTCACTTGGCCAGTAAGTTAGATGGCGAAGAAACTCTTGGTCTGTTGACAACATCGACATAACAATCCAGTAATGATATACCTACAGTGCTTGAAGTAGTACATCACAGAAAGATAAGAATCTGTTTCATGCAAAAACATAGAAACAAAAAACACTGTGACATGTCTAAAACACCTTTATGCGGATCTTACAATATCAACAAAGTTTTCGAATGTTGACATTTGAAAGCTTTAAATTCTTGTTTTTGCATAATTTTTACTCATACTATGCATACGTTACTTTCATTTGACAATTTAAAAAATAGAAATATTTAAACATAACATATAAAAAAACGTTACAATACATAATATGTCATATGACCCCGCTTGGTCTTTGTAGTTAGTTTAAAAAGTCGGTCTTTCTATTGTTAATGAGGAGAGTTTAGATGGAAAAAATGTTGAGGACCTAATTTTAATTAATATTCCGAAATATATCAATCCGGTTAAATGAACCTAATATTTAAGGTTTATTAAAAATTTAATCTCATGTTTTACGAATATTCAAAGGAAACAATACCGAGACTGTTCTATTAGCCTTGATATTTGTTTATATCTAAATATATTTTTACGCTTAATATAAAGAAGCGGCGAAGTGACAGTATAAATCAGCGTCGCAAGTACAATAACCTCAATGTTAAGAGTTTTACTAAGTAAAGAAAGCAGAAAATATCCCACGCGAAACGAAATTCGCCAGTCAATATTACTTGAATTTATAATTAACACTTGAGAAAAAACTTTAAAAACAAATGTCATTACACGTAGCGATACGATCGAACAGTAATGATAATAAAATGCAACGTACCGGAATGTTTGCCACACCAAAAGCAATCGAAACACATCACTGAAAATAAGGTTGATAACACTTCAGCCTTCAGCGTTCTGCAATACGAGCAGGCGGGTGTGCCAGTGTGCCAATAAATGCACTGGAACCTGAAGTTATTCAACAACATTGATCGCTTCGACTACCTGCCGGCCGTTCAACCATGAAACTCAACGTAATGGTGATTCCAAAATTATTAATTGTCTAAATCCGCAAATTAACGTTTTCTATTGTACTTCACCACACTCGTAATAAATAGATATTTTAATTGTGCATGGGTAGGTAATTATGTGAATCTAAATGTTGTTGTTTAACACCTCAGAACAATTCAACTGTTTATTATAAGTAGCGGCACGCAATAATAATCATCTTAATCCTTTGCCATCTATGTACACAGAAAGTGAAAATTATATTGCACGCTGAACGTTTTACTAAACCACCACCACCACGGTATGAGGCTAGATGTTGAATACCTTGCGCCTCCAACTCGTCGACGGGCACCTTTGCGAGGCGCTTATTAATATCCGCATGCGCATCGATGGCTCTCCTCGCGCCAGAGACATCATCCGCGAAGTCTGCCCTTGCGACATCTTCTTGCAAGTCGTCCAGCCTATCGAGGAGCTCGCCTGCTTGCCACATTAGCTCTTCCAGGGCCTACAAAATTTTATAATTTTAATACATTCATTTAATAAGCGATTTACATAAAAGTTTGTAGCTAAGTATAGTTTGAATATCAACGACTTCTTCACACTCCGAATAAGGGTATCCAACTAACAATAGTCAGGCATCGTATTATTTACGTAGCGCTTACTCAGCCATGAGGAGTGGTGGCGACTGGAATGGATAGTAATATTTTGCCCACTACCCGTATAATGCTTATAGTACCTGTCTCATTATAACTAGAGTAAGCAGGTTTCTAAAACATTGAATGTTCACGCGAAAACTTATTTGCGTATATACATGGGATATATTTGAAAGAAAAGATCGCAATGTCATAAAGATTACAGCCAGGTACGAAAATTGATTTTTAACAAGTATTTTATAACGCATTTAAGTATAAGTAATCATATGCAAAATTATACAAGCCTTTGTGGTAAAGTATCCATGTGATTCTCACATTCACATTAGTCACTACTTAACACATACCACTAAAAATTCTGCAACCGTGAAAATATATAAAAATTAAAACTTACCAATCTAAGATCTATCCATTGAGCATGGTCATACTGTAATGTTCCATCTAAATCAGGTGTTAATTGAGAACTATCTATCACTTTAGGCAATGCTTCTAAGCTAATCATAGTCGTCTGAAAAAGAATTTACATAGTTAAAATATTTATTTAAAAAAATACAATAGCAATACAAACGTGATAAACTAGTTAAGTACCTCAAACTTGTATTTATGTGCTCCTATAGTTGTGCGTTGCTTTTGCCAAAAATTGTCAGGTTTAACTACTAGTGCCTGATGGACGGATGCAGGGAAGTGTTCTTGCAGAACTTTTAATATTGGTTTGATCGCTGCCCATGCTGATCCTCTCATGTCAATCAATATCGTGACGCCATGCGATCTCACTGAATCACTAAAACAATTCAAATCAGAACTCGAACTCAGCAAAAGTATTTCATTGAAAATGAATTCGTAATTCATTGCAGATAGTATTTGAAAACAGACCCAGAGTGTTGATGGTTTTGATGTAAATAATCTGTTTTAACATCGTGTCTGGATGAGGAAAAGCGATCTTCTATTTACAATATGAGTTGTTCAACCACAATGTTTTATTAACCATGGTTCTTTAACGCATTCTCTTTTATTACTTGCAAATACTTAAAAATGACAGTGTTTGGTATATTTGATCGAAGATATAAGGTTGACGTTTACTCATTACCCAACTATGGTCCATTGTTCCGTGTTGGTGTTTAATCTTTAATTGGGTATTCTTCATTAAGTTATACATTTGAAAGCTTCATTAAGAAAGATGTTAGGATTATATCTGTTCATGAAGACCATGTCCAGAAATAGACTATTAAAGGTCGTTGTTGATGTTACATAAATATAAATCAAGTTAAAAACACACTGTATAAGAAACTAAGTATTGCCGTAAAAAAAAATTGGTAGCTATCGTAATAACGATTTTTAAAGTTTTAAAGTTAATCATTAAGAGAACTTTGGGAACTAAGTAGGAAATTAAAAACCAAGAATGAGAGCAAAATGGCCTATTATTACTCAATTGAATTTCTAAAACAAACAGTTTTCTTTAAATTTTGTATCAATATAAGACCTCTACTAATGATAACATTATTATCTTACTCTTATTAAAGTAGGCCATCGTCGTTGCTGAAAATACGATAAGAGGAAAACAGATATACAAACTATTGTTTTTCCATCTTATATTAATATAAATCTTAAGTGTAATAACAATGACATAATTTCATGTGATTGTGCACACACTTGACTGAATGAAGATAAACGTAGCGCTTAGTTAATAAGGCAGGAACATAATTATTCGTTGAATATGGATAATGATGACGTCTAGCGTGCATGGAGTATGCGATAAATAGAAGGAAAGATATTAATATTTAAAGGCGATTGTAACGGAACTTGGAACACAAATGCACCACTATACCTCAACAAATGTTGCTCTCTAGATCGCTGAGTTTTTAACCGATGAAAAAACATAGGTCAACATATTTTCAAGAAACTACGATATCTGCTTACAGAACCGTATTATTTTTTTTGTATTTCATAGGATAATACGACGTTGGTTCCATTTAAATTTGTAACTTTCATAAAACATGTTAGAATTAAAGTAACATGAAAATGAATGGACGAGACGAAAACTTGGCTTTTCAAATATATCTTTAAACTGAATAGCAGTTGTTTATTTAAATTTTAATTACAAACTACACTGCAGGTAAACACATTTCATCGGGAAGTCTTGACAATAGCTGTTATCGAACCCCTCTTACTTTACGTGCAGTATGTCATACCGTGTGGTTTTAGTCTGTCCAATTCCAATTTCCAACATACCACCCCACTAAAAACCCTTTGGGTGACGTCATGTAATTCTATTTGAGAAGTGCGTTGTTTTTAATTTCAATATTATAAACACAAAAAAAATACCAACGAAATACTGAAAAGGTTAAGTTGAGTTGAGCTGTGACGATAACAACCTTAACTTCTTTTTAAGGAATTCATTTTTTACACGATATGTATCTTCATTTAAAATTATTTTCTGTGTATCGTAATTTAAAACATTAAGTAGTATTACAGCATAACAATAAGAAGATAAACATACCATGGTATACTGATTAAGTAATGCAGCAAACGCCTATAGTCATCTGGCGCGACCCTGTCTCGCCTGGAATTCGCAGGGAACCATATGATAGGCCCCCCGCGGCGGTCACGACCGCCTGTCAGGGCTGCCACCCGCTCTTGGAGTAGCGGGAGCACATCCAGAGCACGCGCTCCGGCCTCCATGGCTGCCCCTACACAGTGACCACTCTGGAGAAGCCTAAAGAAATAACAATAGATTTTAGACATTTAAACTTAATAAATCAGGTGTAAATTAAAAAAGTATGTCTGAGATATTAGATTTTTATTGAGCCGAAATGCAATTGATCCGCTAGAATTTTAAATCTAAATTCTAGCTAAATACTTTAAGAAATGCCGTATTTTTATAACTGGCTGTTCCGCGTTTTACCTACGATAAACTTGAATTAAAATCCATTTCGCTTCACATTCTTAACAACGGTTTACTAGCTTAGTTCTAATTCTTATTGCTTCGTCATAAGTTGCGCGTATTTTTGTAACCTGTCCGTCGCAATGGAGTTTAGTTTGGGAATTGAATATTAACATAATATAACATGAAGTCGCTCTTGGTTCTTGTAGGCTTAGATGTTCCAAAGTACCATTTGAGATTAAGAATTTTATATGAATGTAGACTAAGGTAACCACAAAGTCAAAGCCTTTTTTCTAGTCAATAGTCAGTAACTTTCTCCTGAATATTATCAGACGGTGATTTTGAATCGAGACCTTGTCTGCCCAGCGTCTTGCGTCTGACCGCAATATTCATTTGCCAAAGGCAAGAGTCTTCACTGTAGTCCACAGAGGTAAACATTTGTTTTTACGTAAACATGTGACTGGTCAAGTATTTAGACACTGTAATAAAGAAATGTTAAAAGCGTTTTATCGCAGATACTTGCATTTATAAATTATTCGAAAAAGTATAATTAACATGACAGATTAGGTAATTAAAAAAAATTATGACAATTTGGCTTTCGACTTCGTTGGTCGACATTGAAGCCCATGTGAGACGGTAGGTCTTTAGCCTTTCAATTCTGTAATTTGATAGGATACAGGGGATCACAAATTGCTCCTTTTAATTGCCGTTCCTTCGTTCAAATCAATACAGGATACTGATTCGATGCTCTAAAGATAGGTCTATTTCACCATCACTGAATAAGCGAGCCAAAATATTTGAATTCGGTGCAAACTGGGATAGCTCGATCCATGCAGCAAAAAGGAAGAACATGTACTAAGTGCAGATCTCTGAGACACCGGATTTTTCAGTGCTTCACGCGACCAACCTTACAGGAATACTAGACTATATACAACACGAATCAATTCTACATATTTAGCATTCGCTTTTCTCTTTTCAAAGTTCACCCACGAGATCATACATATATATCATACATAGTTTCTGTCATCACCATTTCTCACAAAGCTTGCGTATATACGAGTAAACTGTTTTCGAGTTTCTTTCTCTCGGGTTTTGGTAAGTGTGACACGAGCTGTATTCCGTTTCTGCATTTTGGTACACTAGGTATAAAACCTATTTAAAGATGGACACAAGCGATTTTTGGGTTTGGTTTATCTGCTGCACGAGCAGTGCAAATTATTAAAGAATAAAGGTCATGGCACACTGTAACGGCACATTAACGGCACAGCTGCACCACAGATCTGTCTCGCATTTAGACTACCGCTAGCCGCCAGCGTGCTAACCACGCGTTGTCCGCGATGTGCAAGCTCGCCGTACGTACGCCAACCACTAATTGCAAGCTCGCAGTACGCGCGCCGGCCGCGAGTTGGAAGTACAATTGAGTACGCCTAGGACTTGCACGTTTTCATAATGTCTCAGTTTACATTGCGTGAACTAGCAATAACCTCTATTGCTCTGGACGAAGAACAAGAAGGAGAAGAAGAATGAGTTATTGGGAGCATAACATGTTAAAAGCAAAACTAGCAGAAGGAGAATACTGGAAAAATATTATTAGAAATTTGAGTGACGATAAAGAAAAAAGCCACATTTATTTTCATATGCCTAAATAGTACACCCTGCCGTTGGCTTTGGATATTGACATTAAGAAACATATTACACGACATACGATTTAAGGGTCAAATTTAAATGACAAGTTAATCGCTGAGTTAGAGCGGTGCCGTTGCTGTGTTTGCATAGCGTGCTAGGACCTTAAGTTTTCATGTCAGTTCATTTTCAATAACATCCAAATTTGCACTGGTATACCATCGGGACCAACACTTCGCTCCATTCATTGTCCTCATTCGTAAGTCTTCCAATCGACTTTCAATGTTTAATATTATTTTTAGTTTTATCTTTTACACGTCTTCATGCTTAATTTCCTTATTCCCTGCTTTTTGTATTGCAGTAGAATTCTTATCTTGTCAGGCAGATACAATCTGTTTTGCCTGAATACAATCTTTCGAGCTTTAGCTCTGGGTAATGTTACGGCTTTCTTTGTGTGTTACTTTGTGACTTGTTGTTTTCACTTTTTCAACTTTATTCCTATTTTCCCGTGATCAAGATGTCATCCTTCATTTCTTTCAAAACTTGTTTTTATTCGACTACCAAGTATATTTTCTCATTCGTCTCTCCAAGCACCTCTTCTGCTATCTTCTTTGGATCGTTCACCATTTCATTCCAACATTCATTCACTATCGTAGCTTGCACAGCACCTTTTCCTACAGTTTTCTTCTTAAATTGAGATTATCAAGTGATAGAGAAAATTGAAGTGTGCTAATATTCTGTTCGCTACTTTTTAACTAAACCGCGAAGAGGTCGGTTCTTTCTCTTCTTATATAATACATTTGTTTTAGCCTCCGTTATCCGATCTATAGTACGCCACTAATGAGTCTTCGGTTTTAATCTTTGCATTCCTAACAGAAGTTACTTTTCCTGATAAGAAAGTGGTCAATCTGTGTTCTATTAGCACTGTGATAAAACGCTCGTCACTTCTTTAAAGTCAGGTACTAGCAATCGCGATGTTTAACAAAGAGGCAAACTGCGGTAGGTTCAGTTCATTTCACTCAGTTCAGTGTTTACATTTTCGTAATTCTTATTTGGTAATCGCACATACCCTAATTAAATTTTCTTAACCGGAAAGTTAAGAAAATTTATTTCATTTAAATTCTTGCCACATATGTCTTGTTTCTTTTATGACTACTTCCTTGACAGTAACTTATTGGAAATTTAATTACTGTTTTAGATGAAATATCATACACTAGTATAATAAAAACCATTAAAGTAATATATGTACTGCTTATTGGTAATAGAGCCACTCTGATATCTGCATGAAAGAGCCTGCACGACCAGGGGGTACTACACTCACTACCCTCGCACAGACGATCAACGTAATATAATGTAGCATGCATCCTGTCGTGTTTCGTTGGTGAGTGCAAGACCGGAGACCCAATGGTAGCATCACTCTTGAATTCTGCTTATGCTTTCCATCAGGCAGAGTAGTCGTTTTGGAAGGCTGTATATCTGTTAAACTAATTATAATATACTAGGAAGGGTCCTGTATCCTGTAATTTCAAAGATGCCAAAGATACCCATATGTTCGTCCTATGATTTGAAGAGGGTAAAAGCACCACTTTTTTTAAATTCATATAATTTTCAAATCATCATCATCCTTTAATAGTCCATTGCTAGACATAAGCCTTTTCTTATGCAGGTAGTTTTAGTCTAGTATTCCACAATAGTCGGACAGGGGGGGTGTGGGTTTGATTCGTTTTCCTTCTCTTTCTAGTGATGTTGTCCTAAATATCTAACTCCCTTAGACACCTTTTACAATCATAAGGTTTAAATAGGTACAGTGACACTCTATATTCTTAATACATCAGTGTAAAGATAATTTTAAAAAACAAACTGATATACTTCACCAATTTTATTAAATATCTCTTACGTTTGATAGTAGGAATATTAAGATATCAAGTACAATTTGTAAAAAAACAACCAAATATAATAAAATGCATATTTAGTTTAATTTAATCATAAATAAAAAAGGAAACACATTACCTAATAACAGAAATAAAAATCATATAACTTCAAAACTTGTGTAGGTCAATGTTAAGGTTACACAGTTTGGAAAGAGGTTTATAATACTGCTATGCAGTAACAACCACTCAAGGATGTTCTATTAACCTCAGATTTCGGGAAATGGATTCCTCGCAATTAATGTTTGTAAAAATCTAATTGGCACAATTACTCTGCATGTTAATTAAAATAGTCAGTCATTTAAATATTTCACTTACAATGACTCACAACTGTATGTATTAACTGTTTGCATACAGTTTTCAACTGATGATGATGACTAACATCTATTGAATGTTATATCTTTAATATATATATATATATATATATATATACACATACATATACACATATAAAAGTTCTGTATGAGTGTATTTGACTAAGTTCCTTCTAAACTGCTGAAATGATGTTAATGAAATTTTTTGTATCTATTCCTGAGAATTCGAGAATCATTTAGATAAAAAAAAGACCTGTGGCTTTACCCCCAGGTGAAGATTTACTGTGAGTAACACTGGTGGCTCATCTGGTCCCTATATAAATTCATAACATTCTTAAGCTGCACCAAAATTTGCTTTGAAATCTCACAGTAAACTCTACATATTTTATTTTATTTACATGGAGAGTTTACAGCTAAATTACATGTAGTATATGTGGTATTGTATCAAATAATAAAATAAGGAATGCTGATTGACAAAATATTATGATGATGGCCATCTGACTATGTTATAGTCTTCAGTTTAATTCACAAAGATATGTCTCTATCAGAAACAATAACAAAACAAATTTAACATATAGAAGAAAAACAAAGTTTTATCTTTTCAATAGAAACATTTTTCTAAGCAACTTCAAAAATAGGTGAGGTTCTCAATTCTTACCAGAATTGTTGCTGGTCCAACACTTATGTAAATATAAGAAATAATATGTAAATATAGTGACACATCATGGAAAGGTATTGTCCAGGAATGGTGTCATTAAAAAGCTACTTAAGCGCTCTTGAGAATACCTCTAACAAGAGCTATTAAAGGCTTACTTTTTTTTTTGAACCATTTCTGTTTTATGAACCTACAAATACTAATATAAAGTAAAAGGTTACATGAGCTAACAGATCATAATGTTAGTAAAATAGTGAATGAAAGTACTAACTTCCATTACATTTATAAATAAGAATCAAAACAATGAGATTCAAATAAGACTTTTATGTTGACTATGAAGAACAATTAGAAAACAGTTTCATTTAATGGTTGACATGGCATTAGACAATGAGGTACTTCAGAAATTGTTTTATTAACAATAGAACATATCCAGTATGTTTAAAGCTTTCCAATAACTTTATTTTCTGTATCGAACATTATTTACAAGCAATGTTTAGTATTAGTAAGTTTCTTTCATTGATAAAACTCGAGATTTCTTTTGTTACATAAATACGACATTTAAAGAGGGTATGGATATTAAACAATATAAAACATAAACTAATTAACAGCAAATGATTCTCTTTATATACAAATTCAATGAATGAACTAAGGCAAAAAAAAACTTACGTGCAACGCCAAGGAGGGTCGCTATGCTAGCAGTGTTTCAGATTTAAAGGAAACATTTCTTTACATTTTGAAGTGGTCTGTTAATGAAAATTACTTTATACTATCACTAACATTTAAAAATTCGTAAATGATAATTCTAATAAACTGTGATGACAAATTGTTGCAGATATAGCTACCTATGTCACAACAAATAACCTCAGCCATCAATTTGAACTTACCGTGGTGACTCAAAGATGCCAATTAGTCAGGTATAAAAGGTTCGGCACGCATTATTGTCACTGTTGTCATTTGCACTAAAATATTCATAAAAAATATATTCATTACTGTTCTTAAAACTTATTAAAAACACAAAAGCTGCACAAACATGACAAACTGAGAAACACCAACCACCACAATGGCGCGCCAGGGCTGTTCATAGGTATTCAAACTTCAAAAAACCGGTATTACTAACGGAAATTATATGCTGTGTCATCTTTTAAAAACCGTAAATTTGAAAATCGATACGGAATATAATGTTTAATTCTGTTTGACAGTTATTTCACTTAAAAATATGGGTGATGGCTGCTCACATATGAATTTAACGTTTTGAATGAGAGGATTATAAAGTGTTTTTTTTTTATAGAATAAATTTACTTAATCAAAGTATGTACTATTGTAATCTATGTGCTTTTAGACACTCATTACTAACCATTGATCTCTTTACTAAAAAAACCATGTGGACAACAATCAATAAACTTTTTGAATGTGATTTAAACTACTACATCGGAATTTTATTTTTCCCTTGTACGAAGTTATCCGAATTTCCGAAAAAAGGGTAATCTGTTGGAGCCAGGTCCATGGAGTACGGTGGAGGTCGCATATATTCCAATTGCAGCTCCCCTTGTTTAACAGCCCTTTGTGGTGCCATGTGTGGTCTAATGTCTTTCTGAAGCAGCAGTGGCCTAGAGCAATTGACCAGCCTTGGTTGTTTAGCAGTTAGTTCTTCCATCACGGTTTGCAGTCGCTGACAAAAGATATACACTGTAATCATTTGACCAGATTATAGAAAGCTCTAGTGAACGACACCGGTACGAGTTCACTAAACACTTTCAAGTAGTTTTTTGAGTTAATTTTCGTCTGGGGCAGGATTTGGTTGGTTCTACAGGGTTCAACCATTGCGACGAGCGCGTCTGATCATCAATTTTTCTCTATTTGCTTCGAGTGGATTAAAACAGTTTTATCACTCATAGCGAAGCTTACAGCCAACTGTGAAATGGTTTGCGAATAATCCACTTCCACAATAGCCTTTAATTCTTCATTATCTACTTCGGTTTCCAACCGTCTTGTTATGAAGGTTGGAATTCCCAGAATGAAAACGTTGGAACCGAAAACGTACCATGTTTTCTTTGCGACACCAGCGCCATACACAGCATTAATCATTTGAACTGTTTCACCATCACTTATGTCATGGTAGAACTCATACTCGTAAATAAAGCAATATTTCAATTTTTCCATTGTGCCTGAGATAAGCGATACCAACGAAAAAAAACTAATGAGGAAAAAAACAAATGAATTTCTGTTTTCAAAACTCAAATATACCAGCTAAATAGCTTTGTAACTTTGAATTTGGAATTCTTAACCAAAGCGGATGTGTTTCAGATCAAAGTGGCCAGTGCCAATTCGATATGTAAGGACCTAATAAAAACGATTCATTTCGAGACCAGATAAAACCCTTGAAAAACGAGACACTAGCCTCCATCTTTATCTTAAACAAGGTGTCCCGATCTACTTTGCTCCGCATTTTTTTTGTAGTTATTGTCTAATCTCCGAAAATGTTGTTTTCATTATTTCTGCCCGCCTCAGCTTCCTACAGGCAAACACAAAAAAAAGAGTTATCCAATTTGGTGCAGTTTGGCGAAACTTTTCTATCAGATACAGTTACGATAGTTTATCTGATATAACTTTAGTTTTCATAGCATCCCTTGAAAACGCCACTTACGATATATAGCTTTCGATTTTTATGTATTGCTATTAATTCATAAGATGTACTTCTTTAGAAATGATTTCGATGTGGTATGAAAATTTTATGAGCTGTAACTTAAAATGAGGCGTTATATTGCAGTTCCTTGTTATTTGTTATTTCGTCTAATAATTACACGTTTCATTCAAAGTAATGTGTGCACAGTACAAAAGCGCTCAAAATGAGTTTTGAGCATGATATCCCCTATTTTCCAAACTGAATACAAGATTTCTAGTAGGTAGGGTATGTTCAGGTCCTTTTTGGTGTTTATGGCAAATCTAGCATTTAATAAGGTAAAAAGGAGGCATCACGCTCTGAATACTTTTACTTGAACACTATTCACTCTAATTCCTTATCAAAACACTTAGTGTGTTGGAGTTAGAGTTAATCTTGTACAATAATGCCAAAATAAAATGATAATGTAACTCAAATAGACAAGCTACACACATTTTAGTTTTGTTTTAGCTGAGACGTGAAACTACAGAATTCAAAGGTGAATGCAGATATTGCGACCAAGACTCCTCGCTTAGCATGTCTCAATATAAATTTGCAGGTCGACTGATGATTGAACTGCATGTAAATAACTCGTAAGTCACCTGTCATTTCTGTGAAGCTTTGTGTAAGCTTCACGAGAGAAAAACGCATGAGACGAGTCAATGAATCAAGTCACCGTTTTTTACCTATTTCTGTCAGCATCGGCTTTGGGCTTAGTATGCAATGCGTTAGTAACGTTGTGATACTAGTATGTAGTTTTTATCGATCTTACCGTGCTCTGAATAATTAGAATAGGTTCAATTTCTTAGCCGAAGCAGGCGTACGTGATACACACCTCTCATAGTAAGTTTCTGGGTATTTTCAGGCATTCATTTTGCGTTTACTGCCATACGTTGGTTTGTTATCATTATGGTCGAGTAAATATCTCTCCATGACTAACAATGCCCATACAATCTGAATTATGCTAGCACCCCAGTTCCCTGGACATACACATAGTGCTAGAAAAAACGTACTACAGTGCTATCTACCGTGTTTTACCATACCCACAGTGTTTGTTTTACTTTACTTTACCAATGATGAAAATCTAAGCAATGAAATATATGCAAGTAGATTGTCTCTTACATATTACGTTTTCCCGTAACTATTTTAGTTAGTTTCATTGGACTTTAATAACTAACTAAAAGAATAACTATCAATAATGCTAAAAAACCGAGCATCGATGTAAGTAAATCTAATTTTTAGAGTTTAACAAGTGTGCAACACTAGTTGATTGTATTTATTGATTTTTTGACATGACTGCCGACTTCAGTGAAGATTTACTCAGTTTTGAATTTACTGAAAACATCAGACTTTATGTCCAGAAGCGTCAGAATGCAGTTCGATAATTATCAGGTATTTTTTATAAACTAATTTGATTCAGACGTTGCGCTAGAAATTACAACTTATCTTGAAAATAGTCGCAAAGCGCACCGTGAAAAATATTAATTAGCGACAATATATTACTGAGACAACGGCTCAGTAATATATTTTCGCTATGAAGCTAAGCGTAATAATTGCACCCGAAATATCCTAAATTGTTTGTAAAAAAATGGCTTTGCGATTATTGATTGGCCATTGAGTTATCAATAGTAGTTCATAAATAAATATATAATTATACAAGAAAAAAATTATAGATTCCTTGTTGATGTAAATTTATTATTTTCACGTATAATTAAAAAAAATATATTCGCAAAATTAAAATTATATGTATATAAAGAAATTTGTATTTAGTTGGTTTTATAAAAGTCTAATTTTGTGTTCTGCCATGAATCTAACAAAAAAAATTAAAAAGAATGTTTGGATTATTAATGACAATAATTCTGCATAGTTTGCTTTGCGGCTTGGCTATTGGCTGTGCGTTTGTGAGCTTACAACAGCTTAGATTGACTGTTAGTGTTATCCTTTACCAGTCAAACTAAGCTTGTAAGCTCAATATTTAATTGTGATACACATGCCAATATTTCAGAGTCCATAAGATACACCAATCATGGCTTACAAGATGCAGGTGCCTGAGCTAAGATGCATGGAACCTGAGAACTACAGGAAATACTTTAGGGCACTCTGCTGGAGTGGCACTCGGTGAGTTATTAAATAAGATCAAAATCATTTAAATGGGGTTATTAATATCCTTTCTTGCCTTCAACTAAATATTTGTCTTAAAGGATCCCATTAAACAGGTATCTTGCTTTTAAACTGTGTTTTTTTTGTTTTTTTTTTCCTTTCCTCACTTAGCCTCTTATTGAGTCAGTGTATGTGAAACTGAGGCATGCACGTGCCTGCATTTCCGAGTCATTAGAGAGAAGATGGCGATGAGGAGTCTTTCGCTAAATTACAGTGTTCCTCTGCTTTTGTCATTAAAATAAACATAACAAATTTTTAGCAACAATTATCCACTGTTTAATTTTTAAATTTGATTGTATATATTATATTTCATTAGTTATGAAGATAAAAATAGTTATCATAACTAGGGGGATTCTATGATAAGAGGTTTCAAGGAGATAGAAGATGTGGCTTAGTAGAAAAGTTGTAGTTTTTTTATGAATTCCTTGTATTATGATTTTTCTCCTTTATTTAACTTTTCACTTATGTGAAAAGTTTTCACTTACCCTTATGGGTAAGTTACTTAATATGTATTTATTTACTGTTTCGTAGACCAGGGTAAATACATCGGGCAGGTGACAAGTGATCAGGAGAGATAATATGACACAATATTCTACTTAATGAAATCAATAAAATGCATAAACACATTTCTTACCATATATTCAAGTATTATATTTTAAGTTTTCTTGAGGTAATTAATTAGTACCAATTTAATATTTGTACACTTTATTTTCAACATGAGTTGCCCTTATAAATACCAAACAGTGAGAGAATGTGTTGACCTCTTTTTAATCATATGCAATATCATATTACAGAATATAGAGAATATGAGATCATGACATTGTACTTCGAAAGAAGCGGACCATTTTAATGTTCCAAAAATTCATATATAACCATAGCATACATTAAAACTTTACTAAGCTTAGCACCAGAAAGTTGATTTTAAAAGTTCAAAATTAGCTAAACAACTCGATACCAAAAGTAGCCGAACAACACATAACCAAAAGTAGATGAACGCTAAAACATCAAAAGTAACTGAACAATATCATTCATATCATGACAGTGAAATTCGTTGTAACCTCAACTGCTCTGAACCATGCAGCAACGATTGACATGTAAAATATTAAGTTTTAGCAATATAGTAATTTTCGTACAAAAACGATCAGTTAAGTTTAAAATTAGTAGGTGCCTATGATTTTAGTTATTTTTTAATACTTTACAAATATGTTAATAACAAAAATGTACTAAAGTAAACATTGTTAAAATCATCAGTGAATAGTGTACTCATATAAGCATATTTTCGTTTTAGCTATAAAATGGAAAGATTTTTTAAGTTAAGGCAAAGGCTAGCATTTTTCACTAATCTGAGTGGTGATGCATTAAGAAGATGGTGAATGTGCTGTTGATGATGACGATGGTATTTTCATTATTTTGATGTTCCTCAGATCTAGTTATTATAATAATATAAATATGTATATTTTTTCATTATTTTTTTTAAAATTTATTTTACTAAATTTGTTCTTCATTACTTCTTTTTCTTTTACTTTCTTTTTCCATTAATTTACGTTTCCAAATTTTTTCAGAGATTATTTGTTTTTCCTTCTATATTTTTGCGCCAGTTTCCTTTACTTATCAAACCTTTGAAAAAAAATTTTTTTCGTTTCATCAGTAGAATAATATTTCTTAAGTTGCATGAGCACTTCTGCTAGCAGCAAATTTTCCTTCACTGTGTCTCTAGCACTTCGAGATTTCATCACTTGTTCTACTTTGCTGTTTGGCGTAAGTTTTTTAGACTTTCGTAGTCTTTGTAACCTTTCGCTAATTTAGTCTTCACTTTATTATAGTCTCATTTTTTTAACCGCCTCCAAAAAAAAGAAGGAGGTTATCAATTTGTCGGAATCTTTATTTATGTCTTTTTGTCGATATTTTCGTCGTTTATGAACCGATTATAAACATTCTTTTTCAATTGGGTTTGGTACAGCTACCAGGAGATCCCACTGTCACAGTGTTGGGATATTGGCATTTCAAGAAAATCGAGAGCAACCCGTAAGTTTTATAGACACGTATTATGTGTTTTATATATTTTATAAAACAAAAATTCAAATATTTGTGTCTGGTAGAGGTCATTTTAGGATGATGAGATTTTAACTCCTTTACGATCAGGAGTTAAAGGATAATTCTTTTGCACCCTATGCATAATTTTAATACGTGATTCAAACCACTTCAGTTATTCGTATCAGCAAGAGTAACATTTGAAGGTAGTCGTTTCCTTAGGTTGCCTCTCGCGACATGTATGAAATAATTTAACTTACTTACGAAAAATCAGAACATTTTTAAGGAAAAAATTAAACCGACTCCAAAAAACACCAAACGAGTTAAATTAAAGCTAGCTTATTTTACGCTTTTTAGTGTTTTAGGTATTATTTAGGTTTTTTCATGTTATTTTGAAGCCGGTTTAATTTTTTCTTGAAATATTTAATTAATTAAATAACTTTGTCTCCTAGCTCGGTCTGAGATAGCACGCTATCTGTGTTACTCTTTTACCAAAATTACTTTGCGGCATTTGAAATTGATGGTGTCACCGGAACATTAGTTATTGGTTTATTTTAAAAGTCGTTGCCTACACTCTCTTGCTTTTTCCGATTCTTTATGACCTTACGATGCTGAGTTTTGATTATCCCTTTCTCCTTCTCGTTTAAATATTTTTTATTACTTTTTACTTTTGCAATTCATACTTTTCTGGATCGTTTTTAATTGTCTGATATCGTAGCCTCTCTGCTCCGCGTTTCTTCTGATAGACAGATTTAACTTTAATTATTACTGTATTGTTTAGAAAAGACAGTAAATGCAACGAAATTAAATGATTATTTTAAGTTTTATTTACGTTACCATTAGAGAAACACAATCACCTTATGAAAATGCTACATCCGTGAAATTCTTCTTCATAATAAATCTGTTATATATATATGTAAATACAGACTTCTATATTTTTTTATTTTTTGTTGAACCTTTGTAAAAACTGTACTGTATAGTCCATTCGTATAGATAGTGTCGGTACACCCGCACACAATTGTGGTTATTGTGTGAAATACATTAGTGAATATATTTAATATTTTAAAAAAGATTTTCAGCCCGAGTCTTTTACTCGGTTTGATACTTAACTTCCGCCCTGAAACCTTCAGGGAAGAAGAGATTCGGTCCCCGTAGTAGTAATGAAACAGTTTCCCCTAAAACTTTGCTGATTATTATGGATGTGTATATGGCTGCTTGCTTTTGTATTAGGTGTATATTGACGTTTGCGTTGAGTTGGTTTATGAATCTGTGTATACTTTTCTCAACTATTCCTGATGAACCTAATACTATGGGTATGGTTTCTGTGTTGGTGTTCCAGAGTCTGGTTATTTCTACTTTGAGAGGGTGGTATTTAATTAATATATAATTATTATTTCCTTTATTAAAATCACTTATACATATTATATACATTTTTAAATATACATATAAAAACAAGTACATTTAAAGATATAAAAAATAGTAGACCACCGACTTCAGGACTTGGACCCAGAAACCGGTGGTTAGGGCTTCAAAGAAGGGAACCTCCTCTGCATCAGACCCTTGATCCAGCCAACTAACGTGAGTCTCTTGAGGTGTTGGTCGAGGCTTTTGGCTATCAATCCGTGAACAGACACGACTCGGAACAATGATCACCGAATCTACATTCTACATATCGACAATCTCGTGAGATAAATCCAAATATTTCATTTGTTTTTCTTTTTCGACTTTCACGAGATTCTCGTCATGAGGAACGGCGATGTCAACAATCATTGCGCAGCGGTCTAATCGATCTATGACCACCATATCAGGCAACAATAGTCCTGTCTGTGATAATAGATCGATCACAATATAGCGTAGCACGACCATTTTCGAGAACTGGGTCCGGTACATACCTGTAGTATGGCACCTCTAAATTTGCAAGTTTGTATTTAATGCCAAGCTGTTGATGTACTATCCTGGCTACTTGGTACAAGTTTGTATTTAATGGCAAGCTGTTGATGTATTATCCTGGCTACTTGTGCCTGTGGAAATATTCGCCGTTAGCAAGACGAGTACAACCAGAAATAATATGCCTAATAGATTCTCCGGGACGTTGACATGCCCGACAGATATCAACCGTACCATCCTTTAGGATATAGTTCGTATATTATTATTATTTTTTTTTTGTTTCATCTCGTTTTGTCTAATTTTAACTTGATTCTTTTAATTCGCTTGTTTTTTATTTTATATATATATAATTGTTACTTTAATTTGATTGATTGTTAATTTGTTTGTATTAGATTTAATTTATTAGTACTTTTTTAGATATGTTTGATTAAATTAAATTGTTTGATTGATTTGTTTGATTTGATTTAATTCAGTTAATTTGTTCTTGGTTCATTGTTTTTAATCTGCCCTTTGTGGGACTGTAATCTATTTTGATTTTTTTTTTCCATTTGTGAATAATTGTCTTCACTTGGAACCATATTAAATAGCATACTGTATTCACCTGTAGCTTGTCAGACAATTGGAAGGAGACCTCACTACATTTATAACAATTGTAATCATATTGTTGTGATTGTTGGTGATTCTATAGTACCTATATAAATAAATAAATTCCTAGAACGGCGTAAAATACTAATCATACTTGTGTATGTACGACCCAGGCGGCTGTCGGTGTTCCTTTGACAATCAAAGCGACCGTATTTAAGCGAATGAACTATTCACTAAACTGTATTATAGCATGTCATTGAAATAATATAGAAGAAAAATAGATATTTCAATTTAAAAATATGTAAATAAATTTTTGGAATTGCCAGTTGGTTGCCTGTTTATATTATAAAGTTCCTAGATGACCGAGCTTTGCTTGTTATTATCTTTCTTATTGATAAATTTTCTAAAACTGGAATCATAGCATAGCCGTTAGCTGAGATTACTTGATTGCTCCTTTAAAGGTTGTAGATAGATAGATAATATTCTGTTTCTAGAATTAAGAAAAGTGTTAATAAATTATGTAAACTACTAATACCATCATCATCATAAGCCTTTAATCGTTCACTTAATTTGGTCATGTTGTCCTGCATAGTTTTTCCTTCGTCATCCCTTATGGTACAAATGTTGTGTACACTCCGCATCATTAATCCAGCATCACACAGATTAAGCTGCTAATAATCAGTAGTAGATAGTAATAATACTTCACACATTTCATACGCTGCATTCTTCTGATTAATTTTGTTGCGGGTCCCCAGATCGTTTAATTTTCCTCGAAGTGTCATAACTGGGTATGTTCATGGGTCACTGCTGTTGACCCCGATGTACAGATTTTACAGAGGTGCTTGTGTGAGTGGGATTAGTCCCATTAAGTCTCTTACAATGCGGTCTGATATGTGTAGATTGAAAATATATAGGCCAGTCAAGAGGTCTCGGATTCGATGTCCGACTCGAACCAAAAAGTTTTATTTTTTTGTTTTTACAAGGGTGCAAGAAACTTTTAATAGTATTAGAGCTACTCAACCCTTCGAAAGTGTAAATAAAATATGACAAAAAACTTGTTGCTATAAGCTTGAAATTTTATACGATTTTGTTCATTTATTGTGGAGTTCAAAAACATGAATCGACAGGCGTTTTCGATGAGCTGCAGTACCTGACAGGTGAAACGAAATCTTGTGCTATATCAATTAAAATAAATTTTATTCTGTAAAGTTGAAATTTATATATGCGTTTGTCTAAGCTATTTAAAGAGATTAGGTACAATGACAGGCGGTTATGACTTGCATAAGTCCTTGGCAGATGAAGAGATGCTATGAAAGTGCGAGTAAGAGGGGTACCCAAATTACATTATGTAAAAATGGGTTTGAGTACACTCAGTCTGTGCTAACACGATGAAGTGCCCATTATTAGTCATTAATAACATTATATAGTTAAAAACATATAAATCCATGCAATACATATATCGTATAATCGAAGTATACAATTATTTATTGTTCATTAAAAATTCAAATTGTTATAAACAATTATAAATTGTTAAAAGTCATATCCTATACAATGTTATTTTATCGAAATCATCAAACCCATGTGATATACGCATCAGTTAATTGAAAATTGTTTACAGTAAATAATAATAAGTAATATATATTTCGGACATTTAACACACAACGCCATCTAGTCCCAAGCTAAGCTGTGCTTGTGTTATGCGTACTAGACAACTCGCATACGCTACCGCTGCGCCACCTTGGCAGTTAACAATTTCAAATTGTTAGAAACAATTGTAAATTGTTAAAAGTCATATCATAAATAATATTATTTTATCGAATGCATCCAAATCCATATGATATAGGCATTAGTTAAGCGATAAATACGATTCTCAATTGTTTATAACAAATTCACTTTGTAATAAACAATGCGTAATTGTTGAATGCCATATTTGGTTGTGAACAATAATGTTTTTGTCAATATCGATTTAATTTTGAAATAAATTTGTTATTATTTGGTTTAAAAGTATTTTATTTATTTCGGACATCTAACACAGCAACACACGGCGCCATCTAGTCACAAATTAAGCAGAGCTGGTATAATAGGTCTTTTCTTATAAAAAACGTTCAATTTTCATTCAGGTTGAAATTGATATTTCGTTTTCGAGATACCGAAAACGAAAAAAATACTGATATATGTGAATACGTACGTATACACACATATTTTTTAAAGTAAGATAGCATACTTTCAAATGTCTTAAAAGCTAAAGATATGATGAATATTCTTATTTCACCAATCGAATCAATTACAAAAACTGCTTAGTGGGAAGCTAAAAATATAATTTATGGGAACATGTAATATGTTTTATATATTTTATTAGTTATGATAAAATATAGTTAAGTTTATTAATTTCTTTAATTATTATTATATTTAATATTGATATGTTAATTTATATTCAGTAGATATACTTAGTTTTGCCATGAATATTGTTACAAAGAAAAATATTTTTCATTGTACGTAATATTTATTACTATTGCAGTGTTTTAGTTTAAATTAAATAATATATAATTAAATTATTATTATGTGTTAGGTTTTGATGGATTTAGGAAATAAACATTCTGAGGTGCGATAGAGACTTTATTAATAACACTCTTAAAATCACTATATCGCTTAGAATAACAGTCCTTAAAACTGCGACCCGCGAGACTATTTATATCCATTATTATTTTTACTAGCGCATTCGACAAAAATTTCGTAAATTTGGGGTCATCCACCGTATCAAGGACGCGTCCGCTTGCGGGATCGCTGGAAGTAACAATGAATCGTTATTCGACGCTATGAATATCGATGTAAGGGTTATTATTCCGTGTCTCAGGAGATCGAGAATTTTCTCTGTGTAAGTGTGTAGATGTCTCGAGTGTTCGCGAATAATCTTTTCTCGTAATAAAAATATATAAAGCTTATTCGAAGTGGTCTCCATTGGCTGCAATACAGTCCTTTAAACGTTGAGGCCAGTTATCAATAGCAGCATGCACTCTTTCTATGGGAAAATTCTTCACTGCTAATTGTATGGATTGTTTTAGGGACTCCAAATTATGATGGCGTTTAGAGCAAACCTTACTCATCTAAAACTTAACATTCGTTTCCAACCAAGATTGTGCGGATCGAACTTTATGACCCGGTGCCGAGTCTTGCTGAAAATACCATTCTTGGTTATTGCAAATGGTGTTGTTAAGGTGTTTAACTACCTTCTCAAGAATGGTATCTTGATACACTTGCGCCGATGTTTTGATACCTTTTTCACAAAAATGTGGCTCAGTCACTCCTTCATAGCTAATACCCCACTAAACCTTCACTGAAGTCGGATAATGCCCACGTTGTACTCTGTTGACTAATTGGAAAGCTTCTCTAGAGCTTTCAGCATAAATATCAGCATTTTGTTGGCTAAAATATTGCTTAATTATAAAAAAATCTCATCCATAAAGATAATTTTTCTGTGATCTCCCTGTGGGTACTGTTTAAATAGTTGTATCTCTATTAAACAATACTCTCTTCTTTTTTAAATTATCAGTTATTTATTAATCAAGTTACTTAAATCAACGGCTCCAAGTCATAAGTCATCTTTTAAAATACACGACATGGTTCTACGCGCTATCTTCATCTCCAGAGATAAAATCTTTTACTTTCTGATAGGATTTCTTCCAATTCTTTACTGCTTTCAACGCCTTTTTCGTACGAACACTACGTAGAAGGCTAGATCTTTTTCTGTCACAAACAGAGGAGGTTTTATTGTACCTATCCATAACCCTGTACACAAAAATTGGACAAATACCAAGCGTATTGAGGATTTTAAAAATTGTTTATGACTCCATACCTTCTTTATGTAATGCAATTACAGCGATTCGGTTCTCCTTATCACCTCACACTATTTTAATATCACTTCTACTATCAATTTAATATCACAAAATAATTAACAAATTGTTTAACATCCGGTACTTGTGCTCATAGAAAACGACTGTCAAATTTTTATTGAACTTCGCTGTTAGTGAATATAATCGTATAAAAATTTCAAGCTTGAAGCAACAATGTATTTTTAAAGATTATCTTTAATTTAAAAAACATATGGGTTGATGACGTGAAAGGCTGATGCGTGTCAGGTGATGGTTATAGTACTTAACATGCTATGACTCATCACTTTAGGAATTTCTTGCCCTACAGACATAACTACATACATTCGGAGGGTTCACTAGCTCTTGGTCTATAATAACAGCCCAGAGTATGGAAAATTGGCAGTGTGGAAGGCCCGTGCCTCGCAGAGCACCTTGAGCCGTCGGTCATGGTCGTCGTCATGAACATCTATGCCAATAATTATTGGAAAGTCTATGCCCCTAAATAAATTGACAACTACATTAAATTTCGAATTTAGTTCACCCTCATGAAGTAATGCAATAAACTATCAAAATTGAAAATATTAATTTTAATGTTTGTAATTTAATTACAGGAAAGACAAGAAATCCCATAAGAAATTTGGTAAAAAGGAAAAGCTAAGAAGATTAAAAACCAGCAATGCCCTTGCCATATGTTATGCCCCTGCACTACTTGGCAACCCGTCCCAATTTGCTGTTTATGCTAATGTTCGAAGATCCATTTTAGCTCGTTGGAGGCATCTTCACGGAAATGTATCTGAATTGTCAGATGATAGTGATAATGAAGATTCGTCTTCACAAATTCCAATGAATAAATTACCAAAGGTAAAGAGGTTTTTGTAATTAGAAATATATAGAGAGTATGATTGAAAGTGATTCTATACGTAAAGTATATATATTTTAATGAGATTTTTTTTACAGATTACAGGTATTGGCTTACGGACAGTGTTTGCCTTAATATCACAGGCGCGATTTACTGATGCAGTATTTTGCGAACAGGCATTGAGTGCTCTGTTAGATGTGCTGCAAGGCCATGCGCCTGAAGAATTAGCTCAAGAACCTACTGAGGTAATAGAATTTTTTCACGGATATCTCTAAGATATCTACTTACAATTCATAAGAGTGTTTAACTGTATTATATTTTGATATAAATATTTTCAGATCATCACAAATCTCCATGGTATGCTAGTCGAAGTTGCTAGTGGGAGTGGACCAAGTGGTAAAATAGAGTTGCCGACTTCTCTTACTGCCTTGAGCAGCTCCTGCCTCGTGGCTTTGTCCGTTGCCAGAGGTGAAGCTGAACTTATACTAAATGCTGTTGCATCTCTCACCATGTCAGCCTCCGCACTGTCTGAGCAATACCTGCAGGTAAAATCTTATTCATATTATACATGTTTTTAAGTTGTATGAATATATTATAAACTTAAAGCTTTTTATGATTTGCAGGTACCTTCTAACTTAACAACCCTCCAGCGGAGCGTCCAATCAGTTATACTCGGCACTCCGTCCCGCAACCAGTGGTTGAATTATGGCGTCCCACACCAGTCTTTAGTTACTAGCTTCCCTGTAGACCTTCCTGCACAGCTTACAGCAGGAGCTGGGGAATTGGTAGTTCGCTCTCTAGTCTCCGACGGCTGCTTCCTCTACGTTTTTACTTCAAAAGGCTTGTTGAAGATAGGATCAGGTTATGGCAGCTCTATTAGACAGCATGTTTACTTATACAAACCAGACTTCTTTGCAGGCGACCGCCATGGTTGGCTAGGGTATTGTAAGGTAAGTTAAGCTAATTACTGTTTCCTATAAATTTTGTAATATATTTATAGCTAAGTTAAATTCCTAATATATTTTACAGAATAATTTATATCTAAGGATAGGCAGGAAAAAGACTGAAGTTTATGAAATAGATAAAGAAACTTTGGAAGTGAAAAATATGGTGCGATTAGATCCTGGCCAACCGTCTCTGGTTGAGCCTAAGTCAGCTGTTTTTACAGATGGAAACCAATTGGGATTGATTTTACTGACCAATTTCGTAAGTTTCTCGATGTTTTTGGCAATACTAACTATACAGTAAACTGCTATAATACCTAATACTATACACATTCTTGCAGGATAATCTGACGATAAAAATGTATGATATTGACACTCAAATTGAAAGAGATGAAAGCTCTACAACTACGACACTAACGTCTCGGAAAGAGTTAAATGTTCATCTGTTGAGACGGAGAACGCTTATGCTTGGCAGAAGCCCTTTCGAAGATGGCTTGTCAAGAAGAAACTTGGAGTTTGATGCTCCTATTGCAATGCAGATGGATGATTGTGACGAAGATCCACTTTTAAGTATTTATAGTGGACAGGATTTTTCTCTTTTGACCACTGCTTCTGGAAAGGTAATATTTAAATAAAAGTAATTTAAGATCATGCTTGCGTCAGATGGAGCCGGATAAGTGTTGTTACAATGTAAATATAGTTGGAATACTTTTATCATCATTTTGTTATTTGGATGTACTTGTAACTTTATCATCATCATACGATATATATATATATATACACACACACACACACACACACGCACACGCACACGCACACGTACACGCACACGCACACGCACACGCACACGCACACGCACACCCACACACACACAAAACACATCTACTGCTTGACAAAGGTTTTCCAAAACAACTGGTCGTATGCTGCCTGTATCCATCCTCCAGTAGGTAGTCAGATCGCCTTATGAGCGGAGGCAAGTTATCACTGTAACGTTTGTATGTATCAGGCATCATGTCATCTTGTCACTCTCACATAGCCAATTACTACTACTTGAATCAAGATGGAAATCGACTATCACAATTTCCATCATCATAATTGAATTTACCAACGTACAATTCAGTTCACAATTAATATTATAGAATTATTTATTCAAATGTTTGTCATATACAGCAGTACATGTCCGGCTCTTTCAACGGGTCTCAGATATCACTTTATAATATCAAGTTTATTTCATATGTGAGCCTAACAAAGTGAGTTTATTCTGCCTGATGGAAAATATGAGCAAAACTCTAGAGTAGTGATCACCATACTCATTGCAAATGCAGACCACGTAAGAATCAAGTTCTTATTTGTTTATAGGTGTATTACTCAGGTAAAGGTCAAAGCCTAGGTTACAAAGCTGCTTCACCGCAGACTGGCAGGTGGACTCTGATGAAGGAAACAATATTCTCTAGGAATGAAACACCTAATGTAAAACGATGTAAAGTTTTGCAAGTAAGTATCAAAGTACATGTACAGTAAAATTCTAATGCACTTCTGCTTACGAATGTCTATAAACTTGTTAAAAATTCGGACCTCTTTAGGTATGAAGGTCAAACGAGCAGTTGTCACCAGATGGTAAATGCCGTCAGTGGACACCTGCAGCCCAAGAATCACAATTATGTTGCCGCCCTTTCAATCCCTCCTTAAGAGGTGGAGAGCTTCGACTCGGGTAACCACACTAGCTCAATGCTAAACGATTGCTCAATACTGATTTTGTATCCCAACGGTCAAGTCTTGCTCATATGTGCCAATACTTCGCACTCTCACCATAAAAAACAAGTTATTTTCAAGCAACTGAAACTATCTATATATTAATTTGTGAAGCAAAATCTTTGCTGTTTCTGAAAATTATGCGGAGGAATTTGAAATTTGGCACATTAAAAGTTTAAATGGAAAGATGATAAAAATAATTTTTGGTCGAATTTCATAGGAAAAAAACCACAAGTATATACTAACAATTTCTCAATGAATCAATGATTTGGAATAGGTGGCTATAGGACACGAAGGTGTTCATGCAATCTTGTTACTTGATAATGGCAATGCGCTATTTACTGGAGTGGCGCGACGCGGGGAAGATGGAGATGCGACTAAACATCGTCGCACACCCAAGCCTACGAGACCTAAAAAGATATTTAAGGTACAATTATTATATTTTATATGTGCAGCATTTTATTTAAGTAATTCCTACAAAATATTACTGAAACTTCTGTACACCAGGATCTACAACACATCGAGTTTTCTATACTCGGGAAGTCCCAGAAAAAGTTTATCTACGGCATACCTATGACTTCGTAAGCTAGCAAATGAAATGTTAATAATTATATTAGGCTATTTTCATGTTAGAGATTCAAGACACGGAGTGTTACTATTCCTAATTATTCCTTTGACTGCATGGTAGGCCTGGTGGTTTAAGCGGTTGCCACTTTCTATTGCGCCAAGTGTTGTGGGTTCAAATCCCACATTGGAACAACGCTTAGTGGGATCTATAAATGTTTAGTTGATGTTAGACTCTTGTAAGAAGTGAAAATCTATTTGTGAGCAGCCATAAATGAAATTTATCAATAAAATATTATCGAAGAGGTTTCAATGACCAAAAGTTTGTAGTTTATTTCACGTACTCGGTTTTAGGCAGAAGGACATCACGTTACCTACGCGGCGTGTAACAATGGTTCGACAGCGCTCGTTACGAGGCAAGGATTGCTGCTTATGTTTGGCAAAGACACTCAGCATTGTGACTCTGCGGGAATCGTGGTTGGATTACGTCATGAAAGAGTTATACAGGTCAGAATGACGATTTTATTATAAGTGCTGCTTCGTTCTTGAAAATTAAGAAAATGATAATATTAAGAATGTGGATGTTGCTGTATATATAACCGCTTGTCCCAAGTAGTAAATAATAAGAAAAGGAAGTACGGTTGATAAGCAAAAGAAAAAATTATTAAAGTGTTTTTTTCTATTATTTACACAATTTTCGAATACACCCAAACTCTAATTTCATTATTATCACCTAATAAAAAGATAAAAGTTGACCATCAAACAAAGAGAGAAAATGGTGTTCAATCGTTTTATCTATGTTATTGTCTATAGAGATATAATTTTTCCATGAATTTCCATGTGATTAATAAGTATAAATATATAAATAAATATTCCCGACATCTAACACACAGCGCCGTCTAGTCCCAAACTAAGCAAAGCTTGTATTATGGGTACTAAATAACTGATATAATACTTATATACTTTTTTTTGTAAATAAATACATATCATACATAGGAAACATCCAAATTCCGAAACAAATATTTGCAGATCATACAAACATTTGATCCGACCCGGTAATTGAACCCGAGATTTCTGGAACAGCAGTCGCATACGCTATCGCTGGGCCACCGAGGCAGTCTGAATGATGATTTAAAAATCAATAGCTTAGTGCTGTCTATTGCCCTGAAATATAATTAAAACACTTACTGAATATATTGATCTTCATATAAGTACACCACATTATTTTCCTATCAATATTATTTTCCTATCAATATTATTTTCCTATCAATATTATTTTCCTACAGGTAGCCTTAGGTAAAGCGCATGCAGTTGTTTTAACTAACTTCGGACAAGTATATACCTTTGGAATCAATAATAAAGGCCAATGTGGGCGGGAATTTGGATACACTAAAGAGAGTAAGTATTGTTTTTAACTGTTAATAACATTAACTGCTTGTATTTGGGAATAAAAAGTTTTGATAGACCTCAGTCGCCCAATAGGAGAGCAAAGAAATAAGACCAATAAAACGCTCATCTTTAAGCTTTATTTTGTCCATCTTTTACTTTAACCAGAACTCTATTTTCTTTGAACATGTTCTTTTCCATTGAGTTAAGATTTGGGATTGTTATTCCAAATGGTTATAATTTTAGTAGTAAATACTTCAAATTGTTAGTGTCTAAAAATTTAATTTATATATAATTTTTTTACGAAAATTATGCGAACGGAGAAGTATGAAATTGGGAAACAGTCAAAGTTTATATGAAGGTGAAGTTACAGAAAGCTAAAAAACCGGTAAAGTGTGAGTGGAATGGTAAAAAACAAAAAAAAAATTGCTGGAATTTCGAACACTGGGTGATCACTAGTATCATTAAAACGCCGAAACCATATTTGCCATCTGGTGATTGCTTTAAACGGTTAAAATAAACCAATATAAAAGATCCAGAATGACTCCTTTCTCTTCGTTCTCCCGCGGTTGTAAAGGTACAAAAAGAACCGCAGGTAACTCCACCAGACTTAACTAGTATTCATATAAAATTAACATATTGTGAATATTAATTTAATTAAGTTCAGAGATATCCGTGATAAGTCACACGTATGCAACAATGGTATATAGAATGTCACTTAACTAGAGCAGAACTTATAGTTATGGTCATAATTTGTTGTAGAATTGTTCTCCTCTCGGCGTCCCTCACTCTTGCGTCGTCACAGCGAAAACAGGGAAGAGTTTAGAATGTGCAGTACACCACATACTTGGTCCACTGATTATTGCCGTGTATGTGTTTTGTGTCGCGAGTGTACTGGATTTTCTACCGCCTGTCATTGCTCGCATCTACCGAACAGGGTCCCAGGAGAGTAAGTACCTACCTACTTCTAATAACGATAAATATTGTCAACTAGTTTATGCCCGCGGCTCCGCTCGCACATATGTCGGTTATCGCGGAAAATAGTAGCCTATGTTGTTATTCTGATGCATCAGCTATATTACTGTAAAGTGTCATCCAAATCCGTTCAGTAGTTTTTGCGCGAAAGAGTAAAAAACATCCTCACAGGCTTTCACATTTATAATATTAGTATAGATTGTACCCTACTCACCGATAAACCACACTGGTAGGAAAACTGGTTCATCGCAATTTTCGCAACTGCTTTAGGTTTGACTATTTCTGTAATCATGATCAGTCAGATCAAATAACCTGTCGTTTTATGAGGACAGTTACAGTATATTTAACTTGTAACGCACAAGTTGCTGCCTGGCGCAGTGGTAGGGTATGCGACTGCTGTACTCGCGAGGGTTCGATTCCTGAGTCCGGTCAAATGTTTGTATGATCTACCAATATTTGTATCGGACTTTGGAGGTTTTCTATGTAAAATATGTATGTATTTACAAAAAAAGGATTAATGTATTAAAAATCAGGTGTCTAGTACCCAAAGTTGTTGTGCGTTAAAATGTTCGAAAAATTTTTTTTTTGTTTTATGTTTTAATCGGAACTTAATGGCATTACTTTGTGAGTGAGACCATCTTAACAAAATCGTAAAATGTGTCATATTTAAAAGTTACTTTAATAAAGTTTATTACATATAAAATATAAGCAGAATACTATTTAAAAACGGAACCGGAAACGGATATATGAACGCTATATTCTTGGACCAACTTTGCTGCAAAGACTGTGTATAAGAATTGTCTCATTTATTTGTAGGAGATGTGGATGCGGAGAAGGAGACAGTGGTTGTACCGCCTGTGGTGTCTGTCGGCGGTGCGCGGATACGTTAGCGGGTGCAGCGAGGCCGGAGCGCAGCACTCCCACAACTGATCTCGACGATGACGCTGATTCCTCCACTAGGGATGCTAGAAGTGGTACGCAATTAATTGCTAGTTTGCTGACTGTAGTCACAAATTGAAAGTTTAAATTAAACTAGTTTATGCCCGCAGCGCCGCCAGCGTATATGTTGGTTAATCGGTAATAGTAGTGTGGAGGAACGGGTAACATATTCCTCCAACACAAAAGGAGGATCCTTCGACCAGGCGAGGTGGTCATGCCTGGCGGGCCACTGCTCAACGGTTGATGTTGGGAAGTTGTATATATATGGTAATCGGCGCGAGAACTTCTATTGCGCGATGCAGGATTGGTAGCTTCTTCGTGCACTACGTTACTCCGTAGTTCAGTGTATCTTCGGTGGATGGCGTTGTCATATATTTATGTTGACGCTGTATGTGGAAGTCGCCACAGTAGCCTATGTGTTATTCTGATGTATAAGCTATATTACTGTAAAGTTTCATCCAAATCCGTTCAGTTATTTTTGCGTGAAAGAGTGACAAACATCCTCACAAACTTTCACATTTATAATATTAATAGGATATTGATGTATGGTGATGGATTATCCGGATTAAAAATAAGCAATATCATTATGCTTTCATCCCGTGAGTGTCGTTAAGAGATGACTAAGGCAGTGAGCTTCTCAGGAAAAGTATTGAAAAGGAAAAAAAGCCTTGATCTAGTTTTGTTATATTTGTACTTATAAACTATATGGGATATTCATGTTTGTTTGTGCTTTTTCTATAATTCAGAAGATTAGGTACTTCAATTTCTTTTACATGTACTTTGTTTTCCTCGGCTGTTTAGCCACTTAGCCTCCTGATTGGGCTATTATACGTGGATTTTGTCATCTTTTTACTCCAACCATCCCAGATCATCCCAGTACAGCCTTTTTAGGTCGCTACATGTTTCCGGGAGTGATGTTGTTTTGAAGATGTCTGCCCGTTGATCTGTCCCACTTTTGCATTATACATGTACCTTATTATAATATCTGGTATTTTTGTTGTATATAGACAAAGACAGCATCCGAATGTGTGCTTATGAAAGTCCCGCGGGTGGTTCGGAGGGTGAGCGCGACGCCAGCTTGAAAGTCAACTGCCTACCACCAGCACGTGTCGCCATACCCGGCGGACATCGCATCGTGGCCGTGGCTTGCGGCCTGCACCACACTGTACTGCTCACCGAACCGGGTCAGTTAACTATCAACAATATGGCTTCATATACAACATAAATAAATAAACATTTCGGACATCAGACACACACAACGCTATCTAGCTTCAAACTTTGAAAGCTAGATTAGCCGATAAAATACTCATATGCTTTTTTTGTGAATATATACATATTATACATAGAAGTGCCCAAACTCCGAAATAAATATTTGCAGATCATACAAATATTTGATACGACCCGGTAATCGAACTCGACACCTCGACACATCAGTCACATTCGTTACGACTGCACAACCGAGAGAGTAAAAAACATATTGTTACATGTTCTGAATGTTGTCATAATATCAACTACTTGTGATTAACTGTATGGTTAATTGTAGCCTAATAATTGATAGCAATAAGCATTCTAAAGCTGTAAGCCTTTTTACCTAAATTTGAAATAGTCACTGATATAACATGATTGCAAACAGTTCATTCAGTCATCGTCAGTCTTGTACTTATGCTACTTTAACTTTTGGCATGCTGTATGTATTTAGTATGTAAAAAAAAGAAAAAAAAATAATTGAATAAAACCCTTTGAAAAGTAGTGCTACAAATTTATCATTATATTACCAATCTATCAGACATCTGATTAATGCATAACCTTTTTGATAAACTTTTAAGAAAATGTACTCGCGGGTATATATTATATTGGGTATTTATTTATTTATTTAAAGTTATCAACAAGTATTTATTTATTAACTGCCTCGGTGGCGTAGTGCTAGTGTACGCGACTGCTGTCCATGAGGTCTCGGGTTCGGACTAAATGTTTGTATGATCTGCAAATATTTGTTTCGGAGTTTGGGTGTTTTCTATGTATAATATGTATGAATTTACAAAAAAAATGCGTATATATGTAATAATATCAGTTGTCTAGTATCCATAGTACAAACTCTGCTTAGTTTGGGACTAGATGGCGTTGTGTGTTAAAATGTCCGAAAATATTTATTATTTATTTAAGTAGAAGCGGATCCAACGAGCCTTTCTTGACTGGGTCACTATCTGACATGACATGGTCACCCAGTGACCCGCTTGTATTTGCAGGGGGCGCGGATCACTACTTGAATAGGCATTAGAACTGAAAAACTTACCCCAAGACCCTAGCTGGCGTCTACGAGAAGAACTTGTGAGGGAAAGGCAGATATTGAATAGAATATACTTTATTGTATACCAATTACGAGTAAGAAGGCTTTGGCCTGCTACACCACGCTGGCCAGATGGGTTGGGTCCGGATACTTCAAGTTTCTGGGAGGGGTCCGGATGGCGTAAGAAAGCGATTCCCGAATCCCACCCAGTCTCAAGCGCAGAGTGGCACTACCACAATACTCAAAACATATTCCCATACACACCATACACATTCCCATACATATTCGCATAGATTCCTGAGTAAAAAGTTTAGCAATATTTGCGAATGCTTCCTTGACTCATAAGAATTAACTGATATGGTTGTTTCATTGTGGAATAGACTTAATAAATACATAAACGGCATCAGTGTATTCCGTATTCGAAAAGTATTTTTTTTATATGATCGCATATTTGTAGGTGACGTACTGACATTCGGATCGAATCAGTACGGGCAGCTTGGAGCGGGCGACATAGCGGCTCATCATCGCATAGTGCGGGTCCGAGTTCCCCGCGCCTCGTCCGTTGCCGCTGGGAGCAATCACACTGTCGTACTAACACGAGATGGAGAACTGTACACGTTTGGAAATTATCAGGTACGGGAACAAGCATCACAGCTCCTTTGTAACGAGAGACCTATAGTAGCAGTGGATTGTTATAGGCTTTTTATAGTTAATGAAATGTGGCTATAATATATGAATGCCTCTTCTATCTGTTATCAATTTGTCTATCTTGCTTTATTAAATAGACAATTTTGGGCAACCATTTGATTCATTCAATTGTTCACCATTTCGAGTGCCTCTCCATCTTTATTGAAGGCACTTCTATCTTTCTTAAAAATTTTGTTTTTTATCAAATTTCCTAATCTATAATTATTTCTAAACTTTCAGAAGGGTTCTCTAGGTCGTCCTCGTCAAGAAGAACCCGCGCGTACAGACAGGTCGCCCGTCTGGTATGCAACCCCAGGTCGCGTGCCTCGCCTTGGCCCCAAACACGCATGCAAGGCTATATGGATATCAGCTTCTGGAGATCAAACATTTGTGCAAGTGTCACAGGCGCTCATCAAGACCGATACATTATTTAGTTCCACCATTACTTCAAATAATAACAGTATTGGTAAGATGTTGTTCTATTAAATATATTATTGTATATATTATTATGAGACCTATTCGATTGATTGGAATAGGGGTGTTTATGATCTTCTTGATAATAAGCTACCAACAGTAGTGTTAATGTATTTCACTAGAGTTATGAATAGATTGGTGCAGTTTTCTAGCTCTTTAGTATATTAGTATCTTTAGTATATCATCCACCCAGATCCAGCAGAACCAGCGCACCATTTAAGTATCTTGTGATAATTATAGGAAAGTGGACGGAGTCGATAGGAATAGTGCATCTGATTTGTGAGGTTTTCAGGTCAAAACGACCTGAATGAAATAATTAGCTCTATAATTATTCATGATGAAATATCTTTTTACACAAATGAATACTTATAAAATCACTTCTTTGCAGTTATTCTACCCAATAGACCCGAACACACATTCAAGTGTATAACAATTAATAAAAATGATGGAACGTGCAACACTTGGACTGGTCCCGAACAAGTCGACTTCGTTAATACTTTAGCGTGTATTGATCCGCTATATGATGTGTTATGGTGCTACCAACCACAGATGAGGGTCATTAAATGTTATAATATACTCGCTTTCGATTCGCATAAGATACAAAGGTGTTGTAATACTGATTCTGATGGATACTTCGGTGAAACTGAGTGCGAGTATCCTAATTACGGCAGTATGAAGCGATTGGAGGACTTCAAGAACTTAGAGAACTTTGACATGACGTTCAACAATGAAAGCAGGCCGGTGGAGAATGTTGCTCTGTCAAATATGTCAGTACTGAACCAGGAGTTGGCTATACCTTCTGCTCCGGGATGTTTAGTTACGAGAATGCACGCAGCGCTGCATTTACTTGGCTGTTTGGATTCACTTACTTATGCTCACGATATGAAGTAAGTGGGTTAATTTTGTTGTTTAGTTCATTGTTTTGGTTTTTTTTTTCAAGAAAAATGTGTATAATTGCTGAGACCTTTTTTTATCTATTATATTTTACCGTGGGAGAGCCACGCTTCGGCATGAATGGGCCGGCTCGACCGGAGTGATACCACGGCCTCACAGAAAACCGGTGTGAAACAGCGCTTACGCTGTGCTTCATCGAGTGAGTGAGGATACCGGAGGCCCATACCCCGATCCAACGCTCCCTATCTCCCTCACCATCCCCCTTCCCCCCAGGCCGCCATAGTGTGGGTCACCATGCTGCATTGTTCTTTTTCGCATTGAGGATGGTGACCACCACTCTTGGATTCTGCTCATGCTTTCCATCAGGCAGGGCAGAGTCATTTTGACAGCTTAAATATATAAAAAAAAAAAAAAAATATCTCAACATTATATTGACGGCATTAGACATTAAAAACGGTATATGCTGAGACCTCATAACTATAGAATCGTTAACTATGATTTTTATTATATCATTGTCAGTTGACCAAAACACCTCAATATGTTAATGATTGTTTACAGGTTAAATCAAACTGAATGCAAGAGGGAAAACACAGCTTCACCCGTCGCTCCTGTAAAGGAAGATTTTCTAACAGTGAATCGTTTCGAGAGTCATGGCGGCGGATGGGGTTACTCTGGCCATTCTATTGAGGCTATACGATTTATGTGTGACACCGATATCCTACTAGGTAAAAAATAATGTTGTAGTAGCTTAAGGCTTAGGAAACTTTAGACTACTATCTATGGAGGATACGATGGTCTAAACGACCGAGGTACAGGGATCTGTATATTGTTTACAATATAGTAACACCAACAAGTTAGGATTTAATGTTTTAATATCTGATAGATGGGGTATTTATAATAATATTTTGCACCTAACGGGTATTGTAGCAGAGAAGGGACACAGGTCACAATGCGTGAACATAGCCGCGTGACATCCATCTATCCTGCGCGGGCGCCGGCGCCAATAGTACTTGCGAATAGTCGTTCATCTTGCTGTCGTGTGGTTCCGAGGAGTTATTCGACTGGCTTACTCGCTAAAATGTGTTTTAATACAATATATACTTCGTGTGGTGACGGATTAAGAATACGCATAGTCCTAACCTCAGACTTACAGTCTTAGGGAGCTAACTAAGCAGTACAAGAGCACTGTAAAGAAAAGTAAAACTTGAGACAAATCTTATTACTAACTCGTCTGGCCAAAACCTCCTTTTTTGCTAGAGGCCTTTTTCCAACTATCGACTGTTAAAAGACGTTGAAGTGATGTGATGATGTGATAATACATATTTTTATTAATAACGCAGTTTGTACTTGGTTGTTTTCTGATAAAAACAGGCACATAACCTGTCACTATATTTGGATCTCGGTGTCCATTTCTTTAAATCCTTCATGACACAGGATAAAAAAGAAACATTTATGATGGTCTTCAGTTCATTTAATTTTTTCCCAATACATTGCGGTTATAACAGTTTCAAGCTGTTAGTGTTGTTTAAAAAAAGTGATCATGATTATTTTCTAATTAAATTTAAATGCGCATTTGATACTTTCATTGTAATCGGTGCACTTATCTCAATTCAGATGCATAGTATTTTCACGACTCTACCAACCAGTTTGACCAGCATATAGTAAGCGAACACTATTTTTTTAAGGACAGGTTTATGACTTTCAGAGGACTGTTAAACATTGTTAATGATGATTATTTTTATTACCTTAAATATAAATATCATAAAACCTTCATCCTGAAATATTCCTATGAATTTTTCCTTCGTGAATTAAATTCAATTATTAATATCGTTTAGGTGGTGTTGGTTTATTTGGGGGACGCGGAGATTATACCGCTAAAATAAAACTCTATGATATTGGAGTTGACGGTGGAGATCAAGAAGGTGATGGAGAGCTCATCGCTGAGACTGAGGAGATTGTGTTTGAATGCGCACCCCGCGACAGATTCCCTGTACTCTTCGACGTGCCTGTACCTCTCATGGTTAGCCTTTTTATGTAATTTTCACCTAAAATTAGACACTTTAATATTGTACGAAATATTTGGTTGGCTTTTTCTTAAAATCAAACGGATCAAGCGAACTCAACAGCATTGGTGTCACAATTTTTTTACAAGCCATTCAAGCTTCTAAGTACTCTTCAATAGTATGCCATTGACTTAATATGTAAAAGTAAAATTTACTATGCAATTTGATTTTTAATCTGGTGCAAAGATACTTAACTTTCACAAAAAGATATACAAAACCTGTTAAAATGTAATTTACTCAATTGGTTCACAGGCTAATAGATGGTACGTAGCGTGGGCATGTATTAATGGACCTTCTTCAGATTGTGGTTCTTCAGGTCAAGCCATGGTTATCAACGATGAAGTCGGTTTCCATTTCAAAACATCCAAGAAATCTAACAATGGGACAGATGTTAATGCTGGACAAATTCCATGTTTACTTTATAATACTGTAAGCCCAGACCAGGCGATGCCATTGCGAGCAGTGGATCCTGGAGAACCAGTTATGCAATTATCTAAAAACTTATCCAGAAAAGTTACTGTACCGTGTTTTAGATCACTAATAACGCTTCTTCAATGGAGCTGGAATACGTTTAGAGAAATTATCCTTGAAACTAACGGCCAAGTCCCAATAAACTACCAAAAACTGACCGTTCTGAAACATCAAAAGAGATTAGTGTACGTGATCAAAGCATGTTTGAGGCTCGTGAGGTCTTACATAAACGAGATTTATCCTCAAAATAGTAGAAAGCGAAATTCTCAGGAGTATATGTCATACTTCGAAGCGATCGCAGACGTAAGGAACTTGATTCAGGCGATTATGGCCGATCCTACTCCCACTTGTGGAATGTTACCGAGGAGGCCTGGTAAGAGCAAGACACATCGAGTTTGCTATGTGCAGTTTGCTCTAGAAATGACCAGCACTATCTTAAAAGAAGCACACGAGACTATCACAGCTTGTTTCCACGCATTTTTTCCAACACCAACGTTGAAGTGGAATCATTTGTGTTCGTTGCTATTCAATGTTAAGGTAAATATCTCTTTGATATTAGAATAATAAGTAACATTAAAATTTTCGGAATACCAATGTTTTTGCACATTTTTTTTTAAATGCCTTCCAATGTGTCTCTAATCTGATGGAAAGCATGAGCAGAATCCAAGAGTAGTGGTCACCATACTCATTGTTCCTGCAGACAATGCAACAATGCAGCGTGGCGACCCACAATTTGACGGCCTATTAAGATACTTCTGCGTCATACAATGCAAGTTACAGACACACACATTTTGAAATACTTCTCCGACTATTTTTTTTTTTTTTATTAGAACAAAACTTCTACATTCTGCGTGCATGTACTGTACAACCCATAGAACCCATTCAATTGTCACTAACCACCAAATTAGTATATTCAGGCTCTTGGAATTTAGCGCCGTAAACTGACTGAGATGATAATGACTGTGTTACTACAAATTTTGCCAAAATTTGCCAAAATGGAATACCAACATCAAACATGAAATATTTGTATAATTGTTAACAGGATGGTGTAGTACCACCATCGCAAATACGTGAGCTTACTTCTACGTGTGCAGCAATGTGCTGTTCTCGTAGTCTACGAGATGTATTGCAATATGTAGTTCCCGTTACTCAGAGCTACATTATGACCAATGAGAGTCGCCGACCTGAGACCAAGGTAATCAATGTGTTATTATTTAGAAATATCTTATAACAACGTTTAAACTGCCAGCTCATTGGACAATTATTTTTATACTAGGTAAATAAAGATGTTCCATCCAAGTCAGCGACAGTGCCAAGATCATCTCATATGCAGAGACCCCCTCCTGTGCCTCCTAGGGCCAGCAATAGAGACGCTCAAAGGGTAATTTGATTTCACTTTTGGTTATCAATTGATTAAACTTGTGTGAGGCCTGTCTTTCTAATAGTTTATTTTGTGACAGCCGCCAGAAGCTGCGGAACCAAGGCCAAATCACACAGAATGGCATCTCTTAGACGTCGTACCGCGTCTGTTGGATATCGTCTTGATTCCTATCAAGAAGCAAATGATGACGCGAAAGTGTGGCCAACCACACGATCACGGGGAGATTAAGCAACATGAAAATCTGTCAGAATTCTGTTGCAAACTTATTGCTAGAGTAGTGGCTGAGTTATCATACAGTGCTACTAACATTCGGGTAAGTCATAAAAATCTGAAATAAATATTTTTCTCATTTATTTTGATTTGTATTTTTATTTAAGGAGTTAATTTCAAAAGTAATAGGTATTTTATGACTTTAATGTTTGTATAAATGGCCTTGTCTGAATTGAAAGGGTTGTGATGTCATCGATCTTTATAGAGTTCAAAAGTGTAGGTCTCGAGACTAATTTGATAAAACAAAAACAATATATTAGCTTTGATAAATACTTATGATTCGTTGAGCCAATTTACAATTTGATCATATGCCTACAATATTGACAATCAAGAATTTTCGAAGAAATTTTAAAAGTGCTATTTTGAATTACAGGAGGATTTAGACACCAATACCGTTAAGTATATGGTGACTCCATCACGTTTCATGCGTGTAAATCAAACACGTGCTTGGAACACCGGCAATGGGAGCCCGGATGCTATCTGCTTCACCGTCGACAGGCCCGGCATTGTTCTCGCTGGGGTCAGTGTCTACGGCGGTCTCGGGAATTACGAGTATTCGTTGGAGATACTGCATGATGTACGGGTGAGTTGTTACCGCAACTGTATTTTTATTGCCCATTAAAATATTTTCAGTAATTATGCTGCTAACATCATATTTTTTGCTAAGTAATCCTAGTTTGTTACCTTAGATATAAAACATATACACGTTAAAGACTATAATAAATAAATAAATAAATATGTTCAGACATTTTAACACACAACGCAATCTAGTCCCAAACTAGGCGGAGCTTGTACTATGGGTACTAGGTAACTGATGTTAATACTTATTTTTTTTTGTAAATACCTACATATTATACATAGAAAACACCCAAACTTCGAAATAAATATTTGTAGATCATACAAACATTTGGCCCGACTCAGGAATCGAACCCGAAACCTCTTGCACAGCAGTCGCATTCGCTACCACTGCGCTACAGAGGCAGAGGCAGCAAAGATACCATAATGATTATACCTGTGCTTGTCTCAATCTTATTTGAGGTTCGGCGCAGTATGTCTTTTTATCCTTACTGGCTGAGCTTCACGGACGCTTTAAATCATTTAAATCGGTCTGAATTTACATTAAAAATAGTATGATTTTTTTGATAACTAAAACTTGTAAAAAAAGAAAAAATATTGATGCTGCATGCCAATGAAAGTATTGAATCGATCATATTGGAAAAAATAGTAATAAAATACAGACTGTCTCCAATTTTAACTAGGTATAGGATATTGACATGAGTTATTAATAAAGTTTGAGCTAAATCTTATTTAATAAATCTTATTTGGCGTAAAATTGAAGAGGCCTATGTCCAGCAATGGACTGCGATAGGCTGATGATGATGATGATAAATCTTATTTCAGAAAAGTCATCCCTGTCACAAATCCACACATTACATAGACAGAGAGTATTTTGTCTATGTCAAAACATGCACATACAATTGCAAATCTTAATTATATTAAAACTTATTTGTTAAAACGACTTGTGCTGTTGATATTTTTGAAAACATTTCAACAGGCCTATGAAGTGAATAATATTCCAAGTTATTCATTACACGTGTTTTACATAGCAGCTCCGGGTGAGTGCAGACGAAACGAACCCTACGCATTGCTGGGTGAGCGTGGAAGTTACGCATGGAGCATTTAGTGCCACCGACTGTCAGCATGATATGGTTCAACTCAAGTTCGATAGGCCAGTGCCGTTAAAAGTAAGTGTCTATACTAACATGTAATTACTACGAAGTATAAGTTTCCGAAAACAAATATGAGTTTTCTAAACTTAGTAAAAATAATGTATATCTAAGTATTTGAATGTATATATATTATGTGTAATGTGATATATAGATATCAAATCAAATCGTATTTATTTCTCTTAAAAATGTACGTGATCTTAAAGCAGTATAAAATAGCAGCATAACTTATATATTACTTAAATTTAGGTTTAACACCATCGTTTCAATACGCTTCAGAGAATCAATCAACGCATAGTCTTAGACTATTACAATAATAATTGTGGTTGTTCATACAAAATTTTAGTTTGGTAGATGTAGTAATTTGGTTCCGTAGTATAAGTTAGGGCATTTAAACTTGTGGATGCTTTTCATAAAACACGAACTACTTATACTACTACGAATACTTGTAATATTATTTCAGGAAGATCATCGATACGCTATCCGATTATGTAATCACGGTGGTAGAACAGCGAACGGCGACTGTGGTCTGCCTTCGGTGAAAGGTCCGGACGGAACTACATTCAGATTTGCTTCTTGTTCACTGAGCTTCAACGGCACCACACTTGCTAGGGGCCAGATTCCTTGTCTGATATATTATGGGTAAGGTCCACCTTGGTTTAGATGTTATAAAAATCTTGCATTGTACTTTATGGGCCAGATTCCGTGTCTGATATATTATGGGTAACGTCCACCTTGGTTTAGACGTTAGAAGAATCTTGCACTTTTCTTTGTAACATTGTCATTTTTTTAATGCCACTTGGACTTTCATACTTTATTGGTCATAATGTAGGCTTTTCTGTAACTTTGAAGTCGCTATAGGAAACTACGTACAAAAAATATATCGTAAATCTTTTGCGGTACAATTCAAACGGTACTTAATATAAAATTTAAATACAGCATACTAGACTTTGTTGCAAGACACATTAGTACTAGTACACACAGTAGCTTACCTAACACTCTAATTTCAAAATAGTTAACAAGAAACAGTTAACTATTTAGAAACAAAGATTATTTTTCAACATCCTATATATCTTTACAGCACTTCAAAATCTTTGTCAAATTCATCGGAAAGCGGTGATAGCCTGATAACAGCACTTCGAGCGATCACTTTACGCGTGGCTTCAATAGTCATTGAGCGAGCAGCTTCGTCGTTCTCTATGTTGAGAAACGAGCTTACTGCTGAGGACTTGAGAAGGAACTCCTCTGTACTCCAACAATCACCCGCTATTAACATACTATTACCTTATACGTTAGCCAGCCTGGAAGGGCTCGATGACTCCAAGGTGAGACTGACCAGTACTTTATTGTACTTTTTTTTATTGAACTGTAAAGTTTGCTGATATCAAAGTTTTTGAAAATACATAGGCTTGTAAATTTCCCAGTTGTATGCAAGTATTAAACCGCAAAAAGTACTACTATTAACTTTATTTAGCTTTCAAACTGATATTGTAAAAAAAATATCTCTTTACCTGTTTCTTATTTTCTAATGAAACAACGTAATTAAAAGCGATGATTTATCTGCCTCTGTGGCGCAGCGGTAGCGTATGCAACTGCTGTTCTTGATGCCTCGGGTTCGATTCCCGAGTCGGATCAAATGTTTGTATGATCTACGAATGTTTGTTTCGGAGTTTGGGTGTTTTCTATGTATGATATGTATGTATTTACAAAAAAAAGTATATATGTATTTATATCAGTTGTTTAGTAAGTAAGTTAAATTTATATTTACATATAATGGTTTTTCCTATATTTTAGAGTGTAATCAAGTTGTTGGAGATGATCCAAATGTTACTTCCTCACGTATCAGCGATGAATCTCCTAGTACCAAGCGTGGAAGAGATAACCACCACGACTGGCCACTACTACACGTGGGTCGAGAGTGAACACCCGTACAAACAGGCTACTGTCACTAATATGAGGTAAGCATATAAAATTCATTTTCCTTGATCCTTCTTAGTTTAGACGTTGTTAATTGAACAAACCCTACTAAAGAGAAGCCTAGTTGTGGACTGCAAAGGTCTGATGATGAACACAATGCGAGTTTTAGCCGGTTCGATTCTGACATTCCGGGCGAACGCTTTAGAAAGTTTGGAGCAATAATTGACAGTTTGTTTTGTAAATCTATTTAGAATACCAATAAAGAAACTTAGCATCGTCTTAGAGAGGTTTCTAAAAAACTATCTTTTTTTGAAGATTAAACTGAGATTAAATTACATTGATGATCGATTTTCAGCAGCTACAATATATACAGATATACGATTGGTATATCCTCATTATATAAAGTTATAAAAATGTTTATTCTTATTATAATTGTTGTAAGATTTGCAATTGTAAAGTAAATCGTGGAAGAGCCACGCTTCGGTATGAATGGGCCGGCTCGACTGGAGTTATACGACGGCCTCACAGAAAACCGGTGTGAAACAGCGCTTGCGTTTCATCGAGTGAGTGAGGATACCGGAGGCCCATATCCCAATCCCTCCCCCTATCCCCTTCCCCATCCCCCAAAGGCCGGCAGGTGTTACAGGTGTCCGTGGGCGGCGGTAATCGTTTACCACCAGGCGATACGTCTGCTCGTTTGCCCTTACACCATAAAGAAAAATATTAAAAAAAAAACAATCTAAACTAATGTACAATTTTCAGGGTTCTTTTCCCACCTAATGTATCGTGGGTAGTGTTAGAAATGGATCCCCGAAGCATAACCGCACAGCCGGAAGATTCCTTGACGGTGTACGCTGTGGCTGGTACACCGCGTCATCGCTGTCACTGCGCTAACGACGTACGAGTCGCTGACCCGCCCTTCAGAAAGGTATATAAGGTAGAGGATCGTCCATCATTCATCTCATTCATATTAGTTGTCGATTTTTTATATATATATACCATCTTACTAGCATACATAGTATAAGACTGAAAACATTAATGTGCACATTGTGTATTTAGTAGCACAGACAGTAACATAATCAGAAACTTTTGCAAAGACTTACTGCCCTTATTATTCGACACTTGATTGAATCACTAAAAAGTAGTAGTAGTACTAGTAGACGACGACGAACGTTTACCCCTTGCATACTCATTCGTGAATCACTGGATTATCAGTGTTGTGGGTGTGGATTGCGAGCTCGTTAGAGATGTACCTCTTGAAGATGGCGGAAAATATAGTGTCTCTGATAATAAGAATCCTTTAAATTTTTTGTTATGTTAATTAGCATTGTTTTTTTTCTTTATTCGAAACAGTGTATAGTTTACGTGAGACGGAGAAACCAAATTGGTTATCTCGCTTAGCTAATTAAGGACTGAGTGACTGAGAATGTAAATGTTCTGTTAGAAGATTATAGGTACGTCACGACACCCGCTCCATTCCGATGTAATATTTCAATCGTAGAAGTCATTGTAAAAACCGCTTGCGGCCCCCAGTAGCTCTTAACAGCCAACTCGGCAACATTACTCATTAGTAGATCATACTTAATAATTATTCTGACTAATTTTATTAAGAACTTTTGAAGTGAAAACTTCTTTAGCGGTGTTGTGCATTTTTATGTAATTGGTAAAATATGTTAAACTCGCGTCAGGACACGTGACCTGATCGAAAATTCGTGAGATGATGAATTCGTGAATTCGTAAGATGATGAAGCAACATGTATACAAAATTTTGTGATAATATGATGAGTAGGCAGATAAACTGTTCTCTGTCTATGTTTGTCTGTCTCTGTATGATTATCACTGGATGATTATCAGCAGCGCATCGAATAAAAAACAGATTTTTCTACATACATACGTGAATATTTTTTTAATATCATTATCCGATGTTTGCATCTTTTTTGTGGTGAATCCTGATAAAAAAATGTAAAACAATGTATTGTTTTAAGGTAATTTCTGTTAATACTCCTCAACTGAGCTCTAACAATCACAATATTGGCACTTATATCTTATTAGATAAGTGAGTATCAGGATGAACGAGCTTTGCTTGGTATTTATTTAGGATAATTTTCTAAAAAGTAATATTAGTTAGAGCAATTTATTGCTCCCGAAACCTCCTGCATTCTTTTTTTTTATGGAATAGGTGGCAAACGTGCAGCCTTATGCAATAGATGATTATATATTTATATATATATATATATATATATATATATCAAATATCTATCGTCAAATTTGAAACGTAACCCTTAAGCTTACTTTCTTACAGACATTCAAATACAATTAGGTCGATATTTGCGTAAGTATGCATTTCCCATAGCCTTGTTGATTATCCAAAACATTGTCTGTCGCAGTTTCCATCTTTGTTAATAGTTCATAAACACAAGAGCGGTATAAAGCTGAACGCACACACAGTACAAACTGCTTGTATTTTTTATACAACTATAACAATCATTGCAGCGCTTAATCCAGCTGACCTCGGATGGCGAAGTTGAAGAATTAGGCGACGACGGTGATGCGGATTTACTTTGTATGCACTATAACTGCACTTATGTGAGCGTGACACCGCGGCTGACAAACAAGTGAGTAATTCTTATTTACCCTTCAGTTTCATTAAAAGCTACATTAATGTGTTTATGTATAAATCTTTAATAGCTAAAACTAGATGACCCGTGTGAAGTTGTCATCGAGTTCACCTATTGCAACTGTACAATTTTAATTATATACTATTTTGAATGTTGCTACTTTTTACAATTATACGGAACCTCCAATACGACCTAAAGAGGTCCTAGCTGCTTCCCTCGATTTATTTCTTCTGGCAAACAAATTCACCAGCAGGCAAAAAAACACTCAGCTATTTCAAAAAGTCGCTGAATCCCATCCACAGTCTAGTATGCGATGTCCATTCAACAAGAATGTTTCATTTCCTACTATAATCTCTATAATAAATACATATTTCCGACATCTGAAATACACCGACATCTAGCTTCAAACTACGATAAGTAAGATACTAACTAGATAGATAAATAGATAGAACTAGACTAGCTAGATTGACCGATAGAACACTTATTATAATTTTCTGTTTGTATTTGTCTTCTGTTTTATTTATTTTTTATTCGTGTTCTAAACTTTCAAGCCCATTTAAGAGCAACGTTACTATCCTAAGAAGTTTATTATATTTTAGAACACGCATATACTTAGTCTCAAAATAAACTATGACTTAATGGTAGGGGTTTATAGAAATTGTAACTGGTTAATGAATTGCTTCCTTTGATTTGTTTCAGTTCCAACGAATGGCCACAAAAGGCATTATTGGTCCCAGGCAATGAAGTTATCTTCTCACTGGAAACAGCGTCTGATTATCTCACTGAATACAACACGACTAACAAGTAAGATTTTTTCTTTGTACAATACTATCTTTTTTTTGTGAATTGAATTTTTGCGTACCTCTATTAATGTTAACTCCTAATAAGGTCCTCTGGTATACAAATCTGTACCATTTCGGTTCAAATTTTACTAGAAAATGAAATAAACCAATAAAATTATAATTCAATTTCATATAGTGTGAACCGGACTACCGGTATCTGTGAACCTGTATTCAAGATAACTTAGAACATCTTGACACACAAAGTTAGAGTCTAAAGCATAGAGCAACGCGGCAAAGAGTAGCCAAACCCAGGCATTCCCCTCTGTCAGGTATAAGCCCAAATGGGCCTACACATTACACTCTTATGACACTGACTGAGTTTATGTGTGTGTGAATTTGTGAATGTTTTCTCTTTATGTGTGAGTTCATAGTGACAGTTGATTGTTTTTGTATGTGAGTCTAAAATGTGTATGTGTGACGATTTGAAAATGAAAGACTGTTTTGTATCGGAAAAATACTGTCACTCTACGGTCTAGAACTCTAGTGTTAATAAAAACTTGTATTCTTTTTCTAAATAGTTCACTGACCGTAACAGTTAGGTTTAAAAATTGCAGTAACACTTCAACTTGTTAGGTGACAAGTAGTTTCATGATGTAATATCTACCTACAGTGAGGACTGTCGTTATGGGTTCCGCTGTTTATGCGTGGGCTACGAAGACACGCCACTCACCACACAGCGCCATGGTCTAGTGGCTCTGGAGATGGAGCTCGTCTACACAGGCGCCGCGTGTGCCTCACGGCTATTAGCTCCTGATCTTGATATTCCTTCGCTGACCTTCTGTAAGTACTGCATACGACATTATTTTACAACAAATCACAATGATATCATATCCAACAATTGTGAAATAATTTACTTTTAATATTGTTATTAATTATTTAAAAACATTCAGAATTTTATATTATCGAATATTACAATATTGTTTCTCAAGATTTGGTTTCATTAAATGTACTTTGTTAATATTTCATTACAAATATATTGTTTCTTGTTTTGATAACCTTATGAATGGAACTACTATTTTTGGTTCCACCATACAATTCAACAATGGTTAGACTATCAACAGTTATTCATAAACAACAAACATCCTTGTTCTCTTGCGTTTACACTTGTCATATTTCAATACATTCAGCTGGTGTATATTATGTAGCGATTCGAGTAAAATTCCAATATTATTACTACATATTTATTTTGTTTGTCTAATATGACTTATCTTTTACATATATGTACTTTTCCCCACATGAACATTATAGATTTTATAAAGCTTAAATATAAGATCTTTTCTTTAATTATATTATAATAGCTGAGCCCCTCGGTGTAACGGTGAAAGATATTGTGTTCATTGTATCTTTATAAATTGTAGCCTATGTGTTACTCTCATGTATAAGCTATATTATCATAAAGTTTCATTAAAATTCATTCAGTAGTTTTTACTTGAAAGAGTAACAAACATCCATCCATACTTACAAACTTTCGCATATTTGTTATTATAATGTATAAGCTATATTACTGTAAAGTTTCACCCAAATCCGTTGAGTAGTTTTTACGTGAAAGAGTAACAAACGTCCATCCTTACAAACTTTCGCGTTTATAGTATTAGTAGGACTAAACCAGTTCTGTGGTAACGAATCTTTTGATCGATGGCTATAAAAATCTTAAGTATAATGCAGTCCTATTACATAGACATACATTGATCAATAAAGTAAAACAGAAGTAATAGTTTCTATTACCAAGTCTCTAAACTACGTACGTACGTACTAGTTCGGCATAACATAAACGTCAGCTTCTTTAACTATTTTATTCTACTGATTTTCGACTAAATCTTCAACTAAACTTTGATTACCAGAACATTGTAAAAGTTCTTCGTTATGGCCTGAAACTGTATGAATAATATAATTATGTCTTGTATTCATATCAGTACTTGTTAACCGCAAACACTCATAAACATACCAGCTTGAGGCAATTGAATGTAAAGTTCTTTTGAATGATACAATTATTGTTTACTACACTTGTTACTCCAAAATGGTAAGCTGAACTAGCTATTAACATAAAGTTCACCCTTGCAGTCATGGTGCAACTATTTAACATTTAATGAGAATTATTGAAACTTACAGAACTTGACCTCTGAACATGATTCTAATGCGTCATACATATTATCTTATAGAACCAATAACCTAACAATATTATTATTCTGTATTTATCAATTAGATTAATCGCGTATAAATAACAACGGTTGATTCCCTATAAATGTTTAGGTGCAAAGATGCATATCAGCCAAATGATTGTTTATCGTCTAATGATATATTGTGTGTAATCATATCCTCTGTAATATTAGTCGTGACAGGAATGTGTCTGAGCAGGTGGTTCATTGTTATCTTATGAGAACCTACACTGGCATACCAATTGACATTTCCTTTTATACCAGCAGCTACTATATATACACATATACATAAACATATAGAAATGAATAGTATAAATGATTTGTGAAAGTTCATTGTAGTATATCAAAAACACTGTAATATTTTATAACACGATAAGTAAATATTATTTCAAAGTAAATTCTAACGTAGATAATTTTCAAGTATATAACGGAAGTACATACAACATTTTTTTTAAACATGTATATTCGAATGTACGTTCTACGTTTTTTCGCGTAACACTAGATAGGTACTTTTCCATGCGGGGGAAGTAACTTATTTTGTTTTTAATTACTTTGACAACATAACGTATAAATAACATTGTATTTTTAAACCGTTACGATAAAACGATTTTAAACATTTATGTACATTTAAAAACCTATGTCCAGCAGGCCTATGTCCAGCAGGCCTATGTCCAGCATAGGATAGGCTTGTGGAGGAACGGGCCACATGTTCCTCCAACACAAAGGGGGGATCCTCCAACCAGGCGAGGTGATCATGCCTGGCGGGCCACTGCCCAACGGTTGATGTTGGGAAGTTGTATATATGTTAATCGGCGCGAGAACTTCTATTGCGCGATTTAGGATAGGTAGTTTCTTAGTTTTCTTCGTTGTCCGTAGTTCGATGTTTCTTCGGTAGATGGCGCTGTTATATATTTTATGTTGTTGCGCTGTATGTGGAAGTCGCCACAAGGCTAATGATGATATAAAAACTGATTTTCTTTTATAATACTAATTAAGCACAATTCCAAAATGTTATGTAAACTATGCAAGCAAATGTCGTATAAATAGTAGATTTTGTCTTAAAAATAACATCTTATGAAGTCGTCTGACATTGAACTGCCAGTGTCAATAGGCCAATACTGTATTTTGTGCTGGTTGACGATTTTTCGAGATAAGAAACCAAAAATATATTTTAAGATCAGGTACAATTTTGATGTAGGCTCGTAATAGTCGTAATGTATGGTGGGTGGAACGTGACTAATTATTCGATATGCGACATGCACGTGTAGGAACAGGATTATTCGCTATGTTTACTCTTTATCCGATAGATAAATACATAAATAAATTAATATTTCGGACATCTTACAAACAACGCCATCTAGTCCCAAGCTAAGCAGAGCTTGTGTTATGGATATAAATACATATATACCTTTTTTGTAAATACATAGAACACAATAAATCATAAAACTTAGTTAATTTCATAACATCGATTATAACTCATAAACTTATATATAATGTATTTTATACATTATATATATATAATATACCATATTAGCCAATGATATTATAATATTGATATTAGCAATAAAATTCAATATAAACAGTAACTCTTGTAATATTTGATTATATATACAGAAAACACAATCGTGGTCGTTCTATAAACTCGTATATAGAGAAGTCCCATTGTTTTATTCTTATGAAAGTATCTGAGTTGCACACTTCCTACAGTTCTTTGTGAGAAGTTGATTTCTGACGCTCCTATACGCTTAATGATATTATAAATTATATAAATCACATATACCCATGTTACTGTTGCCGTCATTCCGATTCTAAGGATCGTTAGACCTTCATGATGATAGGAAAGTACCAAGTAACAGCCTAACAATGATAAGTACCAAAGTCGTCTTAACACTTTTTGGTGTCTGTCTGCGATACTTTGTCGCCTAGACGCATATATACTCGATTAATAATATTATATAAAAAGAACTTAGTCTATGCCAATTCGTCAAAAATAAAACTTAAACGCCCCTTACATCTTACTATATGTATTAAATACGACCTTAGTTCTTTTAAATGAGGTAAATATATTGATGAAAATCACACATACAAGTGCCCCCGTGTGTGTTCCTCCCGTGTTTGGTATACAAGCATTTTGTTTATATCACTAAATTATTTGAAAAATTAGTAAACCTTTATTCACATAACATGCAAATAGGTTAGTCTTATAGGTAATGCTAGATATAATCATTGGATTACATCATAATGGAAAATAACTTATGATGCTGGTCATTTATAAAACTAGTTACAGCCGGCCATATAAAAATAGAATATCTGTGCCGCCAAATTACACGTAGCACGCGCAGGCTATTATTATGTAAAGCATATTCAGTATTTTGTTGCATAAACACAGAAATTAATAAACGACATTAGCGTAACGGCTAGAACGTCGTATTTGCAAGAGTAATGCTAGTCAAGATGGGTTCTTCGATACATCTAGAGTAAGTCAATCTTAAAAAGATGGACATGTGCTGACGCTATAGAGCAAGACGGTAGGGAGTAGCCATACGCAAGCGTACCCGTCTGTCAAAGTATAAGCCCAAATGGGCCTACTTATTACACTGTTATGACACTGAATGTATTTGTGTGCGTGAAATTCTGAATGTTTTGTTTTAATCGTTATGTATAAGATTGTAGTGACAGGCGATTGTTTTTGTGTGTGAGTCTAAAATAAGTATGTGTGAAGATTGCCTCCGCATAAATTGACAAGACTGTTTAGTATCGGAAAAAGACCCAATGGTCACTCCCTTCCGGTCCGCCGGCCTGTGTTGCTCTAAGGCTGACGCAGAGTTTTTTTTAAACCTTTTAAGGGAAACAATTCTTTCCTACATTATTTTTAGTTAATAATTTATGCAGAGCACACCAGAGCTTCCAGCTCTCAAACGCAAACATTTTCCCTCGTTTTGAAATATTTTGCAGTGACATTTAGCTCCTTTGGTCGTAACCTGATGATATATAGGCCATAGCCTTCCTTGATAACTAGGCTATATAACACTAAAATATCTTTTAATCGAACCAGTAGTTTCTGAGATTAGCACCATTTCCTATCGTGGGAGAGCCACGCTTCAGCACGAATGGGTTAGCTCGACCGGAGTGATATCACGGCTTCACAGACAACCGGTGTGAAAGTGCGCTTGCGCTGTGTTTCAGCGAGTGAGGATAGCGGAGTCTCATGCTCCAACCTGTTCCCTATTCTCCCCCCCCCCTTCCCCAAAGGCCGACAACGTACTTGTGACGCTTCTGGTGTTGCGTGTGTCTATGGGCGTCGGTAATTGTCTACCATCGGCCACGCGCCTCCTCGTTTGCACCCTATTCCATAAAAAAGCAAGCGTTAGATAAGAGGCTGCCGTTGACATTTGTAACATTATCATAAATGTAATTTGAGTATAAAAAATCTGAATATGGACATCTACTGACTACTCGTTGTAGTAAAACTAAATATAAAGTCTAAGAAGATATTACTTTTAACTTACTTTAAAATGGTTTTCCTTTTTTGAACTTTTTAAAAATAATCAATATTGTTACAGCAACAATGGCGGAAGTGCAAGTAAACTCCATGGCTGGGGGTAGTCCCATGGGCGTTGAAGGCGAAACACCTCAAGATGGCAGCGAAGCTCTTTTCCTATCAAGAGGACTCGAATTATCCTCTTCACCAAGCATTCATCACGTTCTTGATGGTCAACCTCTTTTGCGGTGAGTTACTCTATCTAAAAAAAATATTCATTTTATTTATTTCATGTCCCCTCTTCCTTTCCTCCTAGAAAGTAAGGTTCTCCACAATAACCGCTACTGTGCTCCCGCATCTGATGCAATGATACTGCTAATTTAATACTTAATTCCGATTTCTTGAATAAACACGCTCAAAGTTATATAGAATATAGAATTTTTGTTAGTTGTGCGTTACAAGTTAAATAAAAATTATACTGTAACTGTCCTCATAAAACGACGGGTTATTTAAATTTTTAGTCCAACTAACATGCTTTAAATCAAACATTTAAAGCATGTTAGTTGGACTAAAAATGTATGAGCGGCAATAAGACTTCTGAATGGCATGCAAGCAATTGCAACCATTTCTCTAAAATCTTAAATTAAAAAACAATAGATTGTTTTATGTGCCATAGATTCGGTCTAAACCATCTTTAATGTTAAGTGATGATGGGAACCGAAGAACCGAAGAACCGATAACCGTTGGGGTAAGCGAGTTCTTGAGTGGAGACCGCGTCTCGGCAAACGTAGTGTAGGACGTCCACAAGCCAGGTGGAGCGATGATTTGCGCAAGACGGCTGGCAGGAGCTGGATGCGAGAAGCCATAGATCGAACTAAGTGGCGTGAAATTGGAGAGGCCTATGTCCAGCAGTGGACTGCGATAGGCTGATGATGATGATGATGGGAACATTTAAGTTTGCAGCATGTCTATTCAAGAAATACACAGGTTAAGGAATTGCCCCGATTTTCATTAACAATCAATGTCATGTTCAACAAGCCTTGTTCATATAAGTAACAGTTATCGTCAAAGCGGGCTGTTAGCAACTTTTTAGGCAATTATTCCACGTGTCTCTGTGTGTGTGTCTGTGTTCTACGAAGTATGCAAGTTGTACTAGTCTAATTGATGTTAGCTATAGGTACTATCAGGGAAAGGCCTATGTCCAGTAGGAGACTGAATAGGCTGATGGTGATATGATACTTTATTTCCTGAAACTCGACTCTGTTAGGAGCAAACCTTGTGGTATGAGTGTAGATCACCAGGATTCTGCAAGTAAATACAGGTAAGGTATTCCATGTGTAATGAAAAACAGACAGGACAAGCATTTAGGTGCTTTACTTGAGCTCCTGTAGTAGTTTTTCTTCCTCAGCGGCGTTATTTCAGATCAGCACAGTGTCAACTCCATCTCTGTTCCGAAATATCATAAAATAGGCCAGTAATTTAATTTGCATACAAATTCGTGACTGGGACATAAATTTGAACATAGTTCTTGAACATACTTCATCTAAGATAAATGTGTCGACCAATTTGGTACCGTGAACACATTTTTAAAAATAGTTTAAATGTAATTTGTATGCTTTGCAAAATAGTTTTGACCAAAAATCAAGTAAGATTTAGTTTACCTTATTTGAAAAGATGCTTGCTAGAATTGTCGTGGGTGAAGCTATAATGACTCAAATTATCGATCTTATTATAGATTGACCATGGCTACTGAGCGACTCGGTTCCGTAAAACTAAATATGTAAACAAATACACAGGTAAACGTTCAAATTGTTTCGTGCCAGCGTATGTTTTAAAACTAGTATGGAAGGTACACATAAATTATCGGGTGTTTGGTTTAATGGTTTAAATAATTATCTCTGTAACTTATTATACATGGAAGTAGAAGACTTTGCAAATTAAATAATAACTTTAGGTCTACGTATTATGGTACAAAATAGTTTGAATGATAATGCACGTAATAAAAAATATACATATCGTGAGTAGCACATACTCTGCTGTGTATTCGTAGATCAAACACTTGTTGAATGAGCTCTTTACGATTACGTATTTACATATATTTGTTTGTAATCTTTAATAGGTAAGTATAGTCGCTTATAGATTCCCTAGAGAAGAACTTGGAGGAGTTATGTGTCTTGCATGCCCGGTAAGTATATGTTATGAATGCAATATGTATGACATGTCTTCATATAGGTAAGCTGAACTGCGCCGAGGACCACGTTGGATAATAATATGCAAATGGCTTCTAACAATTTTTGAATGTTTAAAGGTAAACACAGATATTTATTGTTCGCTTATAAGATAGTGCACAAACAACATTACAATGAAAACCATCAGGAGCCATGCGTGGTTCGACTGAAGTTAAGCAAAAATTGCTCATAAGGTGAAAAGCATTAACACTAGCGACCAGTTCCGGCTTCGCACGGCAGTTTTTGAAATTTTTGGATTTCTTCTCCACTGATATGTACCTATGTATAACATATAAAAGCCTTCCTCTTGAATCACTCTATCTATTTCTGAACACAGCATTAAAATCTAGTATTTTAAAAGATCTAAGCGACTAGACAGCGAAAGCGACTTTATTTTATACTACTATTTAAAGATTTAGTTAGTATGTTTGAAAATCTTTTTCTTATGTATGAGCCTGTCAATGTTACTATACTCTGCCTGATGGAAAGTGTTAGTAGGATCCAAGAGTAGTGGCTATAATACGCATTGCAAATGCAGAGTATGTGTAAGGGTCCCACACAATGGCGGCCTTTTGAGATGCTTGTGCATCATTGGTCCTCCGGTCTCGCACTCACGAACGAAACATGACAGCACAAATGCTGTCATTTTAGGTTAATCTTCTGTGAAAGGGTAATACCGCCGCGGTCGAACCTGCTCGTTCGTGCTGTAAGCAGCGTGGCTCTATTAGATTGTAATAAGTATACACCTACGATACAGTTCCAGTGAAGATTGAGAATGGAAGTAGTAGTAGTATTGCCGCCTTCTTACATTTTTCCTGTAGGTATAAGTAAGACGAAGTTTGCGTAGTTTATTTACATATCTAAAAAAATGAATGACCGTAATGTCTATACGCGCGTAACTTCCGATCGACTGCACCAAATTAGATAATTCTCTCTTTTATCTGTTTGGTTTTATCAGGCATGCTTCGTTTAGAAAAAAACAAAAGATAACTAAAAGTCCACCACTGTACACTACATGTAGGATACTGAAGCGGGTAAAATTTTTTTTTCCAGAAAAATAGAAAATGTTAACAAAAGAAACATGCGAAGTTTGCCGGGTCTAGCTGACCTGGCAAACTTCAAACGTTTCTTCTTACTGTGACGTATTAAATAGTAACTTTTAAGTGGTCTCACAAAAGCATATATGTCACAAGTTTTATTGTGCTACACAAGCCATGTTTAGTTTTAGGTACACAGTTTAGAATCACTTTACTGTTTTGTTTCCTCATTACTGTGTGCTAAGGTTCTAAATACTCGAACACACTCATTCGAATGGTTATAGGTCAACTCGTAAAATGTCAAAAACGTGCACTCGTCTATGCGGTTGCTCACTACAAACAGATTTTATGTAGTTGCACTTGTAAATATCTTTCTCATTATGCTAAAAATTAGAATTTAACTAGAAACTTTTCAGCAACATAGCTCATACTTTAGAAAAACACATGGACTACTTTCTACCGCAATGTACTAGTTCTATATATCTCAATATGTACGCAAAGTGCCCATCTGTTGATAGATAGACTGACGACTAATGATTATACCAAAAATTCTGGCACAATTTAACTCAGCGTTTTGAACTAACACTTAACAATATGATTTGAAAACCTACACATTCACAAATCCAGAGGTTGCATTCATCCTTATTTTTCTATAAAAATACCTACTTGATTTCTTGTCTTGAACTGACATGATTAACTCAGCGGCTTCACACACTTTGTAAATAAGTAATATCTGCATTCATATTTGGAAGATTCCAGCAATCTAGAATAACTAGAATCTCTGAATAGCACTGAAATTTACAGTAGCCACTGTAGATTATATTCGTAGGGAATACACTAAAATTCTAGTCTTAAACTAGAAGAATTAATTAAGATAACGTATTAGCGCAACAATTTTATTGCTTGCCATAACAATCTTTTAACTTTCCATTAATCATTGATGCCTTTGAATATTATAAATAAAACAAAGGCATTTCTATGTGTATGCCGCCTTGTGTATATTTATTGTATATGTTGTGTAACAAAGGTAATACAGAAGTACGATGGTCGCTATGCAATCTACGCATTTAATAACGATCACTGTTAGGTACAAAGACAAATACCCGCCGTCGATTTGTAACTATTGTTAATTTATGGTTCATTCGGCTGTATTGCATATTAGTGTATTATTATAACTACTAATAACAGGTATGAATGGAAGGCATTTACTTTAAAAATAAAATGTTATTCGCTAGTAGGTCGCAAAGCAGCCTTGTAGATTAAACGTCGTTTATCTTCCATTAGTATATTACATCCATTCCATTGGTATATTAGAGATCATTTTGTCATATTTTTAATACAAAACGTCATTTAATAATAAAATTCGCAATTTTAGCATAACTTTCGCCACATACATACATATATCAACTACATATATCGATTCAAATAAAACTATATTTTAAATTCGTTGTACTTTTATTGATAACACTTTAATGAAACTGTAAAATAAAACGTACGTATAGTATTTTTTGTAACACTATATCTCGTAATACTGATCGATGTAAACCTATTCTTGGCACTTTTTAAATAGTGAACTTACGTTATAATTAAAAAGACTACTACTAAATAGTTCCTTGAATTATATTCACCTACACATAGCACTATATGCTACTATTTGATTGGCACTATGACGTAGCGCTAAGCAAGGCAAGATCCCCGAATCGAAATTACACAGTTTCATTTCGTCAAACTAGACATGTACCTGTAGCCCTAGATACACTGTGACGTAAATCAGTGGCTCCAGAAACTCACTTTGATCACAGATTTGTAGTAAGAAGCTCTGCCCGTTCCACTACTATGTGAAACTCCGTTTCCCTATAAGTCTTCCCGTCAGGCATAACTATTTGAACTTTTTTCTTCTTTTCGTTTTCACGTCTCACTATGAAAAATATTGCGATGGCTACCAAGATGAGCAGTATCAGAATACCTATCACCACGAATATCCAAAAGTTTTGTTTGAACGCACCACACCTTGCATCCACGTAAGTCGGTAGTGACACAAAGTAGCCCTCGAGCTCATACCAGCAATTGATAGCACCGCTTTGTTCCTTTGTTAAGTCGCGCCATTCATCGGCCAGCCCACAAGAGCAGGATTTATTAAGATTTAATCCGTCTACTCGCAAAGTCAGTCTTGTGCTGTTGTAGATAATAGAAGATGGGGACAAATTAGTGACAGTGTTATTGTCAATCAGTAATTCTTGACGCCCCATAATCGACATCACTTGTAGGCTTACAGTGAAACCCAAAAATGCACCTTTCCTTAAATTCATCACTGTATTATTTCTAATGGTAATGGGTCCTCTTGTAACTATATGGAATGCATCGCTCTCTATGGTGTCTATGTGGTTACTTTCTATGAGAACCCTCTTTGGTAAATTGACAAGAAAAGTTAAACTGTACATATACTTAATGGTAACCCCCTCCATTCGAAATAAGTTAGTTATTTCAACGTCTGACAGAAATCTGCTTGGCAAGGTGTTTATTTCACCGCCGCGCATTATGAAGTTGTCCACGGTGAATTTCTTGAAAGTCTGTATGTCTATATTTTCAAACGTATTGTCTGATAATTCTATGCTGTTGACTCCCACCAGACTGGAGAATGCGAATGGTCTTAGAACTTTGATTCTACTATTGCTTATAATGATATCGTTGATACGACCTTGAATGGCATGAGATGCTATCTCATCGACTGTACAATTATTTATTGAGATCCTCAATCCTGGGTTCATTACGTTTTGGTTCGAGAAAGGTGACCAGGATAGCGCTCGCTCGTTGATCACCACGTGATCTATATCTCGTAATTCTATACTACGCAGCTGTATAAGTTGTCGTACAGTGTCGGGTAAAAATGTGACCCGATCACAATTCTCCATAATAAGGCTAGTTGCTGTCAATGGCACTCTGTAAGCTCCATCGGGTCGGAGTGTCACCTCCTGTAACAGAAAAAAAACGTGTTGATTTAGTCATACGACTGACAAAAGTCATTTTTAAATGTTACGTATGTAAATCATTTAAACATACCGGAAATTCTCTAGTGCAGACACATATAACTCTGGTGAATGGGTCGCATCGGCATGCATCCTCTTGGCAAATGGTCGGTGTAATCGATTGCGCTAGGGAGCGCGCGTGGAGTGCGACCACAAACCACCACCACTTCGGCCAGCGCATGCTAATTGCTTCACGTCACCATGTCACTTTATTATCCACACACTGAAACAACGAGGTAATTTTAACTGTATAAGTGTTATATCTTTCAAAATGTCACTTCACTTAATTTAATTTGCCTAGTTGTGTTCCTATTTGATGAAGAGACGTGTGTTCACAAAGTAACGAAGTCGTTCTGAGTCAGCGAGGTATTGGACGTTATCGCGAACTGTGTTATCAGATACGTAGCGGTAGGTGTTAGTTAGTATGACTTATCAACATATATATATATACTAATCACAAATCGGTGGTTGTTGATAATTCTTAGAATTTGTTTTTTATGTAGATTCATATAATGTAATATTTTGTTCGATACAATATTGCAAAACAAGAAAAGTTGAATGTTGATTACATCATCATCTGCCTAGTTCTTATAGTTTCCAATATTATTCTGAGTGGGCTACTAGTACAACTTCTTCTAGCAGAATATCAGTTGTTTCACGAAACGACTGGCGATCTCCGCAACCCTGAAGCAAACTGAATTTATATTTGAAGATACTGGTTGTCCAACGATTGCCATAGATGTTCATGACAACCGAGACCGATACGAGTAAACGTGTTCTCCAAGACACGCCGTTTATCTTTTAATTTCCTTTATTATATTTGCTAGTGAGATTTGATTTGCATTTGAAATGATATATGAAATTATATATATTTGTAAGAATGTCAAACGAGACAGATCACAATAATTCGTTAAAGGTCGAGTACATTCTACCATAACAATGGTGTGCAACAACAATTTCTTGGTCTTCACCTATCCATAAACCAGAGTCCGCATTTTGCTCTCACACACTTCTTTTGTACACGAAATACCTTTTCGGTTTCAACAGAATTTCCCCACAATAGTTGGCGGTATGCAAGTCCCGAGGATACAAAGCCATGGTAAGCACTGAGTGCTGCATCTGTTGAAACCGTTTCTCGGATTTTTTTATGGCATACACAAATATATTCAAATCGTCGCAAACGTGTTCAATGGGCGACTTCTAACTGCAATTTTAATCTAGAACTATCCCTAGAAACGTTGTTAAACCGACATATTCTACCTTACTGTTGTTATAAATAATATTCAAGTATACTTGTTGTCGTCTATGGGTTTGAAACTGTATCATTTCAGTTTTTATTTAAATTTATCTTAAGATTATTGGTACTAAGCCAATCAACAACTTCACCGAAAGCGTCATTTATTTCCACTTCATAAGTGTCTTTATTTTAACATTTTATAATAAGTATGGTTTATTTGCAAACAGTACTGTCATATGTCGAGTGACATTAGAAAGATCATTAATATGCAGTAAAAACAAAAATGGACCTAAAACGCTGCCTTGTCAGACAAACTTGTAGAAAGGCATAAGTACTTGTAGGAACACCTAGTTTATTGGTTTGAAACTTTGACCTATACTTAATTTTTGTATCATTTTCAAGTTTTGTTATTTCAACGCATTGACTCCTATCTGATAGATAGCTTTTGAGCCAGTCATTAGCCTTTCTTCTTATTCCGTACCGATTTAATTTATGGAGCAACGTGTTATGATAGTTTTTTTGGATATGAGTAAGGCATTTGATTTTTCAAATTTCTTGCTCATATCCAAAAAAACTGCAGTAACATGCTTATTCTCATTTATCGCTTCCGCTTCTAATTACTTTATTAAGATTAAAATACGCTAAAGATGTGATACGATACTGATATAATCACATAATATATGATGATGATGATGATGATATTCTCCTAGCCAATTTCGGCCACGGCGGCCAGTCTCAACGGAGACCAGTCAACTACGCAGGAGATATTATAGTGCACAATTGTGTGCGCAAGCACAGGTGCACTCTTTGTTCCCTCTAGCACGGGGGTTCAGACCCCAAATTCCAAACTCCGAGCTTTTATGAAGTATTTATATAATCAGAAAAACTCAATAACACTTTTGGCCCGGCTCCGGACACATAATCAATTCATAATTCCTGAATGTAAGACAGTAGTTGTCAAAGCTATACTTTTGCTCTAATATTTGAGTTAATTTTGTTCAAAACTCGTAGACAGGCGTAATGTTAGTTCTGCTCGTTGCTCTAATGAAACTCTCCAAGTATTTCAAACTCACAATCAACCTGATTGCAAGTTTTAAATACGTTAAGATACTTAGCGAGCAAACCTTCAATTAATTTCACATTGCTCGTCGAAAGTGCAATCATTCGATGGAAAGGAACGCAACATAATATATTTCGAATAGTATATTATTTTTTTACGCATACCTAGGTATGTTTTGTAAACTTTAATGGAAATATTCAGTGATCACATTGTTTTAAATTTACTTTATCCGTTAAAATGACTAGCTCTTTTTAATTAACTATATTTAAATATTATTTTTAGCGACTTCGTTTTCTTAATCAAGACTTAATTATACCTTCGAGAAGGAAATCTTAAAAAAAACAACTCTTTAATTTAGTATCCATATTGTCGTTTTGTTACTACCCAACCTGAACATAAGATTTTGTATTTAAATTGGGAATAGTAATTTCAGTCTATTTCTATTAACTAATGATGGGTATTGGTTTTTAAAAGTGGAATTCTTTTGCGATAGCAAGTTTCATAAACTAATTATAATTATATAGCGCGAGCTTCATGTTGGGAGCCGGTATCTTTCCAAGTAGAAATTACACAGTTACATATATTGTATTTTTGTTACAATATGGTTCAAATATATCAGACGAACTGCACTCAGGTGTGCTATGTCTACAATCGATATTACATTTTTTATATTAATTACGATTATGAGTATAAGTACTACGACTATTTTTCTTTACTTGATATTTTTCAATTAAGAGTGCGCTCATTGCACATTGCCAACAACGTATCTACATTGGCATGTAGGTATTTTATCGTATAACATGTGCAAGTCTGCTGTCTGTACTAATTACGATCTTCGGGTTATTTTTGCATTTAAAACTTAGTGAATTATGGCTATCTGAGTGTCTAGAGATCGCTTTTACTGAAATATGTGTGATTTATTTTCGTCGTTAGCCATTTATTTTTGCCTGTGACTAATAAATACAGTTAAAATAGTGTTCTTAAGTTCTTGGAGTGCATTTTTATTAACTAAAAATACTATAGCGCTTTATTGTTCATGAAACTTTCTTTATTCTGTGTATCTACTAAAAATTATTTTGTTTAAAGCATATACTCAAAAAGTTGGTTTATCATGGTCCCAAAATCTTGCCAAATATCCCCAAGGTTCTACAAAAACAAATTTAAACACTGCTTAATTTTAAAATCCAGAACAATAGAAACCATTTTATAGTTTGAATGAATTAAATGATTCACCAGGGTAACTGTTGCGCAAAAATTATGAATAATTCGTTCGAGTACGTAGTGTAATGAGTAAGATGGAGTTATTTCCGTTTGCTAATATGAATAGTTCACCTGAGGGTACGTGCATGTTTGTACAATAATATTTCTTAACTATTTTCTATGGAGATATTGTTATTTGTACCTGTAGTATGTTTAGTTTTTGTTGTAGGAAATTTAGGATATCTACACAATATTTCTGTTTAAAACATGTTTTGTTACTCTTATTATATGCGTTATTTAGGACCTGCGCTTCCAAGAGCCTTGATTAGTATACAAGGGACACTGTTTGTACGTAATAAGTATGTCAGCAGCGGTAACGGATACATTCTCATTTTATTTGCCTTTTGATATTCATAATCGATATTCACGTTAGTAAAAATAATTTATTATTTTATACCTTTATATGATTAATTAATTCGCTTCTATTTAGTTCTCCCGGGTTATAAAAGTGGGTTTATGTGTATCTGTGTATGTATACATACGATTAAAGTATTTAAGTCTGCTAGACAGATTGGAGTCCATGTTACCGCCTAAACTTAAATTTGTTTGTTTTTTAGACGATTTGCAAAAATAAACTGATGTCACATTGCTTAAATAGTAGTAGTGTGTGTTGTGAAACAACATGAGTTGGTGAAACTAGATTTATGAAACGAATTGCAATTATAACGTATGAAACGAAATTCAGTCATAATATTTATACATTTAATTATATCGTTGTATAAAAACGTTTTCGGAGAATTTTCCTCTTATTTTACATTAATAAAATCATTACTTAAATCTATGATACTTTTCTGATCCTTCAAGATTTAATTATATATCTTAAGAATTATATTTAGTATGTTTTTTGTGGTTCTACGTTGAGTTTTGTACATGAGAACCTATTTCATGGGATGCAGCGAATTATTTCTTATTTATTTAAAAATTATTTTGTATAAATATATTACCTATTTACCTATTAGGTACCTATTAGATATTATTTGTAGGTATTTTTTTTTCAAACTCTTATAAGTTATTTAATCACAAACTCGGTGAAGGTTATTTTGTAAATCTACACAATTTTGATTAATTTCCGTATTTCTTTTTTCTTTAATTTAATGTTAACCGATTTTTAAACATAAGGAGATTTTGAATTCCTCAATTTTTTTTAACGTGTTTTCGATCGATTTATTGAATTTTCTAGTTGATCTCTTATAATCAAGGTAACACTTTTCTGTAATAAAAGAATAAATATACTGCTTAAAGTTACTGCTAGCAGTAACTTTAAACTAACTAAAAAAAGAACTTTCTTTGAAGAAACGACCATTGAATCAGGCATATGAAAAATGTAAATTTTTCTTATAGCATTAAAATTATAGCAAGTAAATGTAAAACCATCGGTCTGATTCAACGGTCGTTCCGTTGGAGAAAGTTTTTTAAAAAATGTGCAATTATGGAGCTCATATAATATGTACAATATTTATGCGTATATGTTTAATGAAGTCGTTATCTTCATTAGCCAATGTAACATTTTGAAGCAGTGACCTAGTTGTCAGTCTTGTCTCGAAAGATTCAGAGGTAATTTGGCCAGACCATTACTACAAAGTTCTCATTACTTTTAGCTGTTACTTATATTATAAAAACAGTATAGTACTGTTTTAACTACACCATTAAAATAGGTCTATTTTTAAAATATACTCTATTAATGATTGAAACTATTCTTTGATAGAAAAGTTTATATCACAAAAGCTCACACTACTATTATGTAAATCGATAAACATGTTGTCGATGGCGTTGAATTGTTGAACATGTTGATAACATTTACAAGTTCAGCATAACGTGTGCATATCCTATAGCATTCGCAATAGCGAAGAATGAATGCGATTTTGGTACAAGAGATGTTCAATATCTCGGAAAATATTTGAAGCTGAAAGCTTATTGCTGTGTAAATGCACTACCATTTGATTATTTGGAATTGATGTATATTCTTGGAGGGTTATTTAGCCAAAAATCAAGATTAGGTGGATCAATTCTATTCATTTATAGAATTATCTACCTAATATTATTATCAGTATAGTTAGTTTGACCTCTAATCATGTTGGGTTGTGTAAATTTGATGAAGACGACGACATTCCAATCAAGTTTACCATTGAGCTTGAAAGTTTCTGAATTCACAGAATATATTCGATTGAACTTGGTCTTAACTTACTCTGATATTGCGTGTAATTTATGTCAGGTGCATTTATTATTTACCGACTATATTTATGAAGACTAGGTCCAATTTAGATTTAAGAAAAATCTATAATATTTATAAAATCGTGATATCTAAATCCGTGTGATCCGTGAAGAAAAAAAACAAATGTTTTTTTATATAATATTAGTGAGTATTCAGAAAAAACTGTCTTGTATTAGAATCGATCCAATAAAAATGATTATTAACGTAACAAATACATTTAAATATCAGGGTCAAGTGTAGGCATGTTTAAGTTGTTTATACGTACGATCATTTTACGGTCCAATGTCGTAACAAAGTTACAATGAATAGCAACAAAGAGTGTATTCGTCACTTTGATTATCTAAACATTTATTATGCAAAGATTACGTCATTATTTACTCGCGATGTCCTTTGGTTGATGAAGCATAGCAGATAATATGGTCGTATGTACAGCAACCATTAGTAAAAGAAAAACTTGACAAATTAGTAAGCAATTTCAAATGAATTGAAATATTGCTTCCAGTGCTTTACAAAATGTTTATAAACAAATCCCGAATTTTTCACATCTACTCCGGGAAACGCTCGGTTTAGTGTTGTAAACAGGCATTGCATTAAATTATAGAAACCTATGGATTACTAAATAAAATTCTAATATTTGCCATAAAACTAAATGACAAGAGAATAAAATACAAAGTACAGCTGTGAAAGTTCTACAGGAGCATATCCATTACTTTCGCTCACATGTACGAACCTTCCTGCAAAATGTGTGATTTTGTTTTATATTTAGCATGTTTTTATTACTGCTCTTTTTACTATTTGTAGGTAGATTCAGTTTTAGATACTTAAACACTCTAACATAATAAAACGACGCCAACAAACAGTATAAAATTTTAATTTCTGGATAACTTGCACGTAACTGGGATAGTCACCTATAATGTCAAAGTGGACAAAAATAACATTTCATTTTAAATAAAACCTAAAATAAACAACATATTAACAAAGGCTACGTGATCAAAATACCCTAGATTTTATAGTCTCATGCAAGGTTACTAGGAAGGTATCTAATCATTTAATTATCCCAGTCAGCCAGTGAGCCTGGAGGTCAATTAATAAACATGTGACCTCACTTGGTTAAGATAATGCACGGTATTTAACAACAGATTATATAGGAGGAACTCAAAATGACGCAACAGGCTGTTGCTGGTTTCCTACTCTGGTATTATGTAGTCAAAAGTTTGCTTTGCTCTCTTTAAATCTCCGTTTAAGTAGATGGCACATTGTAGACGGTATTGTGTAGACACTCGACCCTATTTGTTTGTATTTTAAAATCTCTCATTAATTAGATAAGTTGAGCTACAATAATGGTATATGTATAAAAAAAAACCCGGCTAAGTGTGACTCGGATTAGCACACCGAGGGTTCCGTATAAACCTGAAGTATATACGTAAAATTTATACTTTTTGCAATTTTTCTTTGTCTGTGCTATAAGACATTGCTTTGTACCATATTTAAAGATTCTGAGTTTACGGGAAGTATTGTAGGTCTTGATTCCAATCCGAGTGTCGAAAATTTGCAGCATAAACGGCTGTATCTTTTGATCATGTTGGCTTAGAAGTTTGATTTTTTCATAACTCCAAGGGACAGTAGGTATAGTAGTATATTTGATATGAATTTCAGCTTGAATTTTGTGGATACCTCCACGCATTCCTGAGAAAAAGGTCTTGGTGTCTTAACAAACAGACAGACGGGCAACGAACTGATCCTATAAGGATTTATTTTTTTCCTTTTATGATACGGAAACATAATGATAAACCTGAAAGAATGTTTTTTACTTTCAGTATTAAATAATATGATATACACATGTGTATGATATACTCATCTTTAAAAGTAAATCGATGTTTCCAGCGTAGTCACCACATTATATACTAGTTATAGCCCGTGGCTCCGCCCACGTAAATGTGTTATTCTGATGTATAAGCTATATTATTGATAAAGTTTCATTAAATTCCATTCGTGCTTTTTACGTGAAAGAGTAATAACATCCATCCATAGTTACAAACTTTCGCGGTTATAATATTAATAGGATCTGCTTTAAATGAAATAGCTCGGCCAGTTTTATCACGGAAGGTAAAAGATTGACTCTGGTATTGTAGAAAATGTCGTCATAATTCTGTGTCGTGTATATCGTTTCATATTTCATGTTTGTAAAGTGTCCGTAAAATATCGTTCGTGGCTTTCTTTCTGACGGAGTCGTAATACGAATACGATGTTTACGAGTATTGTTTGAAATACCGTATAACAATAAAGCTATGTACTAGTCAAGTGCAGGTCTTACAATTTAAATATGCATGTGTGACCCATGTAGCCAGTGTAAAATTGATCGATCTAAGTTAATTAAAGACACAAAAATAATTGGTTTCGTATCAAAAAACTCGGTTTACAAATGTAACATTATCGCTCTATGTAGCCATTATATTTATATTTATGAGTTATCATTAACCTCGTGAGGTGAAAATGTGGCGCAAACTGATAAAGATGTGCTATCGTTCCTGATACATGTATCAGTTATTATATTTCCACGACAAGACCTAGACGGACGTAATAGTAGCAACGTCATTTAATGAGAATAATTAATTAGATCACACACGAGCAGGTTTGAGTTGGCCTAAAACAAATATCGTAAATGTGCTACAACATCGTATCCAAGTATTTCAAAGTCCCTGCATTCAGAGCGAAATAGTGATCGTTGTCCAGCAAGTATATTAAATTAACTCGTAACTGGACATTTCCTGATCACACGCTACTCCTGCAGTTAAGATATAACAAACTTTTATAACTAAATCGTTTCTTTTTATTGGAAAAAAACATATCTGCTACTTCACATCTATCTTGTTATTCTAGAATACGATTTTTCTGATTTCTAGAAGAGGCCATCCATAGCTCCTCACGTTAGGGGAGGGAGGGGATTAGAGAATTATGATGTTTGTGACCAAGGGTGATTGGTGTTATAAGTTATGTGACCTCATATCAAAATACCTACCCAATATTATGTTTAAACTGTAACTTATATAATTCATATTTTGTTAATTTTTAGAACGGATAATTAAATTTTTATTTAATTGCAATATAGTGTGAAGTCATATTACAGCCATACCTACAAATCTGAAGGGTGGGAGGGAGATCGTAAAATCATAATAATCGAATAACGCAATTAATGAGTAGTCTCAAAAATAACAACTAATTAGCAAAGTAAATACGGAGTACTATCTGTATTCTGTATATTTTTTTTACTTTTAATTATTTTATTAAAATTAAGTATACATCAAGTAATCGCTTCGAGTGTAGGACGTTGTTGGATATAGATATACCTACTTATTGTTTGTGAATTACATCTTAATCATATTATAAGATGTCTAGTATCAATAAATACATAAATATTTCGGACATCTAACACACAACGCCATCTAGACTCAAGCTGAGCATATACATATTATACGTAGAAAACACCCAAACTCCAAAACAAATATTTGTAGGTCTTACAAAGATTTGGTCGATCCGGGATTCGAATCGAAGACCTCAAGCACAGCAGATGCATGTCTATAGATAGTTGTCGTCGTTACAATGAAGTCACATCTTGTATTAAGTCCTTCAAATATATCCGGTGTTCATTTACACTATGGTCGATTCTCAAAACTTGGCCTCTGTTTGTTTACGTATAACAGCACTTATGGGACACGACGCTTACATCTCGTTTTTTTCGTATCTGCTGTTCTACGAAATGAACACACACTATTCATAGACGTCAAAGGTATTTTTGAGTTCAATTTAAAAATCTTGTAAACGATACGCTAATATAGGTTATTTAAAATAAAATAGTATATAGTAGGTACGTATCTAGACATTAGACACAATCACTCAAACTGCGAGATTTCAACTCGTATATGAGTCGCAAGAGGATAATGTGTCCGACTTTCATTTTTCCATAGGTGATATTAACGAGCTCCTCAACGGCTTAATAAAATGAGGATCCCTTTCTCCTAAGTGACCGGTTCAAAAAAGTACGAATTCCAGACGCCTCAGATCACAGATGAGTCAGACATTTTACATTTTACACGGATCCAGTCATTGACTGATAAACAAAAATATTTAATTTACTTTTAAAAGTATTACATTTATTATTGCAAAAACATTAGGAACTCTCATAGTTACAGGTATAACTGTACAAGTAGAAGTAGTATAATATGGAAAATTTCGATAAAGTGAGGCCTGGACAGTGTTTAAAAGTTAACGTTTAAAATAAATAATGTTTATAAAATTATTTTCATTTAGACCCTTTTATGTGTTAGTCTTTTATGTGTAACTCAATCTAGTAATATAACCGTACGACGATCTGTATGTATTAAACTCTAAATGCACGGACATCAATGATTATGATAGTTCAAGAGCCACATGCTTATGTCTAAACTTTGATCTTGAGCCAAACGTAATCGCAAGCATTAATAAGAATAAAAATCAAAAGTAGGTACCTTATGAGAGCAGTTCCGCGGCAACTCCAACTATTAAACCTATATGTAAACAATGATTACAAATCACTGTCGGTTGTTGAGAGTAACTTATTTTGAAAAACTATCAATGTGATTTAGTTTTATAATCACTGTATCGCGTATTTGCGTTGTTATGAATATCGACGTAACACAGAAATTATATAGTGTTTGAAATGAACGAGCAACAATGCGCGCGTCAGTTATGTTCAATTCCCGCGCAAGCGACTGATATGAAAAGTCAGGCGAACCGAGAGGTGCGCCTGCGCGTACCACGCGACCTTCAAGTCTATGCTCCTTTAAAAATCACAGCGCTCTTCAATCCATGAATTACGTATATTATCATTTATGGCAAAAGTAAGTAATTGAGATGAGATTTAGGAGGAAATAATAAAAAGTTTTTTTGTAGGTTTGGGCAAATACATAGTGTACAATGCACACGTTACTGATTATTAGGAAACGTATTTGCTATTATAATATAGTTTGTAAATACAAACTATACCGAATAGCAAGGGTAGCTTTAAAGCTTTAGACCTACCGTAATGCTCTGGTCACTCGAGACAATACGTAAATCCATAATTGATTCAAACCTTACATTGTTTCTCCCCCGGGCTTATGTTTAGATAATCGTGCTTGAATGCTCCAGTGAATATACCTGTTGCTGACCTTCTTGTGTGGCTAGTTGGCAAGCATACGCTAACAGTTTCTGAAGCAATATTTCGACTAGTATAATTATATTCTTTACGAGTAAATAGAATACGTTGTAATAGAAGTACGTTGTAAATAGAATAACGTTAAATCAAATACAAAACATTATCATATTATTCAGGTTCAAAAACCCGTATAGAACAGTTAATTATGATAACTTGTTTAATGTATCCATGTCGATGCCGATTAATGGTATAATTTAGTCCCTGCAAATTTAGACGTTACATGCCAGATGCACGTACAAGTGGAATACACATTGATCTATTAAATAAAGGTATAACTCAATGTGTGCTTTAGGTAGAAATCGATAATGGTAAATTATAAAAGATTAAATCAGTCCCTGGGATTTTTATCATTTATTGCTAACTATTCCTATTATATATCATTACATACCTGGGTCGTTTATTGTTTCGTAGGCTCAATTTAATGTTATCCAAAACATTTACCCAAAAGTCAAAATCGCTACTGATTTTGTAGCATCTGGTTCTTTCGTTCGTTATTTAATAAATCGTCACTATAAAAGTAATAAATATCCTCTTTGCATATTTCTTTCTTAATTATGACTATAACACATGTATAAGCGGTTTAAATGACCTTGACTAAATCGAAAAACTAAATTTGAGGCTCCTACGAAACGGCTCAACTGATTTTAAAACTTTTTTTATTTGTAACAAGTATAAATAGGTCGCAAAGCAATTTTTCGTTGGTTTTTAAAAGCGATTATGGCTGAACAACGTCTGTCAGATTAGCTAGAAAGCTATAAAATGAAACAACAACGCAATGACACTCTTTTTGATTGCCTTTTTCGAATCACTCCATCCATCCGTTTATGAAATGTGGATTTTTGAACTACATTTTTATTGGAATTATTCAGAAAATTCTTAAAAAAACTAAATTTCAAAAAAATTGCATAATATTTGAAGAAGGTTCCATTGATTTTCTCAATAGTGGATCCTACAGTTTAAAATAAAAAAAATATATGAGAAATGAGATGGATAATATCTGAAAATCGAAACAGTTATAACTTTTACATTTATAAATTAGTTTTTTTTTTAATTGTATGCCAAATACGAGTACTACGAGTGTTTAAAGCTATCATTGCGTTTTCATGGAATCTTGTGGAAATATTCAAACTCACTGAATATATCACTGAGTTTGAAAATTCTCGTAATACTTCGGCGAATAAGCGTCAGAAATGTTCACTCTACTTAACCGGCTTTTTATATGGTGGTGTGTAATTATAGAATTGACATTTTAACACTACGAAAATACTGTTTTTAGTTTCACATTTTGTGTTTTATATTAATGCACATCAATTGAAACTAAGAGTAATATTTATGCATAATAATATAAATTGTAATATTAAAATAACCCCTTTTTGAATTACTGCATGTGTACAATACTAATACGCGGTACATATACCTATTTTTTATTCAATATTTGTCTTCCTGTTTCTCGATCTGTCTGTTTGTTCTGGCTAATCTCTGGACCAATTTTGATGGGACTTTCACTGGCAGGTAAGGTAGGCTAATGATATAAGGAGAAACTTAGGCTAAATAAAATACTATGATAGACATGTTTAGTCACGCGGCGTTGCCTGCGGTTGTTGTTGTACCACGGGTAAAAACGCGGGGCTCAGCTAATTTATTATATAAATAAACAGGGTAAAATAACTTAGAAAGTTTTGCTTTAAATTGATCTACCCTATATTTCGATAAGTATCCTGTAAATTAACATAGTGTTAGTAGAAAATAAAGTTTTAATATCAGTTACTTTTTGCAAACCTATTCGGTTTTTTTTACCGTTTGAACAATTATAACGTTATGTGACCTATGTTCTGAAGACTTAGACTTAAATTTCATTCTCGCCCACAGTTCCAAACTCTGTTGGGCACATGTTCAGGAAAAGTTTCAGCTTTTATAAAACGAAGGTCTGACGATCACGAGCCCTCGCTCTATTCACAAAATTGAATACTTTGTGCATATCCACTATAACACGATATTGTTTCTGACTCGACCTCGGCTTTTGTAACTTCAAATTATCGATCGTTACTGTATCACACACTATAGATATACTTATATTATAATAACTTGACTTGTTTAAATAATATACAAGGTTTCTCTATTTCAAGCGTTATGATAAATAGTTAGCACCATAACTAGATTCGAAATAGTTAGTTGTTGGATATAGCTAATATCTATTCACATCGCATTGATGTTATGAAAACTAAATTTTACTCAATGATGAGGCTCTACGCATTTACTTCTGTTATTGTTGATAATTTTAAAATTAGAAACGAATGATGCAGTAGCAATTCGTAACTAAGTCTTGAAATTGTAGATTTATTATCGCCAGAATACACTGTTTGAATATAGCAGAATATAACGTTAAGCAGTCCCTAGTGGGACATTATGGGTTGTTGATCGATTGATTGAACGTTAAGAAAGGAAGAAATAAGTATGTAGTGTAGACTGCTCATCACTTTGAGTCACTTTCGTCAGATTCAAACGACATTTTACAAACTAGCAGGTACACGAAGAAAATTCTATTTAGCCTTATGAAAATATAGCATAAAGCATATATTTGGACTAATACTTGCTGAATGTTTACTTGTTGAAAAATTGCAGAAACCTAAAATGTTTCAACGATATGTGATAAACGGTATGAAATTGTATGAAACTTCAAAACGACTGAAATAGAAAACACCAGACGCTCTGGTATACTTGGAATCATCATTCATAGTCGTATTTACAAAAGTGGTATTTTGTAGTATTTTGTGCGATTCGTAGCATACTAATCAGGTTAGTATTTTATCACAGAAAAGAATATTTGCGTCGTGAGACTGAGCTCAGTGGAGATAGATTCGGCATTTGTTTTTAAGTTCCACAAAATGAATAGGCATTGTTGTATAGTGATTCTAATTAACGTAGTTATAACGAATATTTGAAACCAAGTTACATTCAGTTACTCATTTCTTAGTTTTATGGATTTAGTACATGTAGGTACCGGTTACGTGTTCAACCGCGAGTTATGATCACCTAAATTAGTCATGTTGTTCAGTCACGGCTGACTCTGACTTCTCGCAACTATTTTGAAACTTAACATCAATCTGTACTACCGATTGTCTTGGTAAACTCTCACGCATTATCTACGTGAGCTACGTTTTCAAGATTTTATTGTACGTGTCATCGCAAGTATATCGTTTCTATAGTAGCTTACACACAATTTGAATAGTTTTTGTTCGTGATGCACTTATCCAAGGCGTCCTTATTATAAATTACATCTAATAATAAACTTTCATAGTAGGATTTTAAATTTACACATGACCACTGCTAAATAAGTATGTAGGTATTTAAAATATTTTCTATTATTTTAACTACTTTAGAGGTAACTACACAACTATCAATTAATCTCAGCCAAACGACGTCCGTATAAATCTGTTCTTAACGTATGGAAACCCCCAATGGGCCGTCACCCTAACGTGGGTTGCGGCGGTCAAAGCCGCCATTCACACTGTTACACCATGCAGTGCCATCGATCAGTCAAACCCCGTCGCGATCCTGGCTCCACCCAAATCGAACAAGACTCGCAGAAGGTCAAAGGCAGAATCGACCAGCTTTGGATTAACCTGTCGGAAGTGCTCGTCGAAGAGGCACCTACCGTCGAAGATCAGGCCACTCGTAAGTCCAGCGCGTCAATGAGCCCAACCACCAAAGAGGCGCACTGCCTCTTAGAAGTTCGCCCCCCTGACTGACCAGAGTGTCGTCAGCGTAAAAAAATACGCCCGGCCTAGAGGGGAGACAACCTCGTAGAACCCAGTCGTATCCCATGTTCTACAGGAGTAGTAGTAGTAGTAGGACAGACCCCTGACGAACACGCACGACATGGGTCGCCATTTCAAGACGTCCTCTCGGTCCTAATAAATGACGGTACTCTCCTCTAAATAGTCTGCTACTAGCCGCCTCAAGTATCCTGGCACCCCACGATAGTGGAGTGTTACTCTGATGCAGCTAAATGGCAGAGAATTGAATGCATTGGCGATGTCCAATGACAACATAAACTGCACGCCGCCGAAAAGGGTTGAATGTGTAATGATTAAATCCTGAACTGTTCTTTCAAGTGAGAAATGTTTTACTTTGAATGTTAGAATAGTTAACATATCTATACGTTCCTCACTAAAATACTAATTGGTTGAAAAATGACTGAAACATTTTTCATGCCCTTAATGCCCGAGCCATAGACACGATAACTTCGGTAGACGATAGCATAACACGGATAACGTAGCCAGCGCTGCCAGTTTTTTCTGTCAAATAGGTTTGCTTTTTTTTTATTGCCTGCCAATATTATTGTCGTTAAAGTACTACGACTAACTAACTTCCCTTTGGCGTCCGGCAAGTTACCAACGCTCTAAGTAGTACTCATAATGCAGTTATGTTCGTGCAGAGTGTTGTGCCGTACTTTCATGCACATCTGAACTTTGTGACTGTCATGCTAAAATATGTTTTTGTTATGATACTATTCATCTATTCCAAGGATATAATGAAAAAATGTAATTAGTGCAAAGTAAATTTTTAAATAAAAGTTATATATTTGCGAAAGAGTTAGCATTATAGTTATTCATCGTGTTTCTCTCATAATTGCTTCTAATCCTTATGCATACAATCAAGCAACATTCTACATGGTCACTGTCGTTGGCAACTATGTAGACACAATATTAACAGAAGATTCTCGGGTAAGGGGCAGGCGTAAGAACGAATAAAACAAATAGAGAACTCAATACGATTTCTTTAATGAATTGAACTTTGCATTGCGAAATGTTTTTGAAAAGGGCGCAATGAATAACTAAAAAAAACCCTGGGCCATCAGTTTCTCAGTTAGTCACAATTCGTATTTACGAAGGAAAAAACATTCTGTTAAATATTATTTACATAGAGGAAAATAATTCCGGTAAAATTGTTTGTCTTGTTCTTTAGCATTTATTGACAAGGTTTTCACTTTTTGCTGTGTTAGAAGACTTAATTTATAATAAACGAACTGAATAAAAATATGTGTGCATATGCATAGTGCCATATGATGGAGTACAGATTAGGGCCACAGATCGCGCAGTTGTTGACTGTAGTGACTGTAACACACTATCTCACTGATTTATGTCGCTTGGTTAACCTCTTAGATAATTTGTACAGGATAAACTCGGTTCCGTACGTACATCAAAGTGCAGTGCTACCCTTGCATGTAAAGGTCACTGCCACTGGGTTATCGGTTAACTAAACATAGTTTGATTCGCTTGCTGGATTCTCAATGTTATTCTTTTGTTTACTTTTTGAAATATTTATCTGAGGGAAACTTATTAATTTCTAATTTTCTTTAATAATATACTACAGACATTATACACCTAAAGCATATATAATAATCCATTATCCGTTTCGTGTTCTAAAAGAAGATTAATGACTCACTTCTCAATGACATAACAGAGTCATCATACTATCATTTAGCATACCCAAGATATTCCCTAAAAGCCATAGTGTACAAACATATATTAATAATATATTTAACTGTAGTGTTTATGTAAATCTATTATTCGTAATGTATATATGAGTTATTTTAGTACGTTACTTATGTGCGCTTACCTCATAAGATTTCTACACTACCCAAAGGTTAACTAGAGAATGCCTTGGGCATTAAGTCCGCCGATGTACAATAGTGTATAAAGTTATAAATAAATAAATAGTGGAATAATAGAAGTGAAACACTGCTTGTGTCATCTTAATTGCCAAGTTTAACCGCCAAAAACCGTTGACGACGATATTATAGGCAATTTTTTTTTATGATATATGAGGCTAACGAGCAGAGGTGTCGCCTGATGATAAGCGATTACCGCCACCCATGGACACCCGCAACACCAGAGGCGTCACAAGTGTGTTGCTGGTTGCCGGCTTTGTTGTTTGTATTAATATGGTATTATAGAAATATTACCTGAATGCCCTATATATCCTAAACTTCAGATGGCAATATTTGTAGTGCTATTGTAGAATTTTACTATAACTATCTTATAAACTCATATAAATCTATTGCGATCAGTGTTCGATTGTGAATCCATAGAATTGTAATGTGCACTTGGACAAAAACATGAAAAAGCTGGCAAAGAAAACTAATGATGTGTTTATCCACATGTTTATTTATCGGTGAATTAAATTTGATTGCTAAGCGCCTCGACTAACACCTTCATAAGCTCACACGTCTGAGGCAGAATTAAAGGTCAGATATCTATAGAGAAGATGGTTCTCACCTGTGTGTCATCTTCATTTTCATCAACCTATTGCAGTCCCTCTGCTGGACATATATATTACAAAATAATTTATAATTGCCTTATACCCTACTCTGTTTTATATACGTGTGTGTATAACTATGGATTTAATTACAACAATAAAATCCATAGTTTTTTACAGGCAAGCCATTCGAACTGATCAATAAACGGCATATAATTTTATTTTAGTAATAGAATTCAATAGATAAATTCAATCAATATTAAATCAATTCAGTCTGCAGATGGAGTAGCACACGTACCTAACTGTATTTTACCGTCACATTTTTCGGTTACGCGTCAAATTTTTCCGTCACGCGCCATCTTTTTCTTGCCCCTACCACGTTTGGTTCAGACGAAGAGTACTTTCACTTTCTCCAACGGAGTAGGGATGGAGAGTATATATATATAGAGTAGATAGTATATATATATAATATATATGTATATATATGTGTGTATATATATATATATATCTATATCAATATATATATATATATATATATAAGTTTCACTTCTTACGGGTGTACACTAGTACACGCACACTTTTTTTTTATTATTGTAAGTACCTAACTGCATTGATAAGGAAAACCATACGTTACAAACATAAACACATTCAAGTTTCACATTTGCTTGGTTAATTAAAGGTATGACTATTTAATTGAGTAAGAAATGATTGCTCGAATATGGATAAAAGAATATTGACGTAAAGCCATATATGTAGGCATATTTACTAAACATTTTGCGGTCAGAAATCTGTACAATAAATTGAATTAATTAATGCCTGTACAGTAGAAGTGAACACAATTAAAACCTTGTTTCCGAAGAGTATTGATGCTTGAAACTAGGTCAAATTGATAAATACTCGAACCTGCGAGCTCACTAGGATTAAAGTCTTTTTTTATGACTCGATGACGAACACGAGCAATTACGCCGTGAAAACCCAGGTGCCCTCGCCTCGGTCGGGTTTCAATTTACAGTAGGCTAAATTAAATCTATTTACAATAAATAGTGGTAGGTCAATAGATTTGATCAATTTAAGTACACCTTCAGCGACATGACTAATACTTATCTAATCGGTTGAATAGTATTCAATCCTATATTCATAATAAAAAAAAACAGAAGTAATACAAGCTTTTATTTGAATTGTATTACATATAATAAATGTACGATGGTACTTTGATCGATTGAAAATGCATAATTCTTATTTGAACCTGGTTTTACAGCCCTGTAACTCAGTCTTGGTGTACACGATAAAAAAAACGTATAAACCTCAAAACTTTTTAATTCATCATTTAATTCATAATCATAAACTAACAGTATAAATCAGCCGTCACGCCAACTTTTTTTACAAAAGACCGAGAGTTTATCTTACTTTATATAACTTTTTGATCCAAAACAACTGGTTTGCATCAGGTTTCCAGGAGCTAATAATTGCGTACCATCAAGCGCGTAGAGGTTAAGAGTTAATACTATTCACCATTAATATTATTGTTAGGCAACTTATAATATAAAACTGGTTTTGAGGATGCAATATCTACCTATATGTCCAAATGTCCACCTCGAAATTCATTATGACAATCACTGCATTCCGATAAGTCGCTTTCATGATTTTTACTTAAGTATGCTCCATGATTCCAATTATCAACTTATTTCTTTTTATAAATATTATTATTTTTATAATGGTTTTATTTTAAACCTTAATCTAGTCCACTTTAAATTTTATACTTACTATTTCTTGTCGATACTGATCAAACCTGGATCCTATTCCAATGAAATTTCTTGAATACAAAAATAAACAAGTTCGTCCGACCAAAACGAGAGCGACTTCGCTTTAAACTTTTATATACATGGTGTTAAAGTTGATATTGCTACGTGATTGGCATTATTTGTTCTAAAAGCATATCATAGAGACACTGTCCAGGCATCCGATAGAACTTACTTTGTTTGAATGGTAGCTGTTAGTTTATACATATAATTTAACAGCTGATGTCCAAGTGTTTGTTTATGCGTACTATTTAGATTCACAGCACTCTTTTAAAGCTTTTTACTGACAATTCACTTACTTTACTTGAAGTTTTATTTGAAACTTTTAAACAAAATTTGATACAAGAACGACGTATAAAACTATATTTAGGGTCGAGAAGTAATCTATACAAACACCAACAAATTATAATTGAACATTGACATTGAGTTGAGAATTCTATTACCCTTGAAGCAAAATTTCATGCACAGATGAAAAACTTTTCATTCTTCAATCGGAAGACCGGAGGGTTAGGATAAATAAAGAAAAAAAAACAGCATTAAAAAAACACTAAATAAGTTGAGAAACTTGAAGGTTATTTGATTTCCAATGGTTGTTGACAAACCTGTAGATTCATTTAAATACAAAACCTGCTCTTTGAATCTATGAGAGAGGCGTACGATTTTGAAATTAATTGTATATTTGTTTCATTATGTGTCTAATATATGTCCTTGATGTCTAATACATTCAAAAATCTAATTCAAAAGGTCGAAGTTGTACTGGACTTAAAAGTTCATAAAATTCTAATAACTATGTCATATCTTAATCGTAATAACAGTCCAGAAGATATCACTTACTACATTGAAGTTAATACATTCTAGAGCTTCTAGAAATAATTGACGACTTACACTGTTTACCATCAGTTAGTACTGCTCGGAGATGCGGTTGGTAATCTGCTACGTCATTTATATTTTTTTGTATAGTATTTTTACTCATATTTTTCTGTACTTGTAATGATTAGAATACGACACACGATTTGGAAGAGTTGTAGGAGTAAGAGGTTGTGGAGGATCAATTAGCTGTTAATCTCGTCAATAATGCAATATTACTATCCAAACCTTATCAGCCTTATGGTGACTAATACATACGCTGTTTAGCCGTCATAGGTTGTATTCTGTATGAAGCAGTATTGCAGCGGACATTACCGTCGCTTTGTATGTAGGCACTTCGCAATGGTTATCGGTCTAATCAGCTTTCGCATACCGGACTGTTGACGATAACGCACGTTTCAACCTGTTAAAGTAATAGCACTGTACGGTAAACAAAGCGATCTATTAAGCTGGATAACCTAGACTGGAGTTCACTAAAGTAAAACTAAGTAAATCATGCTAGCACTTGCACTACTTACTTGTAATACGTACTAATTTATTTAGAAATTACGTCGTTAATACAAAATTATGTGCTATAGTTTCTGATTAAATACAACATTTATAACAAACCTATTTCATTCATGTTTACCTTCTCGAGTATTCAGTTTGGAATTTAAGTAATTTGTATTATGTACGTATACACAGAATATTCTCTAAACTTAACAGATGTCTCATATACATATGTATAATATTACTCATAGGACGGTTTATTCTCTTACTACAGTACATTGTATCTATTAAACCTAACTTAGTGTTAGGTTTTAACTATCCAAAAAAATGGAAATTTATTCCAAAAGCTACTTCTTTTTGGTTTTGCATGTTAACATATCTTTACAGTTGCGAATTATTTAACTGAAGTATATAAACACTAGTTACAGTTTTAACGAGCTCGTCGGACTCGTTAGTGTAAACTATTGGTTTACCAAACTAAGCTCAGTGTTTACCATAGTCAATGAGGAATTTTACTGTACACAAACTTTATCACTTCATACTGCAAACTATTGGTTTACCAAACTAAACTCAGTGTTTACCATAGTCAATGAGGAATTTTACTGTACACAAACTTTATCACTTCATACTGCAAACTATTGGTTTACCAGACTAAACTCAGTGTTTACCATAGTCAATGAGGAAATTTACTGTACACAAACTTTATCACTTCATACTGAACTTTGTTACATTAATGATTAACTTTTAAAACAGTACCGCCTATGATTTCTTTTTTTCTTTATTCTATATTCCTTATTTTTTAACATAACGGGTGGTTCATAAAAAGCTAAAAGTTTGTGAATAAGGCGGTTAGTTATAACAGTTGGCATCATCTGCCTTTTTTTTTACATCAATGTTCGATCTTGCTTACGCAAGAAAACTTGCCCTTCTTTTACTGGTCTACAAATTAATTTTATGTTAAATCCAGATCAATTTTGGTTAATAAATTATACTGATTAAATGTCTGTGACTTTTCTTGCTATGTTTTTGTTGGTACTAGAAGAAATGTGACAAAAACCCTGGTTTTACACATACTATACACTATATTGGTTAACCGATAAACAGCTAAAAGAATAGTCTCAATTATACGATTATTGCTTTTTTAATTATGTATTACTACTCTATGGAAAATTACTATACCAATAATTTTTGCCGAATATTTTTAATTGAAGTATGTAAGCAAAATTACTTAAAAAACCCGTCTGCGTAATTATCTATCACCTTTGTTAAATTCAGTTTTTATTAATAAAACATATGAGTTACATATATATTCATAATCACCGTTAAAATCATTTACTTTGATAGCACACTCGATGTATTTTGAAAACATAAAAAAATTTTTGATTACTTTTTGGCGCTAAAAATCCATAATTTTGTTTTTTTTTAATTTTGATGTACCAGAGTCTCTCTTACAACTAAGACGAATCTTTCGACACCACTCACATAAAAATACGACTAGCCGTTTAGGCTCTAGGGCGTTCCAAAGAAATATACATACACTCTAATCTTCCTTCTTTCGCAGTTCGGTAAAAAGGTATAATAAGAGGAATTTCCAATATTATAATTTTATTTGAATTATTGATTATAGTGTAGACTATCAAATATGAGAGCATGTTTGGTGTAAGCAGTTAAATAGACTAGATATTGTTTTATAAGGCGACCAAGTCAGTAGGTTCTTTATCTACCACCGATTAGATATCTGGCAAGGAATAATGATTTATCAGTTATCACATAGTTTTTTTAAAAATCAAACTACAAGTTGCGACATTCAACATTTATTTAATATGGAACATCAATGGAATAACATTATCTTTTACCCACTTTTCTATAGAACATGTACTCTTAAACTTGTGAATAACATATTTTATTGATATAATTAATAATGCGTAATAGATAATGACTGTTTTATCTTATGGCAAATGTATAATTCAGTAGACAGCAATATAATATTTACGCTACTTTTAACTTAATCTATGATTTATATATTAACATTTAGAGAATAGGACAGATTCAGTTCTATAATAAATTATATTTAAAATATTGGTAATCTTTCCTAATGCACAGAAAATTGTTATTGTTTAGGAAGTAAAGGAGTAAATAACTTCTATATTTTGAAGTGTAAATTTTAATATAGAAATATACGTTTTAATTTAATATTTTTCTAAAGTAAAAGTTCAAAAAAGGGCTCATCACTAACCTTTGGACGACAGCAAAGAATTAGATTTATATTACATTACACCGATCGGCGTATCAGTTTTAAAAATTGAAAGTGTGGAAGAATAAGGGATTCTAAAGCATCTACTTTTTAACAATTACAATACTGTGTTCTTGCTATTTCCACAAAATGTCTTTCTAGTATTGAATAATGTATTTCAACAACAAGGTTATGTATGATTAAAATATGTTAAATTTTGAGATATCATTTGACCGTTGTTCTATAGCATAGCTGTCATTAGATAAGATCTGGCAGTATAAAATTAGATACATAAGCATCCATATATAAAAGCGTTATTTTCAATTAAACTTAGAACCTATTAAAGGTTGATCGATAAATCACGCCTTAGTACGGGTCAGAGCATAAAAAAATTAATTACAACTCATTAATTATTTACAAATTAACATACAACAGCGTCTGGCACGACACATCACTCAAAGGTAATTACAAATAATTAAAGTAAACAAAATTAATATCACAGCAAAGAAATGTTTAAGCATCATCGCGACGTTATTTTGTGGTGCGATTCGCGCACTCAGCCTGTCACGCATGGGTCCAAGTTCCAATAGAAATCCATATCAACAGTAGTAGGCAATAAATGCGGCCGGCGACGCTTCTCATTACAGGATGTTCTATCATTCTTATCAATCCCATTGATTTGTGCATCTTGTGCTAACGTCGGCCGCATTATGGCCGAATCTCAACCAATCTGTAAAGATGTGCCCTCTCCCGGATCCAAAGCAATGGGTTTCTCTGGCAGAGGTCGATTTATCATTTTGGCTGATGTATTCGATGTTGTTGACTTTATTGTTGACGTGCCACGAGGACTTGTTGAATTATTCAATGATTTTGATGGTGAAGCTACTTGGGCACCACCTGTAACCATCTTTTCTCGAACCGCTCGCAGATAGGGACCACGAGGTACCGCTTGTTCAGCTACAACATCTGGCATATTCCCTAATAGGGTTCGCTTTTCTTTGTCATTATTAGCTATCTCAGCATATAGATGCACTGCCATGTCTTTGGGCTCAAAATATTCGTGAACTAATGCAGTTTGCCTATTATAAGGTGATTGCGGCCGTTGCTTTTCAACGGGGGTTGTTTCAGTCCCCACACTCTTCATTTGTTTCTTATTTTTGCCAATACGGGTAGTATTTTGATATGGCAGTTCATAAATGTTCTCTTGCACATTCATAAGCTTCGGTGTCATTACATTTTGATTTTCTTCCATTTTTGTAAGTACATACAAATGTTCAATAGTTTCACGAGCTTCCACATAATTTTCCGGACTTTCTAATCTTTCCTTCAAATTTTGTAAAAGTTCCTTTGTCAGCTCCTCTGGGAGTGTTTGTGTCGTTTTATCTTCAGTTGGGACCAGTTCATCGTGTGGAATAGGTTCTTGAACAATTTCCTGAATTCTAGTAGGTTCATTTAAACAGTGCCGTTCAGAATATTCATTAACCGAGAGACGAGAAATAGACCTGGCATTATCCAAACCATTACTAACGCCACATGAAAAAATGCGGTCACAGAAAGAGCCACATGACGAGTTTGAAGAAATTAGAAAATTTTTTACGTTTATACAATAGCCTTTGCGCCTCATCCATCTTATCAATGTTATAAACATAACTATAATTACGCATCCCAAACACGTAACTATAACTATGCCAATAACCTTTTTGTCACGATCACTGATAGCTTGCTCCTGCTTATTTTTATGAGGGAATCGAGGATTCTTAATTTCTGTTATACTCCCGTCCGCTTTTCTTTCGTAGGATTGACAGTGGAAAGTGAGAGAATCTTTTACGCAAATACCAGCAAGGAATTTGTCTAACAATATATTTTGTTCAGGCTCATTAAAGCAACGCGCTAAAAATTCATCAACGGTACAAAAACTTTCAGATTTATAAATTTCTTCAGATTCTATATCTAAAACTTCTCCTAACCATTGAGTAATGTTGCAAAAACAAGTATGTCCGTAATAATTATTCTTGTAAACAACTGTATAAGCAGGGTGTAATTGAGCTTGCCCTATAAACTTAAGACTATTGGGATGTGCTGTTTCGATTTCGTTTCCCACAAAAGTTAATTTATGCCCCGATTGCTCGTGTGTTGTCGTATCCAACGCCACTATGGCATTTGGCACAAGCTCATCAAAGGAGTTCCTCTCCATTAGCAGCTTAGTCCACGACGACAACTCGATACTGCTACTCATTAGCTTGCGGAATTCGCTATCGCCAATCGCAGCAGACGCTACTGTGATGTTAATAGCACCCGTCTGGATATTTTCAATTCTGAAAAAGATGTGAATTATTTTCAGCAAAATGTCTCATGTGACTGGTATATGTTAATGTATATCAAACTAGCAGAACTCTTACAATGTGTGTGAAATGTTCAGATTCCCAACAGCTGATTGGAGAGCTCTGGAAGCTAGCAGTTGTATTCGACACCCAAAAAAGTATAGGTTGTTGATGAGTGATCGTTGCGAAAATGCGTCTTCGTCTATATTTTCGACTGAACTGTTAAGCGCCATTACGATGTTATATGTGTTCGCAGAAAAAGCACCCGCATGGATACCGTTGATTTTAACATTATCTAAAACTATTTCTGCAGCTGAAGATCCAAATGTACGTTCGGGAACATCTGGCACATTGACATTTTTCATGTGAATCTGAAAGAAAACATAAGAATTCGTTAATAAAATGCCTTAGATGGGAGACTTTGTAAGTTTTCGCATGTGCAGTAGAACGCTTTCGCAACGCTAAGTCCTGAAATATTTGCAAAACTATTTATACTGACCGACATTCCCGGACCATGTTCACCGACGTTACTTGCAGAGGGGTCTAGCTTGAAAGAGCCTGCGCCGAGATGCAGAGATTTCACGTTAGTGATATTCATGTTTAGAAGCCAGGAGAAGGCCGGACCTTCCGTTGACACACTTTCGCAGTTCTTTAATGTGACAGAGAGAGGACCTGGAACCAATTCATTTATTTTATTAATGACTATAGAATCAAAGACATATTTTTAAATTTTAAGTGAACCAAAGAGTTAATGTGTGGAACAAGAATATCGAGTCTCTGAATTCGTTCCTGCCTATCGAATAGTGCTACCGTGTCTTTTATCCATCTACGTTTCTTAGCTAGAAATGAAGTCATTGCATTAGCTGAATTGACATTCTATGCTTCCAATAAACTAAGAACTTTATTACAAAAATTCATCCTATTAATCTTTTAATGAGTTAATAAACTGGTATTACTTGACTTGAATACTGTAAAAGAAGTGTAAGTCCTAACTTGTAGTTATAGACCAATTAACAAGATCTGAAAAGACTTAAAACGAGAGAGAAATTTCTACTAATTGGCGATTTAAAAGGTCTTTCTCAGTGGTCAGATATCAAATGAGAGAACGGCATTCAAGCCAACAGGTTTTCAATAACTTGAGTAACATAGAAAAGGTTTAGTGTTATACCTAAGCTTAATTCAAAGTAGATAGCTATTTAGTCTAATATTCAAGCCATACATTAAAGAATTCGATATCGAAAAAACTATTTTAGCTATTTGCCATTAAGAATTTGGGTTAACGCCCGTATAAACAAAACGTAATTGTTACAGGTATGGCTCATAAAACGTTATGTTGAGATCTGCTTGTCTTTTGTTTATGCATTGTCCCAAGTTATTTTATATGTACAGTAAAGAATTGTAAAATGATACGATTTGAAAGCGGTATTTAAAAGCGAAATGTTTCACAATTTTAACCAAGTAAGTGCAAGAAATATAACACAACATATGTACATACATAAATGCGTATGGCGGTACTTTATGAGCAGTCGGAAACAGAAATAGATCAGAATTAGTCATCCAGGCACTGCGACAGCGTATATTGGCGGGACTTGTACAAATTATGGAACTAAAATGTCTAACTGCTCTAGCTTGTAAGTTCGCAAAATTAAGACTTAAGGTTGATTAAGACTTATGAAGAATTTCCCAAAATAAAAAAAATACTGACATTAATAACTCCCTATACTGCGTTTGAATTCGAGAAAATCTTATTGGCAGTTTACTTTATCTTAAGGTCTCCCTAATTAAGTAATTTGTTTAGTACTTTAAGTGTAGTGTGTGTACGTTGACCCCGTTTCATTCCAAATTTAATGGCTTATTTTCTCGAATTACAAAATGAATAAAAAATAAATTTAAACCAATAATCAAATAAATTGCTGTTATCATAATTACATTCTGAGAAAAAAAGACGAGACGACGACGACGAGTATACGACGAGTAGACGAGTATAGTAATAAGAATTGATTCCGCCAGTATGTCTAGGATGATATACTTTAATAATTTACTATATGTATGTATGTATACGTATTATGCCAGTCGCCACATAATGCTAAAATATTGACGATGTGTAGATTATTTTAATGCGAGTTTATTTTGAGAGGCCACAAGCATTTCCCATTATGCCGAGCAAATGTGGACACACCAGTTACCGCCTCTTCGTAAACTACGTGGTATATTTGTTTACAGTACGCCCAAATTAGTTTTGATTACAACTAGTAGGTAAATATCGACGGCGGTACAGCACATAATACATGTTTATTTTTCTTCTTATCTGAAAATACTTTGTATAATTCTACGGAAGTATTTAAAACTACGTCTATCTTATATATTTCAGTTTAAATTTATAGTAGGCAAGTATTTTATGTCATAGAAATAGATTTTTAAAATGAAAGTTGTACCTATATTTTTGAATAGCTCTATTATTGTAACATTTGCGCCAATTTTTATTTATTATCGTGATTAATAATTTTTCAAAATCTACATTTGATTGATTTGATTTGGTCCATACGATGACTTAGTATGGTATTTTTGAAATCAAATTATCCGTTTACAATTTTCTTGATCTTTCAATTAAATATTGCTATTCTACTCAATACTTCAGTGAGCTCATTAATAAATATCGATGAAAGTATTTTATCATTTTTATGTCATATATATTTTAAATGAATCTAAAACATTTTCGGCTATCTGACACAACGCCATCTATTTTTCAAACTAGGTCGAGTTTGAGAAAGACATATTTAGAAAACGTAGAAATTCCTTTTGTTACAGTTTTCTTTTTATTTAGACTTAAAATTCTTTTAACACTGCTCTAACATGATAAATACGTGAAAAGAATTAAGATGATTCACATAATAAACTGAATAAGTCTCATAACCGTTCATTACATATTGCTACCGGTTCAGAATTCCCCATTTGCCTTTTTTAACCTGTTGTTATAACATTTGCAGCAATTTGTTCGGTCGTTGATCTAATGGCCTAGTATCGTCTATCTTTGGGTTGACATGCAATTGCAGTGTATTGAGTAGTATTTTCTTTCGTTCATCTGTTGTGCGGTATGTCATGTGCGTCACTGCACAGCTTCTGGCCACATGTCGGCACGAAATGACATTCATTCCTATGAATACACTCGCTCGTAAAAACATCACGAGAAATCATCGAGAAATAAGTTTGATGCATAAAATTTTTATATTAAACACTTTAGTTCATCAACAACATTACAAAATGTGAGACACGTTGCAAAGTTATATTTTGAAATACTAATAAAGCAAAACAGTATCACTAATGTAATACTGCTTTTTTCTTTATGTGAGTAGGGTCAACAGTTGGAGATCCATAATGGAACTGACAACCGATAACAATTAACTGTTGTTACATTTGCTTGTCTCGTCATGAGACAAATAACAAAATATCGAATTTTATAATGTTTTACCAGGAAGTTATATACGTACAAATGTAGCCTACAATAAAGTTGCACATAGATTTTGCGTCCCCAAACAACGTATGATCTAGAATAGGGTTAAACAAAACATACATTGATACTTTTTTAGTACGTAATTGTTGGCTACATATGTTGTTATTGCTCAATAAAACATTCCTACCAAACATTCATCATCGATTGTACTGAAAATGATTACTGTTTTAAATTACGACATTTTTCAATTATCGGATGACTAACTCAACTTTTTTTTTTACTTTAACAAAGTGGACTTTTGTTATTGTAATAGATTTCAGATGAAAAAATGAATCCCATTGTATAAGGATTATATTACAGTATATAATTAGTAGATGCTAATACACTGCGGGCATTACAAATGAGTGTGTGTGTTGAAAGAACTTAACATCAAAAGAAAAATATAGATGTCATTTTGTTCTTATGTTAACTCAAGGTGCCTTTGCTAAATATTTCTAAGGGAACAGTTTGCAGCTTTTATTAGTAATACTATTTTATAAAAACAACCTTTGTCTCTCTGACTGACAGCATATTAGAGCAGATAGATATTGATGGATTAATATTACCCTTTATTAACTTAATAATGACATAAGTTGTATAATTATTATAATTAATGTATATTGAAAGAAAGGATTACGATAAATAATTTATATTTACACATTGATAAATTTAATCACATGAGGCGCTTAGAGCCTAGTTGCACTCGGTGATTAGAAACAATCACCGAGGGTAAGTAACGACGGCGCGTTCAGTGGTGGCATGTTACCATGAGCATCTCCGTGATTCGAGGTCACGTTAAGCAGTCGGTCCCAGTTGTTATCATACGATAACAGTCGTGAAGCTTAGTTTGAGGTCTTCGGGCGGCTTAAAAACATCCCACGGCAAGATTTCCCAACCCGCACTTGGCCAGCGCGGGGACGTATGGCCTTAACCCTCTCCTGAGAGGAGAACTGAGCCCAGCAGTGGGACATTATGGGTTGTTGATGAAATTTTATCTACTGTTTAGTGAGATGCCGTATGAACACATCATACGGCTCTAAATAAATCTTAATAGTATGTGTGAATTGCGTTTGAAGTCTACCTACATTGTCTAGACCGAAAAGATATCTCTGCACAACACAAAACCCAATATGAAAAAAAGCAAATTAGTAAAAATAGACAACAAAGACCTCAAGCCTCACGTATGGCATAAATTCTATAAATTCAAGTAATTGTTTTTTGTTCTTGTAGACACTAGGTAGAACTATTATGTTCCAATTGTTTTCCGTAACTTTAAAACAAAAAATGAATGTAAAATATTACGAATAATCTCCTAACATTTGTTTGGCAACTGTAACACGTTTTGAAGTTCGAGGTTGTCATTTGAATTATCATTATACTATTTCAGTATTGATATGGCATAACAGTATTGACGACTACAACTTCCAAGACTACGAACACAATCAGAATAAATAATATAATGAACGTCGTATAGTTGAATATTGGCCGACGACCCGATAATCGGAGCCATCCGGCTGGCCGCTACTATCAGCCTGCCGATCCAAACCGGTTACAATCTAAGCAATAATACAGTCGTAATACATCGCTGTGTTAACGCCTGAAGGTGAAAGTTTACATATGACCAACTGTCTACGTTAACGGGACTATTTTCTTGGAACTTAATTAAACCGAAAATTTAATTGTTATTCAATCCCAATCATATTGTACTAGGAGACTAGTGCAATGTGATCCACTATAATTAGGAAAAGTTACATTCTTGATAACCAACTTCATTATAATCACAAAGAAAGAACCATCGGTTAATCGCAAAACTTGTAACATGAATTAGGTTTACTTGAGGTTCTATGTGTTGTAGAGGTTACTCTACGTATATGTGGCAGAATTACCTACTAAAACACAGCAGAGTCATAATCGCATTATATTTCGCTTAGCTTGGGAATAAATAAAGATAGTCTCTTATTATTATGCCGCAAAATTAATTACGCATAGCACATGTTGATCGCAGTACTCAAAAAGTCGCACTTGCATGAATAAATTTTTGAATAACTGACCTTTAATATTCGTAAAGGTGTTTTCTTCGATGCGGAAGACGTCACAATTCTCTACTTCCAAACGAAGATTGAGAACATCTAAGTTCGTTGCAGCATAAGCTCTCATGAAAACAATTTTTACTCCAGATATATAAATTCGTCTAGCGTCCCTTAGTCGTGACAGTGAATTAGCGGTAAACATCAGAGCTCCAGCGCCACTGACGAGGAAATCCGTTGTTGACTCGGGCAAATCACCTTCCATGATATCCAGTGTCTGAAATTGACAAAATTTACATATACTTACATGAAAAGGCAATATTAAACTAGTATAAGCAGCAGCTACCATACATGTCTTGCGATGACGCATAAATAAACCAAGTAAGTTGTCAGTGTGCAAATACAAGAACTTGGTTAACTTGGAAAACATACACTACAAATAGTATTAAATCCTTTTCAAGGATATATCTGGCATTGATATATTGATTACTGCGTTATAACGGTTATAATCCGATATACATATAGCTCACTATCAAATGAATCGAAAAGAACACGTTAGAAAACAAAAGCAGGCCATGTTTATGTTCAGCGTGAACATGTGACTGTGAGGCAATACTAAGTGATTCATAACGAACTCATTGTTTGAACTGATAACACCTTTACACAGATGAAATTATACTATTGTATTATATATTTGAAACAATTAGCCATATTAGTAAAACTGATCGTAGCGCTTTGATCAACGTCCACAATATATTTAAAGCTATACACTACTGTTTTAATAGAAATTTATTTTTAGGCGTTTGTTGAAAACTCCCTTCAGGTTAGAATCAACGATCTGGAACGACTATCCATGAAAAGCATCCATTCATCTATTCATCCAGAAATTATAGAACTACAACCAGTGGTCAAAAACTTTGTGTTGAGTTTCTTACTATGAATGACCATATTTAACTACCATGCTGGTACGCGTATGCAAAACTATTAGAGTACCTATTTGCCATCCATAAGAGGATAGGAAGAAGTGCTTGAGTTAGACTCTAACCGACTAACGGCTTTCCGTGAAGTGGTCAATCAGCCCGGAGTTCAACGCCACGAAAGGAGTATTTCTAAAACAAAGTCAAATATGTATCCCAGGAAGCCAAGAAGAGTTAATGAGACGTTTGTTCCCTTTGGTTAATACAGGTGCTTGCGCCACTTTTTCAGACACGTTTATGATAGTGACCCACCCGTAAGACCGAAGACAGAAGTAAGAGTTTGTTTTCGTAAGCATTGTTACTTTTTAGTATTTTACCAATTACTTTTTAATCTTTATCCTTATACACTTACTATCATTTTATATATAGTCGTCTTAGTATTTTTTATTTACATAATTGCTTTAAAACACACTTGCTCCCTTTTGAAGTAACCGGTTATTGAGTCAAAAAACAGATTTAGACAATGAGTGAGGCAATACTGGTGGTCCTTTAAGTTGAGGGGTCCAACGCATACGGGCTACTGATTAAATTACGCTCGATGAAGGGAAAGTGTTTGAACGCAGGATACTAATATGAGCGCGTGGAGCAAGCAAGAACTTTTTTGTAGAAAATTAATGCCATAATACATTTTTGACGAATCTATACAATAAACGTAATATTTTCATCTGTATCTCTAGACATTGCTTTATCAAGGGTTCCTTGCCTTCGTGTAATAAATGTTACCATTCGTTCGCATTCAAGTCTATAGATAACACATATGAATCATTACAAGATAGTACGAACAATACAAGTTTCGAAAATACAAAATATGTATCGGTTTAAATGATCTCTGTTAGTTTTTGCGTTTACAAAAGATCATTTGATTCAGAGACCGTTCAGTATAGTGGTTTCTAAGCTATGTATGTAAAATACAAAGAAACGAATAGATGACACGTCCGTTCTCACATGCGCGCCGCAAAATAAAAATAAACACTCACACATAGACACAGTCAGCAGCACACAAGAACACTAATTGTATTTCATCTTACATTAGTGTCGACTTCTTGAACTTTTGACGTTTATCTTTCAATAGCGAAACAGCTATTTGAATGCTTTAGCTTTTGAAACGTATATATTTATTATACTTGCTACTTAGATGGATTATGTTAGTGTAATCAATAACTAAAGGTTTCTAAAATAAAATTGAAGGACTGACATCTGTCTTGGACAACGGTGTTGCGCACTCAGCTTCACTGACTCACAATCAAGTCTGTGCACTTTTGTTTTGTAAGTGTTTCCATACATGGTAACTTTTTCGATTACCTCGAAATATGGCCACTACTACTGTTGACGTTCTCCATTTTCGATCACTTCAGGGGAATGTACCGGTTTTCGTTTAAATGTCAATTAAATAAGATATAATGTAACGGAAATTATATAACTTGAAACTTAATTTAAGCAATCCCTACTTTGTTATTTGTATCTTCAGATTCGCAAGCTTTGGTTTCCAGTATCGATGTCTGTTTATAATTTGTAACTATTCTCTTATGATTCATATTAAATCTTGAAATCTTACTTTCGACGTGTCTTATTCTTACAGAAATGCAATGTAGGTTTAAAAACGTTGTCTCTGTCGCAATTTATCATTACTTTTTAGGATTTCGGATTTACACACCTCAAGGTTGAGGTATCAAGCTGAAATTCATATTAAATATTCAGGTGTGCTGTTCCTTGGAGTTGTGCAAAAATCAAATTTCTAAGCCAACACAATGAAAAGATACAACCATTTATATTGCAAATTTTAAATAATTTAAGGTTTTATTTGCAAAAAAGCAAACATCCATATATATTGCCAACCAAAAAATTATTTGTTTATATTATATTTGCTGGCGTATTTTTCAGCCGCAATGTTGCATAATAGATCTTAGGACTTTAAGACAACAAAGTGTATAAGTAGAAATCGCATCAAATATGCGCTTGCTTTTTTATCAAGGAATAACAATGTGCCAAATCGAGTAGGATAGGTTACAGCTAGTACAATAATCAAATTAAAAGCTTTCTTCTACAAAAAAACTCATCTGTGAACCGTACCGAACCGTTTTGATAACATATTGTTTCTTTGGTCCTTTAAAAACCAACTTTCATTAAGAAGTAAGTAAGCAAGCAGCATAGTGGGCAAGCTTGTGTTGACGAATTATGTCGGTAGCAGAGTCTGGTGCATGCAAAACCTGTTATTGTGGTAAGTTGTTCTCAGATCGAGTAAGATACTCACAGCACAATATGCCTTTTTCCGAATACAGGTTGCAATTAATACTTGTTATTTTATATTGACACCAATAAAATCTAAAAGACAATCGGTTGTGATGTAATGTCAAATAAATTGTGAATCTTTGCTAAACTAGGTAGAATGAACGGAAGACATTGAACACAATGCCCGGAGACTTTCAGTCGACTGCGATGGGGCATAAGTCAATTGTAACAATAGATGGGTGCGATCGCTGCACACCTACGTTTGGTTTCATATTTGCACATTTTTGAAAGAATAATGCCATGGCTAAAATGAAAAAAATGGACAATTTCACATACATAATGATACACAAGCTTCACAAATTCTTAAAATTTATAGACATGTGTGTTATTGACGTGAAAAGGATGTCATGACATGTTCAATAGAGAGAAAACTTGATGTTAATTAGACAATTAATTCAGAGACGTGGAGTTAGTATTCTAACATACATTTTTACATAAAATCTACTTCTTAAGACGTTCTACGTTTATCGAAAATATTAGGTACCTCAATCCCTTTTAAGATAGAGAAAACATCTGACAGCGAATGGTGTTTTAGAGTTGTGTGTGTGTAAATAGCCATTATGTATTAGGTTGGTGACCTGTTGAGATCACTGAATGTCTACCTCTTTCATTAGACGTCAATTAATCAGATTTGCGTTGTATAACGCCAACACACATCGAATAATGGCTTCTCTATGTTAAACTTTATTACATGGAGCTAAGGTTAACATTTGGTTTCTCATAGGTGAGCCCCGAGTCCAGCACAGCAGCGCAGTCCAAATGTTCATATTTGTGTGCTACTTTGGATGTCTCAGGTCACTGGAGTTAGTACAGATATGGGTAGTTTTTCAATTATAGGCAATTTAATCGTAGTACTCATTGTAAAAAATTTATTCACACTGCGTTAAAATAAAATAACGTTTTGTTAAAGAATACGAATCTTTTAATGTGAGTACCTATAGTTTAACTCAAGATACGGCGTTTTTACTAGCAAATAATATATAAGTATCTAAAAACTTCTTATAATATAAAACTTCTTTACCCTTCGTACATTTTTTACCACTACCTAAAATGACAAACGAATCCTGTATTGCCTAGAAATTATAATTGTATTTCCCGTATAAGTATTGTTGTAACTTTTAATCACAAGTTTGGGTGTTTGTTTAATTTATATACAAGTATAATAAAGTGTTATAATGTCATCGTCAGTCGCAATCAATAGCACCACATTCTAATCTAAAAACTAATTCTAATTAATACAAACCTAATGAGATATCGTTGTCTATTTGCCTTCATTTTCTAAAATTTTGCGGTTTAAGTTGATTTGTTTATTTGTTAAATATTTAAATAATATTAAGTTTGCCGTCGTACATAAGACAATATTGTGTGTTACTTAATTTGCGTTCATTATACCATTATTATAAACAAGCTCCATGCCACTCGAATATAAATAGACCTTGTGAATGGTAACCTCGCCGGTGTCCATGAATCTCGATGTTACCAATTAAAGAAAACGTTATAATTATAATCCTCATCTAGGACTACACCTCGTCATGTAAAACATGCTATCGATCATTATTCATTCATTCAAATTATTTTAAAAAAGCTTTTGCTAACATTGTTCTTTGTTAGTTTACGTGTTTGTTTAAATTTTTAATAAACATCGCTTCTGAGACGCTGCCTCATTCATGAATTTATTTCGACATTGATTTAACTTTTTAAAACATGAATTAGTCGCCCTTGAGTCGAGTCCTAGTCATAGTATAATAAATACATATAACGCAATTGTGTCAACAAAAATTGTACAAGTACTATTTAGTAAAGTTCTCTACTATAATTATTTAATTAAAAGGATTTTCGTTTGAAATTTAGCAAGTATCAATGCTATTCGAAGACGGCAACTATTCCAATATTACATTGACATACCACTCTTTCATATTGCATCGGTTTTGGTAGCTGCAGGAACGGTTGTTCATTCTATTCCCGGAATACTCTAATACTAAATCAAACAATTCGATACCAGCAATATGTTTTCACGCCAATATTCGGTTCGTTAAATTTAATAATTAAGTAGTTGCAGCGGCTTAGCGCCTTAAACATGCTCGAAACTTAGTTCACGGAAATGTCCGTATTAAAAACAATAAGTAAGTTACGTTTCATGGCACAATGATTTGTTTTTAAAGTAAATGTGTTTGTTAATGCCACTGGTTTCACTTTCACCAGTATCTATTGTTCTGTTATTACACGAGTTAAGTATCGAAAAGTTCGTATTGCAAAACAAAGTTTTATATGTTTCGTAATGCAATTGCATCAAAAGCTTTGACCACCGGATTAAAAAAAAGTAGGTCTTTTGGCTTATGCAGATACTTAAAACGGTTGTAAGTGCAAATTATAGTTGTCATGTTAATTAATTACTATTCCTCTAGGTGCACTGTATGTCGTACATTATGTTTTAATATACGTATATTATACATTGAAAACAATTTATTTGTTTATACGTATAGGTACATTCAGTAAGAATAGTAACCTAGAAGAAGACTTAAAGAAATAAAGGAAACTTACTTTGCCCTAACATAGGAGCCATATTATAATAATTAACGCAGTCGCAGGTCTCTGATATACATATGTATATGTAGAATACACTACTGGTATGTTGAGTTGTTTGTAGTAAAATTAAAAAGGTTTATTCAACGGTAATTGTGTCAGAAAGCTTACTATAAGCAGTATCGATGTTTTAAATGACGAGGTTTTGTTGTTGCTTGAATGACATGTTCTCGTTAGCAAGTGTTGTCTTTGACAACAATTCGGAGTTATCTTGAGTAATTATTGTACACATCTATTCTAGCTAGCATTTGATAGTATAATTAGTTAGCTTTATCAACAATATTAGTTGAACTTCAATCTCAATGTAAACGACGAAAGATGAGATCGTATGTTTTAAATGTCACTCTTCATACCTTCTGACATATCTTACTAACCTCAAAAGGGGGTGTGTGTCCCCCACGGAGGTACTGATAAGATTAAAGCTATATCAACATGAAAAAATATACGTTTAGGGGTTGTGCATTGAATGATTGGTTATTTAAAAAAATCGAATAGATCATTATGTAGGCAAATACTTATTGACGATGTAATCTATGCAAGGCGATATTAACTGTTATGATGAGAGGTTTATGAACAAATTAGATATGCAAATAAAATAAATCACATCCTGCCTATTGATTTTAACTTGCCCTGATTTAAGTAGAAACAAGTAAATGGTACAGTTTTAATTTATACTTTGAACTATATTTTTTGTTCTGAAAACAATAGTTTTATAATTTGTCTTCAGATTTAATTTTGCACCCTGATTTCCAAAAAGCGACGAAGAGAAAACACTGATTATTATATTTACAGGTTATTGTGTCACAATTTTTATAGCTTTTTTATGATTGTGGGTAATTAATAAAAACAAAATATCTTCGTACATCTTACACATGACTGTCTGAAACCAAAGTAGGTTGAACCTGTGCTATGGTAACCAGACCGTTGAAAAAACAAACAATATTAATTGTTTACTTATATTCTCAGAAAACTAAATGGCCCTCCTAATGATTACCAGTGATTATGCTTTTAACAGACTGCATAGCATAGTTTTAAGTTTTCAAAAGAACATTTTTATTTGCTTTAATGTTAGTCATTATCTCTACTGCTGCTGGACATGGATTGCAATATGCTATATCAATATAATCAACATCTTTGTTCGTAACTCATATTTTTGTTATCACTTCTTTGTGACCACCGACTTCTACTAGTAGTTAGAGAAAGTTTTTTACGTAATACATTTTATGTTGTTATTTTTTTTTATGTTATTATTAATACATGCATATGTAATATTTTTAATTAAAGACTCATATAGTAATCTGTGGTAAAAGTAGTTTATAGCATATTTGTTAAGTTTAGTTTTTAATAAAAACCCTATGAACTTCTCATATACTACTGTTTGTGTTCCCTAATTTAATAAATAGATAGGTATGTATGTATAAGCTGCTGCGCTAAAACCTGCTCGAAAAACATTTTATTTTAAAACACACGCACACAGTAGGATTGCTAGAATATCTCAGAGACTAAAATGATTCCTATGAATTCAATTGACCGTGGATTAAAAGTGGTTAGCACTTGCATTATCCACGTGATACTCTTGTCTTTCTTCGCAGTTTTGATAGTTGATATTATTTTATAAATAAATGCATTACGGGCAAAATAATAACATAATGTAGGTCTACTATCTGCAATGTTGGTTAGAATATCCAATTACCCCCTCGTTTAAAAAATGGAAAAACATTGACATTTCTTATTTCCTTTATATCGCTTTTTTGTGGCTCTTTAACATAAGTTTCATCGCCTGTCACTACGAAAAAAACTTCCGTCGTTTAGGATGTACCGGTGATTGTATATTTCAATTTTATATTTTATTTCGAATAATTTGTTTTTATGTATAGTAAATGTAATGTTGCCTAGAATTAATATAACGTATGCCAACGACGATGATCTGAACAGCTCAATCGCTTAATCAAAGTATTTGAAAGCGTGGCCTACTATGAATTTGTAGTAGAATGGATCTATTTTGTACAGTAACAGGAAAGAAACGAATGAGGCGAAACACTCCAACTTGTGCGATGTATCGAGTTGGAATTATAAAATATCGTTAACATATACAAATGTGGATGTGAAGCTTGTATCAGAATACCATGGTTAGGCCGTGAGCGTCGCAGGAAGCGATCTCTCATTACGTTTTTTTATGGTTTGTCCGATGCTCCCGCCCGGCCGCGCTACGTTTCACGATGCGTTGAGACGGCTCATATGATTATTTCTTTTTTTACTTGATCGTCTAGTTTCTTTCGTTTGTCATCGTAGCCTGTAACTGTTGTATCAGTTGCATTCTTCAGCCTGACTTATAATTTCGTTATGGTTATGATTGCAAAAGTAAAAAGAAATATGGATACTCGGTTTATGATGGTTCGGAATAAAAATAAATATGCCTAATGCAAAACTCGGCTCTATAGTATATATAGGTTTTATTGCTTATCTATATATATACACAAGCTAACTAGGCAAACGTTGTTTTGCCATAAAAAAAATATGTAGGAGTGGATCAGCTTTATCATTTAGGGGTGGGTATGAACAATAGATGTTGGTCGATTCTCACACTTACCCTATATGCACACAAAATTTCATTCGGTCCAGCTGTTTCGGAGGAGTTTGGATACAAACAATAGGTGTTGGTCGATTCTCACACGTACCCTATATGCACACAAAATTTCATTCGCTCCAGCTGTTTCGGAGGAGTTTGGATACAAACACACGAGATTTTTTTATATTAGTTTACTTAGGTAGGTATTATTTAGGTAGGTACAGTGTGTTAATCTGGATCGTTGCATTTTTCATAAAACGGTGTTATTATATGATACGCATATTTACAAATAACATAATTTCCACGTGTCGAAAATTCAATTTTCATCTTCATCTGAACAATGTTTATTATCTAATAAACATTTTATCAAATGCTGTGTTCGAAAGTAACGCATCGTTAGTTCATACCGAGCACAGGTTGATATGCACTTTCAAAATGCAATATACGTAATGAATATTGGAGACTTGAGATTTGATTGCTTCTTACTTAGATGCAGCGTTCCACATAAAAGCAGATGAAAGTTTATTGCACGAAAATGTGTGAGGATTTAATATCGGTTGGTTCGACGGATTTGTAACTCAGGAAGCATTTGATTTCAAATATACACCATATTCAAATAAAAAACTTAAGACGTCAGAGCTTAACATACTCTTAATTTCCTATTATACTGGGAATTTAAATAGTTTCTGCCTTGTATCTCAGACAACCATCAAGCAGACGGGTACGCGGCCTCATAATCTAATATTATATTTATTACTATTATGTTATAACCAATTTTGAACACAAATCTGTTAATTACCCTTTTTTAGTAGTACACAGCATGCATACATATATTGTAGACAATGGCCCGACGAGGGCATTCTGCGGTAGTAATTAACTTCCTGTTTTAGTCAGTGCTACAATCGGCAGATACGGCTTGCATGCTCTTGTTGACAAACGCACATATCAATTTATCCGAATGTACCGTTAGTGCGTATGAACTGGCCACACCGGGCCGCCGCCATCACGTTTAAAATGACTCACGTTAATGAGGCGTTTTAGACTTTCTTAGAATTCTGTTCCATTATAAACATANTATATGTGTGTGTGTATTGTGTTAAGTTGGTTTTGCTTCTTCTGCTAATGTTACCGGTGTTCTGAATAGAAAAAATAACGTTACGTTATCGTTTGATATTCATTCACCACAAGAGAAAGAAAGAAGAGTGAAGTTATAAAATTGCGGTTGATCATAACATTTAACTGTCTAGAGATAATATGCACATGTTGAGGCAAAATCAAAACGGTCATTGACCTACATTTCTATTTTTTCGTGTTTTGAACTGTGTCCAACGTCTGTGTGTAATGTTTGACATTGTTACATTGCGAGACGCTGCCGGTTCCGTTCTAATATAGGTACTATATTTTAATTTAGAAAATGTGTGAGTTCGACGTTTCATACCTATTTATGTATGAACTAGAGGTTAATTTCGCGAGTTTGCCGCCAGTCACCACAAATAGCCAGATCGGGCGAGCGCCGGCCGATGTGGTGTCGACTCCTGGCGTCGGACGGTATCTTGCACTTTTTATTCACCATAATTATGACTTATATTCGACTACATGTGTTTCGTATGTGCGTTTTCTTTGTTGCTGTTAAATGCGTAATATTTACACAGTACAGTACGAGAACGCGCTACAGCATGCAAATTGCAATATTTAAATTAATATTTATCAAAATTTAGGCTGTTTAATCATTCAAGAGGATGAAGTTACGAGAGCTCTATTAAACTAAGAACAGTCGAGACAATCGATGTTGCAAATCTGAGTTGTAGCAATGGTGGATTGGCTTATTAACAAAGACAGCGATTGTCCATCTAATTTAGCCTTCGTTGTAGTGAATAATGAGAACATATTAGTCTTGATAAGCTGTACGAATTGTGTGACACATAAAAGAATAATATTTCGGTGCCTACGTTTTGGTATGAATTGAGTATAAATGCATCTCCCTCTGATTGTTATTTGACAATACGTTGAGCAGGGGTCGACTCCCAGGTAGAAGTTCCCTTTTTGTTTACAATTTTTTTGGCTTACGTTTTTTGCTCCGTATAAGTTTGTTTACAAGACACAAAGCTACTCAAAACATATATGTTTTTCATAACTGTAGCTATTTAATCCATGTGATTCAACTTTCTTCTCTAGGTCTATTTTTAACTTGACTATATTAGATTTTTTATTTAGTAACGGGGTAATACAAAAACAATCAATTTGTGCATGTATTCATATATTTAATGATACAAATTCAAAACATTCCATTCCATTTGAAATGTGTCGGTGTTAGCTTGGTGCTATTTTCGAAATGGTACTCTACATTAAATCTGTTCTGTAGCAGACGTTTTATTCATTTTGCAGTAACATTTACTCCACAGTTTTTGTTGTCACCCACTTTGGACACGTATAGCGTGAGTAGAATTGGAATACGCGTGTTCTTCCGTTGTTTATCGTTTCCTTCTCATAAACTTATTATCATTTTTTAATTTACATTAACTACAGTTAAAATCACTAATACCATAGGACTTCGAGCATTTATGTGAAAAGTAATTTCTAAAAATAATAACCAACGAGAAACTTTTCCGGTCCTGCATTCTAAGAAGTTAGTTACAACTCCAAATAACACACACTGGTCATACATCTGGCGCAACACGTTCACTTTTGTTTGGTATGGAGATAATTATGAAACCAGTGAGAAATACTTACTTGATCTCGTCCAAGGGTGCAGTTTACGATTTTCCAGGATGGATGCGTATCGCGTGTGCATTCACAGAAGTCCAGATTACAAACTCCTAACTCATGGTCACAATTAGCTAGCGAACAAAGCGCGGCGAGAACGAACAACCGGGTAAGTGGCGACATAGTGCCGCGCTTCGGCGCGAAAGACCGCGCGCGTTGAGCGTCATGCACCGACTGGGCGCTATCACTTGATCGCCTCTGTCTTCCAGCCCGCGCTAGTGATGCCGAGAGTGGGCGCTCTCTGCTATTATAGATATCGATGATGCCATTTAATTTGTATTATTAACACTACAAATAAATTTCATTATCACTATTACAATGTTCAATGCTGAAACGTGATGGTTTTAATGAGATCGTAATTATGCGAAAAATACGTGCCGTACTAATTATGACCAAAATAATTAAATCCGCACTAAAATTTTAAATGGAATGCCACAGTATTCAAAACTAAAAGAGTTGTTTTAGGACTAGAAGCGATAAATTGAAGTACCACGTAAGAATCATAGATTTTTAGCAAAAATCATATTTCTCACTGGATGGCTCTTAAATTAGAGACGACTAAATGGAAAAATCTTATAGATTACAATAAAGATTCGAAGCTGCAGTCGTTAACAACATTACCTTCTTTTATTTTTAAACTAAACAGAAACTAGATATAGTTTATGCAGAGTTTGATACAAAAAGAAGCTATCGATAAATACTTCATATCAATAAGTTTTTGTCTTAATTGAGAACACCAAAAATAAAAGATGCCCTTTCCTCTTCAACTACAAATGTCGCTTTCATATTGTATTATGTGGAGCCATGGTTCTAATTAAAATATATGTCCTAGATACGCATACAAAAAAACTGATATGTGCTTATTGTATTTGTATTGTATTAAATGTTATATCAAAAACTATAAAGTTACACATTTTAAACACGATTGATATGTGATTTATAGTATATACATGACTATATATATAAGGAAAAATTTATGAAAATGGTTTCGAGCATTTATAAGCTCACGTGTTTCTTGATTTTAGTTTAAAGACAGCTATAATTTAGTATGAGATCATACACTTGATCGATTTGATAAACTATAACTCTTTGGAATCAGTTAAAAAAATATGACCATAGCTTTTTTCCTTTACATAGTTATTCCCAATAATTATTCCAAGTAGTTTACATTAATATGTATACAAATAACATGTAAGAATGGTTTAGAACTATTTGGTTAATGGTCCTTGCTTTTCGTATGAAAAATTGCTTTTAGTTTCAATGACTTTAAAGTAGTATTCCCTTTAAACCCCTGTTAAGGTCAGTGATGATTATGCTTACATCGGGAAATTTAAACCTGTAATCATTCCAACACAAGTTACGTCTAAAAGTGAAGCCTTTTTTTCTGTTTGTGATTTGAAATTAAATAAACTAATTAAGTTTTGAAATCAACTTCTACATTAAAAAATCAATCAATAACTTTCGATGTAGTGTTATGCACTACATCTAAAGTTTTTGATGTCAAGTCGCTTTAAAACTATCGATAATTTTGAAATGCTGTGAGTACGTGCTTACGCTCGGGACACACGAGATACGTAGGTCGGCGGGTTGGATGGATAGCGAAACAACCATGCAGCCATAGTATGCACTTAAAAGATTGCTCCTTCAAAAGAGATTTTCAATTGAGTTATTGACTTCGTTTTAGTATTCGCGGAAAACCTGTCAACTTATTGAGGTTTTAAAACCGAAGCTAGTATGTTTTCAGTATATTGGTAGCACTTTGTTTTTACCAATATAAAGGTACTGAGAATTGTCATGGAATATGTGTTGTTAGTGCCTGTTAGGGGTTGGCAAATACGTAGTGGGGTGCGATATCCGGAACATCCACAAGGAGCATCCTGGGTAACGACGACGGCAGCTCCCCTCCCGCTAAGTAGGAGAGACGCTGCCGCCTACGGCCAAGTCCGGCCGAAGTGGGAACAGCTCTCCTGAGGGTTGTTTGTTAGCTTTCTACGTGTCCCTCCGTTCAGCAGAGGGCACAGTGCAGAGTACTAGGGGGCGGACGGGTCCAACACCGCTGGCTCTGACCAGAGGTAGTGTCCACCAGGTAGAGGTAGTGACCACACTGGTCTGCACCAGACCAGTGTGGTCTGGTGCAGACCACCGTCCGACCAAGTCGTATACCTGACTGACAGCAGTCAGGAACAACAGCTCTGCAAAATGATAAACCTACTCAGGAGGGTCCTAGATGCACTGCGCCTGGGAAGTCCCTCCCGAAGCCAAAAGGTCCTAGAGATACCGGTGTAAAAACACCCGGACGGGTGCCCGGCTCCTCAAAATTCCCCGTGCTACCAGTGGCCCCAAAGCTGACGCCCTAGCAACTAAGATAAGGAACTCACTGGATGCAGCTGATGTTCGAGTGTCCAGGCCCATAAAATGCGCTGAAGTACGCATCACGGGCTTGGACGAATCTGTTACGGCAGACGAGCTCAGGCTTGCCGTGATGGAGGTCGGGGGCTGCCCTCTGGACAACGTGAAAGCTGGGGTAATACGCTTCGGGCCCTTTGGACAGGGGGCAGCGGTTGTCAGCTGCCCCATTGCAGTGGGCCGAAAGGTCGCTGAAGGACGTACCCTCCTAGTTGGGGGTTTCTTGAGAGTGCAGGCACGACTCCTGTAGGCCCGGCCGGGAAGGACGGCCTGCTGATTCGGTGGCGGCCTTCAGGCCCATCGTGCTGCTGGGCGAGGCAGGCAAGTTGTTCGAGAGGGTGCTCTCTGCCCGCATCGTCCGGCACCTCAGCAAGGTGAGCCCTGACCTGTCGGACGCCCAATTCGGGTTCCGAGAGGGGCGTTCGACGGTCAATGCCGTGATGCGCCTAAGGGCCGTGACCGAAGAGGCGGTGAGCTGTGGCGGCGTGGTGTTGGCGGTGTCGTTAGATGAGTTGGGAAGGCGTCCTGAGACTCGAGAAATCGAAGATCAGAAATCGCAAATCCGCCAGGTCCTCGTAAGGAATGGAAGGAACGACTAGGGCAACCGAGCGCTGGGCACGCCGTTATAGCGGCGGTAAGACCCGTTATTGGAGGACTAGCTCGAGCTCTCTTATCGATTGACACAGGTGATCACTGGTAAAGGATGCTTCGGAGATCATCTGTGTCTGATCCGTAAGGAGCCAACGACCGACTGCCACCACTGCGATGGCCAGACCGTGGACACGGCGCTCCACACGCTGGCAGAATGCACGGGGCGGCCATCGAGGTGGGGGTTATCTCGCTTGCGCGCCTAGAGAATAGTAACGGGAACATAGGGATTCCCACACAGGAGGGGGCCACCTACAAAGAGTAGGTGGCTCGAGGTAGGTCAGGGTTCCAGGGATCTCCTTCCGTGGGTAGACCAGGTTCCTCGTCTTCAAGTACGCGAGACGGTGTGCGGTTTTTAGTCGGTTTGAGTCCGACATAACCAACATTCGGTGGTATCCTAGGGGATTTTCGCACAAAAAAAAGGGGTTGGTGAATACGTAGTGCGGAGAGCTTAGTTATTTTTTGTTCGAGTTTATAGGTAACAACGTTTATATTATGTAGGTCACCAGTATTTCCAGTGTTCCTGAAATTTTATCTCATTTTCTAGTGCTATGTACATACATACCTTTGTGCGTAACTTTAATTCCTAGAATTGAAATTGTACAGTACATAAGTAGCTGATCCGGCAAACGTTGCTTTGCCATATATAAAAAGAATAGAAAAAAAAGTAAAAAAAATAGAAAGAAAGATGTTTTATTTTATTTTTGTACAAGTTTTATTTCAATTACGTTCGTTTAATCACAAATTGTAACTGCATAAGCATAACGTTAGTAGGCGAAAAACGTAAAATCTTAGTGTCTATTTTATTTGAAAATATTTGATACTACAATAAGCTGGTGTTAAGGAATTCCTTCGTTGCCTTTAGCCGAGTGAGTAAGATTAACGGAGCCGAAAACCAAGCATAATTTGGATTCGAAGGGTAGCAATAAGCAATGCATTTGTGACACCACGTCTGAAGTGCCAACGGGCGGCGCTAGCTAGGTAGGTACTTACTTTTGCTAATTCTGTTGTTCCCAACTAAAATTTAGATTGACACAACCAAAATTAGTTACGATAGTCCATAAATTTTCATTAGCCATCCCTCTGTTAAAATAAGACAATTTTAGTGAAATTTTAATCGTTGTGCCCCTGAACCGTTACTAAAGTTATCATCATTTTGACTTCTTGACCGAGCATTATTTTCCATTCTACTCTATTATGTACATTTACTAATGTCTATATTACTTAATATTAAAATTGAATCGGGATCACAGACCCTTTAATATATTACTTATCTTCGTTTGTAGGTACTATATTCTTAAGGTGACTTTGTCTAATTCAGATATACATGTAATGTCACGGAAGCCTGTACAAACCTGTTTATTTTTTTAAATTAAATTTATAAAACTTATTCTAATGAAAGTTAAAAAAAACATTTTTTTAAATACCTCTACTGATCATTTGAGTCGCTTTTGCATAGATATTGCTTAGACACGATTATGGTCAATCATACAACAACTTTCAATAAGTGGCATATTCGCATTGCTAATCTGATGAAATCTAGAAATAATCATCGAATTATGATAAGAAATACTTACGAAGGATTAGTTTGTTAGTTTATTATTATAAACCTGAGTGTAAACTGTGTCCAAGCAACATATTATATTAGTTCTGGGCAGCTTGGCACTGCTGCAGATGTCATAACGCATTTTTTTTGTTTGTAACTTTTTTTACTGTCAGCACCATTCAAATAATCTTGGTATAAATAAAGGCTTGGAAGGAGTCGGTCCCCATTTCATGTCATCCACATTTTTTATATTTTTATCATTAATTCCATCACGACGAAGACTTGAAGACTTGGAAGACTTAGAATTGAAGACATTAAATACTTGACATTGGCAGAAATAGCTGATCCGGCTGGTTGCCATATCATCAAAAGAAGAAGAAGAAGGCTTGGAAGAAGAAGTTATTTTTCTTCCTAGCCTTTCTTAACTCCATGATTGCACATCATCAAAAGCCTTCAATAGTACACTAATGGGTTATCCTTAAAACTGAGGTTTTAGATTATAGTTTTTGTTATGCACATATATGCTGAAAGGACAACAAAAAATCTCAAGCTTAGCTAGTCACAATGCAGTTTTCTACAGCGAAGATTAGAAAATGTTACTTAATAAGCTAACAAACAATATGGCAACTGTGTTAACATCAGACATCTTTATTTCTTTAATTAATTGAATCAACGGAGCGTATACATTTTTTTAACATATACATAAAAAAAAAAATTTCGTACTCCTGTAGGTAGTATTAGATGTGCTTTAGTCATTATTTGATTTTGTTTACATATAAAACAGATGTTTGCGCTCTTTGATTATTTAAAGAATGTACTAAGAAAACACGTAAGTGCCTATTTGTGGTTTTGTACAAGACTGTTATTTGTAGGATTATTATGAGTCTATTTTTATAATACCTTATTATGTTTGATAGTTTTAGTAAATTGTTATTGTGCCCTTTGTCTTAGGGAAGTACGAAGGTTTTCTTATAATACAGTAGCTAGTTCTGAGAGAAAAACCGATCTGAGGTTTTTATTTAATACATCTAAGAATCAAAACTGATATTCTAAGGTAGTAAAAATGATGGTGAAATAGATTTAGACTAGGGCGGTCCGACTAGTCCAGTACTTTTCAGAATTCATCGTTATCATTAGCCTATCCCAGTCCACCGCTGGACAAAGGCCTTTACAATTCCTCGTCGCTTGGTTCGATCCTCGGCTTCTCTTTTCCTCTTTCTTTTCTTTCTTTTCTCTTCTGATTTCGTACAAGGCCTGTGTTAGTTCCGAATGATAAATTTACAATTTATCATTCGGATTTTATTTTAAATATTTATTTATTGAAAAACTTTGTGCACTACAATTGTACATCGGCGGACTTAATGCCCAGTGCATTCTCTTCCAGTCAACCTTCGGGTGGTGTAGATATTTTGTAATGCACAGAGGTTACATACTTGTTAGGCATATACAGTTCACAATATATTTAAAAATATACATACACACATAGATTTAAAAATGACATACATACATAGATATATACAAATATATTAATCTAGCCTGTTATGACAGTTACTACTTAACTTCCATAGAGTTAAAGTTCTGTATTGATCAGCTGCTACTGTACTAAGTTTAGGTACATACGAGTATTGTAATGTGGTAATATTATATTCACGGACTTTTTCAGTGATTACTTACAATAAATACTCCTAACTGTTCCCAATTTCTTTTAAGTCAATTTGCTGCATGTGATGTTAGGAGGAGCATTATATCAATAAATTCTAATGCCGTAGGAAGCGACGGGATCAGCCGTAATATGGTCCTTCCTGTCCTGGATGAAATCCTTCCTATCATTTGCCACATTTTTAATTATTCCATATCCATCAACACATTTCCATCTGCTTGGAAAATGGCCCAAATTATTCCTCTTCCCAAGAAATTTAATCCATCCTCCATCTCTGATTATCGCCCCATATCTATCCTTCCATTTTTCTCCAAAGTCCTCGAGCGTCTCNTCCGACAAAGAACCAGGGTCATCGACGTAGCCCACAGGATTAGCAAGCTGAAGTGGCAGTGGGCTGGCCACATTTGCCGAAGAACCGATAACCGTTGGGGTAAACGAGTTCTTGAGTGGAGACCGCGTCTCGGCAAACGTAGTGTAGGACGTCCACAAGCCAGGTGGAGCGATGATTTGCGCAAGACGGCTGGCAGGAGCTGGATGCGAGAAGCCATAGATCGAACTAAGTGGCGTGAAATTGGAGAGGCCTATGTCCAGCAGTGGACTGCGATAGGCTGATGATGATGATGATGACTTGGCCAGTGTGGGGACGTATGGCCTTAACCCTCTCCTGAGAGGAGACCCGAGCCCAGCAGTGGGACATTATGGTTGTTGATGATGATGATGATGATGTTTCTTAGGTAATAAAGATGTCTATTGTCTAAGGAAACATCTATGTCCAGGAATCATCATCATCTTCCTAACTTGTATTATTACCAAGATTAATTGGGGTCGCCTGTTAGTTCAACCGCTTTAACCTGACTATTAGTTTTTATATATAAACTGAACAGGGTGAACTGAATTGTTGAACTTGTTGTCAGTATATTTGAGGGCACTGACTTCCCAACAATGATTGCTATAGATGTCCAGGAATGTTTATTAAAGTTTATAAGATTGTAATGCTGATGATCATCATGAGTCATGCGTCACCGTGACGTTTGTGAAAGTGTCGTTTTGCGTCACTACCGCGATAAGTTCGCATAGTCAAATCTCACCAAGTTTCCGCACTATTATTACTGCTCTATGATTAATAAGGTTCATCAAAATTTATTTTTTTATTTTGATAGAATTATTATTGTTTAAACAATGAACAATTAACCTACAAAAAGAAGTTGTAAAGTCGACGCAATATTTTTAACAAGACCTCCCCTTCTAGTTTTTGACTGCATAATATGTGATAAACTAGAGCTTAGGTAATTTTGTTGTCCGCATCCGCAGGCATTAAAAGCTGTGGTGATATAGTTTGGTTTGGCTGTGGTCCCCTATAAGTGTTCTTCAGGCAGGGGACTCTATTCAACTAGAAATCTTCGACGCTTTGGCTAGTGTCATGTTAGTACTTTGGAATTGCAACGATCGTCATAATCTTAAATCACTTAATACTGAGCATTTAAGTTACATTAGCTGCATTAGTACAACTACGAAATGGCACACATGTAACGAAACATGCAACAAATTATGTAACTCTTTTCCTACCACCATTGGGAGCCGTGGGAGAGCTACGCTTTGGCTTGCATGGGCCGGCTGGACCGGAGTGATTCCAGGAAGATTCCCTTACCGAAAACCGGTGTGAAACACCGCTTGCGTTGTGTTTCACCGAGTGAGTGAGGATACCGGAGGCCCATTAGGTAGGAGCCCAAAGGATAAACCGGGACCCTATTACTAAGACTCCGCTGTCCATCCGTCTGTCTGTCCCAAACGTGATTTTTGCCGTTTTTATAGGTAATGGTACAAAACCTTTCGTGCGCGAGTCCGAGCCCCACTTAGCCGGTTTTTCTGATTTCTAATAGCTAGTCATTATGTTGAGATGGTAATGTTGCTAGGCATAATACATACATAGAATTACATTAATTTGGATTATCAATGGGCTAATCAATGCGTCACGTTTACATTATCTTGCTTTATACAGCAGATAATGTTTTTATTATGTGAATAAAAAGACACTACTTAAAACATGTTTGCGCATGCTCTTTCGCAATAAATTATACCTTGAAAAACTTTTTTTTCTAACGCAGCTTACTTAGCGGACAGTGCGCCTTAATGGTGACCGACCGAGATACCTGAAGAGCGCTCAAAGTTTTGCTTCTTAGGATAGCATTATCTTCATTAACCATGTAACGTTTGAAGAAACCTGTTCCATTAGTCCTTGTTGTTATTCCTTTTTAGGATATTGTGATTTACAAATATCACTCTCACTTAACCTATTAGTGTACTATTAATATAAATGTTAATAGGTAACTGAAAGTAATTTTCTAAAACAACAAAAAATCTAAACCTTAAAAAAAGTTAATGATCTTACCTCGTTTGTCATCTACTTTCAATTTTTACCCAACTATGACGAAGCTAAAAGGAAGGGTAATAGTTTTGGTAGTTTATGTATGTTTGTACGTTACTTTATAGTTCTAAACTTTAAACTCATTTTACTCGATTCAACTTACATATTTCAAAGAAGTGTATGGTTCTGTAAAGAGAACATGGGACAGTAACGCTATAGGTTACTTACATTAAGTATAAATGTATTGACTGAGGCAGGGCTTGTCATATCTCAAATTGTATTAAATTAACGGAGTATTGTGTCCGAACATAGTTTTAGTGGTTAATATTTTTATGTACTTCTTAATTATTATTTTTTTTTTCTTTGTCTAAAGGTCTGTGTCCACTGAACGCCAATTCCTGTCCGATTTTGTGGCGGGTGCAGAGAGCACGGCAGGCGGCCGGCTAGCTCGCTGGCTGGCACCAATATCGCGTGTTGAGCCATCTAAGTGTGAACTCAAAGGCCCTTCCCAACCTGTGCGACCATCGAACAAGCTGACGCTCACTATTCTTATACGTGACCAGTACGGTGAAGCTGTCTCCTCCCCAGCTATGAAAGTCGAGGTGAGTGGAATTTGTAGATTAAAAATAGATTTGAATTAGGATATTTGCTTATTGTACCTCATAAATAGATACAAAAAATTTATAGACTCTACGCATAGCATAGCATAAGCATTAGTTTTTTGCGTATATGAAATAATCTTTTCGAGTTTTGTGAATATAGGGATACAAATATATAAACTTGAAAAAAATGCTAATAATAGGCCTCGAAACAATATGTCAAATTTCGAATAATCATTATTTTATTTTATTTTTTTACAACAGCCTTTAACCCGGTATCTAACCCAGAACGGAGGATGTTCCGAGAAACAGTATCAGACTATAGAAAGTTATCAGTTTACTAATAAAGTTTTTTGAGTTTTCTACTTGCTGATAGATAGGTTTATTTCATTAATGAACTTGTATTTCTCAGTAGCATGTAATAATGAAGTAACTTAAATAAGAATTGACTACATAAAATGACAGCATTCGTGCTTTCGTGCTTTGTAGGTGAGTTTGAGACTGGAAGAACAATGATGCGAAGTATCCAATAGACCGTAATAGGATCACTTTGGCAGATATATATATATATATATATATATATATATATATATATATATATATATATATATATATATATATATATATATATATATATATATATATATATATATATATATATATATATATATATATATATATATATATATATATATATATATATATATATATATATATATATATATATATATATATATATATATATATATATATATATATATATATATATATATATATATATATATATATATATATATATATATATATATATATATATATATATATATATATATATATATATATATATATATATATATATATATATATATATATATATATATATATATATATATATATATATATATATATATATATATATATATATATATATATATATATATATATATATATATATATATATATATATATATATATATATATATATATATATATATATATATATATATATATATATATATATATATATATATATAATTTTAGGTATGTATTAGAATATATATTTGTTGATATAACTAATACTGAGGGTAAGACCGAGTCGCTACGGCACTCATCGCCATGTGCAAGTGACTCTAATGCAATGTATTTTTATATTAAAACATAATAAATGCAATTCTTAACATTGGTTAAACACAGAATGGTCGAATGATATATTTTTATAACTTATGTATTTTGAAGTGCACTAGGCTGGCCACATTTAGAACCAATAACCGTTGGGGTAAACGAGATCTTGAGTGGAGACGTAGTGTAGGAAGTCCACAGGCCAGGTGGAGTGATGATTTGAGCAAGACGGCTGGCAGGAGCTGAAAGCATGATGCCATGGATCGAACTAAGTGGCGTGCAATTGGAGAGGTCTATGTCTAGCAGTGGACTGCGATAGGCTGATGATGATGATGTATTTTTGTAAAAAAACTATTTAGTATAAATTCCAAAAAAATATTTTATGGAGAGCTTGGTGAAAATAATAAAGATTGTTGACCTCTAAAGGAATGAACAATTCATGACTTCATTGTAAAGTAAATACAGTAGAAAGCGATTTCTCAAATAATGTATATTTGTCGTCCCATACATAGTTTAAACTGCATATTAGAAGCAAATTAGAAAAGTTAGTGCAAAAATTTCCAGTGTTACAGGAGCATTGCGAGGAATAGTTAATGTATGCCTTTAAAAGTACGTCATACAATTTACAATTCGCTTGTATAACCCCACCATGAGTATCTCATTGAAATGTAGGGATCTACAACTAAGACGAACCTCGATAAACTACAAATTGCCCAAAATAAAACTGTAAAAGTTCTTTTCCATTTCAATTATTTAACGCCGACACAAAAAATATAGATGTGTGTTTTAATTCGTAAAATTCTGTCTGGTGACGTACACACACAGTTATCATTCACAACAAAATTGGAAACACAAAATCGTACTACAAGAAGAGCCCATTACCTTGTTTGCCAAAGCCCAGAACAAATTACGAAAAAAAGATATTTAATACGAAGGAGCACAAATTTATAATTAATTACCTAAGAAAATTGAGGACTCCGAATCTTTTAGTTTACTCAAAAAATATTTAAAATGTCACATATTGAAAGACATTAAAAAGTAAAAATGTTCTACTAAATAAACTAATGAAATCTAATTCGTGTGAATAGTCCCAAGTGTGTCATTTTTGGCGCCTACCCACAATATATTTTATAATTGTAAACGGGCTCTGAACTGTATACCTACCTTTTATAATTATGTTTATTTCTTAGGTGAAGTGATTTGTAATCTTTGAGAAATAAATAATTCTAACCTTAACTTGATTGAAATGATTTAAAACATTAAACTGCTGCATGCTCCACTTTATATAATAAATGGAGCTATATAACAGTTAATCAGCACTTTAATAACTGAATAACATTGCCCTAAACGGCTGGTATTTTTGGATAAATATTTTTTGACCAAAGCTAATTGCAAACTAACTAAATTTTGTGTAATCATAGATCTAAATAATTCCATTAAAATGGTTTAATGGAACTCGGCCGGGCCACTTTGGAGCAGAACCTACATGCAGATGGGCGGATGTGGTACCGAGAGTTACATCCCCTACCCGCATCACTTTTAAATTTCCAATTTAACACCACTAAGATCTGGCATACCAAGAAATAGTGTTGTAAAGACGAGGTAACGAAATTACATTGCACTTTCGTTCTTTTTCAGGTCATCATATGAGAATTTTATTATTTTTCTTGAAATATTATACAAAAATATATATGTCAGACTCTCTAACTGTAGACAATAATAGACAAATTTAGTCAAAGTGGAAAAAATGAAACTGGGCATAGGAAATAGAGATAGCAAAACACCTTAGTCTCGTGCCTCAATGTAATTTTTCACGAAAACAAATCTTAAATATTTAATCTCAAGCATTTTTATCTTGCCTGTAGTCCATTACTGACCAATAATAATACTTCAGTTTATGCATAAACGTGACAGTATCAAGAGATTTAATAACAATTTCTTAGTTAATCAAGTCAACAATAAAAGGACATGTAACTTACGTAGATTGGGACATACTGGACATAACATAACTTAATATTTTTGATATTGTTCCGTATAATAAAGTAGGTAATTTAGTAAGTATAAAAGTGTTAACTCAAATATTCACCGCGTAAAGAGATATTACGTAAGACCGTGAATATATCCAGTTACCTATTAAATGTACTCAGCAAGTAATTACTGGATAGGATAACGGTTGGCTAATTTTACGCAAAAAATAATCGACATGTGTTTTTTGCTTGGACTTGGCTTGGACCAGAACAAAGAGCATTTTAAATTTCATATTCAGTGAGCGAGGTGCAGGTGTATATTTACAAAGTTTATACATTCTAGCGAGTATAGCGTAATGGGTAAGTAAGACATTCGAGAGCTTGTATGTAAGTTCTACCCAGTGCAATATTGACGTGAATACAACATAATCACTATTAATCGGTATGTTGGTTATAATTATGCGGTTCACTAAAAAATAACTCTAATACACGGGACCGTTTACTATAACGCAGACGTCTTGTGTAACTATTTTCAAATTCGATTGCACCAAAAGAAGATAACGTACATATAATTTTCTTTTATTTTCGGAAGTAGGTAGTGTTTTGATATGCATTTTTCCCAAGTCCGTGTACTCGGCAAATCACAGAACTAAGAATAACATATGATTCCTTTTTCTTTGCACCAAATGTTAAATAATGTGACAGGCAACTGACACATGACATTATTTGACCAAATATCTAGTTGTTCCCTACGTTAAGTTAATTAATTACAAGAATTCTTGTTACTCGAAGGAACTTTCTCAACGAATGGGTGATTATTTAACATATATATTATGTGGAGTCATTGGATATCTATAATGTTGTTTAAGTACCTAGTATAAAAAAATAACTGTCCTTTTTTTCATTTATGTGTCTGCCAAAGTGACTGTACTCTGCCTGGTGACCACACTCATTGTGAATGCACCATACTCATGGTGAATCTCACTAAAATCGGCCTGGTGAGATGCTTGTGCATCATTGGGCCACTGGTCTGACACTCACTATCGAATCACTACAGCAAGAATGCTGCCATTTTAAGTTGGTCTTCTATGAGAGGGTGGAACCGCAACGGTTGAGTCGACCTTTTCGTGTTGAATTCAGCCAACTAACCGACCACAATCTGTAGTTAAGGTTGTTGAGTCTATAACAAATCACGTTTTTAATTATCCTATTTGATTTACAGTTCGTACCACTAATCTCTGAGAAAAATTATAAGTTGTAGGAAGTTAAAATAAGCCTTCACTTGTGCGATGATATGCTTAAAGAATCAGAGATCCTGCAAACAAATTAATCTATCTCGGTAACTGTTTAATGTGATCGAATGAGACTGATTGGGAGTATACGTGATTACATTCACTAGTAGATTTCATCATGTATTTTTCTCTACAGCTAATTTCGATAAAAAACACTGATTATTCTTCTTTTCTATGATATGGCAACTGGCCGCTATTTCTGTCAATGTCAAGTATTTAAAGTCTTTAAATCTTAAGTCTTCGAGTCTTCAAGTTTTCGTCGTGATGAATTAATGATAAAACATGTGGATGGGATCAAATGAAGACCATCTTTCGAAAAAACAAAAAACGATCCCACTGATTATTATTTTTATATACCTTGCAGATTTTTTTGACAGATGTTTTAATTTACTTCATGGTTTTTATAAGAAAATAAAAATTTTGTTATTACATGTCTCGTAATTTTTAATTTTTTTCTTTCCATAAGAACCTTCCTCGTGCCTTAACGAAAATATAAAAAGAAACTGAATTGGTTGAGTGGTTCTCGTGTTTTGCGCTTAGCAACACCTTCGGCGATTAAATTTTATTGGTATAGATGAAACGTGTGTAATAGTAAACAAGATTACAGGCATCTAATACATCTTAATTCCTTTTCTAAACCTTTGTTAGCTTAGTGATTAAAGTAAATAAATAAATATTTTGGACATCATACTCACAACGCCATCTAGCCCATAAGACAAGTGATATAAATATGTACATACTTAAATTACTCCGAGACCCTAGCTGGGGTCTACGAGAAGAACCACTCTGCACATACTTTTTTTCTTTACAAATACATTCATATTATACAAAGAAAATACCAAAACTCCAAAAAAAAATCCGACCCGACAATCGATCCCGATACCTCAAACACAGCAGTCGTGTACGCTACTACTGCGCCACCGAGGCAGTCAATTTATAGTGCATATTAGTTGGGATGTAATGAAATTTATATAGAAACTAATCAGCTCCGTCATGACGTCATTTTAAAACGGATCAAAATAGACGACATACAGTTAGTACACATTACTATTTACGCATGAAATCTAAAGCCATAATCCGATGCCAAAATCCCATTTATATCTCAATGCACTAATTCCATTTAATGCTTCTCAAAGGCTAAAGCTAGTTCCAATAACAGGATACAAAATGGCCGCTATAATAGTTGGTCACACGTAGGTAGCAGTTTAACTTGGTGTAGTATCATTTGTATAGTCATTAGTATGAAACTCCATTATTTACTTTTGAACAATATGTTTTAATTCATACCTTGATATCCTGCGTGATGAAGATGAGGATTCAAGGACTACTAGTTCAGACTGTCGTAAACCGGTTGAACTAGAGATTTTAAATTGTAGTCTAGTTAAATACGCATAGTGCTGTAATCCGTAATTCAATAACAAATATACAACACAACAATACTACTAACAAAGAAAATCTATATTAGACTGTGCTTGCTTAGTTTGTATTACTTAGAAGTATTGCTCTCTTTAGCGTAGTTAATAAGACAAAAGACTTTAGACGTGAATTGTTCGACGTACGAGTTATACTAATGATGAAACATGTTTCCTATGAAAAATATAGACTAACTCTTTTGGTACCTCAAGTATGATAAAACGGGTGAGGATTGTTTATAGTAGAGAATTTTATTATAATAACTACTTTTTGCTGTACTCATATCTCGACTGAATGAGTATGTAATTGTGAACAGTAAAATAGCAATATCCGTAGAGACGTACTATATATTTTTTAATGATTTAATATCAACTTCTCACATTCTAAATATCAACTTCTCACTTTGTATTAACTAGAAAATATTTGCTTAAAGTAAAAAGGTTTTTTAAGAAACACAAAGTGAGATCTTTTAAAAATACCTAAGAGTACATACTCCTTATACCTGAATTGATTCATTGTGATCCTTAGACCTGGTTAGTAATTTTGACTACTACATGTGTCTAATCACACTCAGAACACGAATGAACAGATATGTGAAGGCGCTTTAATTTGTTGTGTGTCAATGTGATAAGTTAGTATGATTACTACAGTACCCATTCTGGGGTTAGACGGACAGTCAGACGCATTGGTGTAGATATTAGCGCCTGATCTCTCGTGTCGGTTAACCCATCGAATTATGAGAAAGAGGGAACAGAGAGTTTACCTGTGTTTGCGGACACCCTTGTGCACTATAATATTTCCCGCGTAGTTGGCTAGAATCTGTTGAAACTGATTGCCGTGGGCGTAATCAGCTAAGAGGAGAACATTATTATTATTTACAAAAAGTATATGATAAGTATTATATCAGCCAATCCAGCTATCATAGTACAGTTAGATAGTTCTCAAAGTGCTCATTATTATGTGAAAATCAAAAAAAAAATCTATTTGATGGCACTCAAATTGCTGTACGCGTTCAAAGCAGTCATAATAAATATAAACAACTATTAGTTGTCTATATTGTGTTGGTAGTTTACCTACTAATATAATAATATTACTTACTAATATACACTAATACTAGTAAAAAATATCTTTATAATGTAGAAAAGTTAACGTTATTGCGCATAGCTAAACTGTAAAGTAATTCCATCACAACAAAGACTTGAAGACTTTTAATACTTGACATTGGCAGAAATAGCTGATCCGGCTGGTTTCCATATCATCAAAAGAAGAAGAAGAACATATTGTAGTATTCTTATATATTGTATCTACAATATTATACTGAGAAAAGAAGTATGAATGCAATAATTTAAATAAAATAATTTAAAGCTCTAACTTAGAGCTATTTGAAATTTCTTTGAAACTTAGCCTGTTTTGAGGAAAATCATTATAATGCTTGAAGCGACATTAATGCCACTGAATGATATTGTTATCTCTCAAATATTTTAGACATATTGTGTTTGATTGAAATATATATTTCTTAATAAATATGCATCCATTCCCTTTAGACGAGCGAACAAATCATGGCTTAATAAATTTATACCGGTATATGTTTTCATTACCGACATTGACAATGTGCTCGGCTTTTATTAATTTACTTTATTTTTCATATTTTCACAGTTAGTACAAGTACGTCGTAAATTGCGCTACTTTCATGAGGTACCATAATGGAGTTTTGAGCTTTTGAAAGCAGCAGGTTTTATTAAGGTTCACAGACAATTGTAAATTAAGACCCTCTTTTGTAAAAGCAATAACTCAACATTATAATCGGTTAAAAGTGCTCCCTCATTCGTAACTGATAGACATCGATATCTGGTTACACACTGTCCATTGTCCATTCAGTTTATAACGGATATACTATGTGTACAATATTAGTTTTTAAGAAAGACTAAAACCGAAATTGTAGCCAGCCTTAATGATAATAACTTTTGACTGGTATGGATGCATAAATGCCATTGAACAACCTATTTTATAATAACTATATGAGTACCCTGTCAATCAACAGAATAATGAAAACTAATAGCTAAGATATTTTGACGACTTTGAACGCGTAAAACAATTTTAGTGGCATGTCAACCAATAAAAAAATTGAGATGACGTTGTGTGTGAGTTGTCCAAAAATATTAGAAGTAAAACTGTTTAAAAGTTCTCGCAGTGAAAGATTTTCGGGTATTTATTTTTTGGCACAGAAATCCAAATTTTCGTCTGCAGTCAAACAACACGAAAGGTTGTTTCATATACTATATTTACGCTCCGACAAAAAGAAAATTAATGACTTCTTGAAAATAAAAGAAAACTGACATTACCGCTTCGTGTAAAACAGAGTGGAATATAGGAAGGTTCTGTTTCCGATCAACTTGAGATATTTCTTAGAAAATCTATTTTAAGAACTACCGCTTACCGTCCTTCACTGCCAATTGAGTTTATTTTAAAAATAGATTCTAGCATAGGAAAATACCTACACCGTTAAAGTCATCATTATCACTATCTTCCTAGCCTTTATTATTCCTAAGATTTGCGTTCGGCTACTAGTCCAACCGGTCTTACTTGTATATCAGTTTTTACACTGAGCGTATTACAGTTCCGTCTGCATACTCTCGATGGAAAATTCATAAACCTGGTATAACGGATTTCATACCTAGGATGCTTATACGGGAACGTTATGCATGTAGTAGCAGACAAAATTTCAATCGCTTTAAAATATTTTAAACATGATAATTATTCTTTATGTAAATGATAATTATTCCTTATATAAAACCTAGTAGTCTAGTTGAGGTTTAGTCTATGATGTATTGAATGTGTTAATCGAAGCTGATTCTAATTCTATTTAGAATATAAGTCTAGTTGGAGAAGTGAGACAATAATAAGCAATCCTTATACAGTAGAAGTTTGGATTATTTTTAAATAAATTGCTTGGCTTATTAGGTTAGAAGCAATCATCAAATTTTTTAAATTTTCTGAAAGAACTTAAGGCCACGTAAAATTCGACTAAAGCATACACTTGTCTGCAAGAGATGTAATTTGCTTTCTTTTATTCCTTAGGTGGTAGTACAGCGAATGGAAAGTAGCATCAGGCCGAGCTGTACATCGCAGGTAGATAGTCTCCACTTTTACACACCAGACGTACCTTACCACCCTACTGTGAGGGATGCAATGTGTTTCCATGCCATCACCATGATGAAGGTAATCTAACTGTTGCTGTCACGTTATACGTGTACTGACGTGTGCGTTTATGTTTTAGCCCACGGTCTCGCAAGTTTTTGAGGTTCAGTGAAATAAATTAAAAATAATAATCAAATTTATTTTTAAAATTGTCATTACTATTAACAGTATAACTAAATCAGTTTTTGCCCCTTGAATGCTCCTTTGTATTATCAGGAGAAAGGGGCACGAGTTTTGGTAACATCACTGTCACGTGGAAAGGAAACAATAGATTGCCTTGACACAGGTTTTCTGTGTCTACGTGGTTGACTTTATTGAGTTACATATGTGGACACATGGTACAGATACACATGCAATGCATCTTCATTTGTTATAGTGCACTAGATTTATTGAAAAAAAACGTACACTTTATTATTGTCAGGTGTACCAGAACTTCTCATTCGAAGAACTGCGACTTGCGAACGAGTCTTGGGGTGATGGTGGTGCTATCGGCGGTCGTATTCCCGCTGAGCGTCTTATTGTGCGCCCACAGCCGGATGGCTCGTACACCGCCACGTGGACTCCTCGGGTAGCCGGCTCCTATATTTGTCATTGCACTCTTGATGATCAACCCACTTTGCAGGTAAGGAACCAAACTCAAATTGGTGATTTTTGTGTGAACATTAAAGTTAACAGTTGCTAAGACTTGATTTGAAGTTTGTACCGTTTTTCGACGGCACACAGATAGGGACCTGTCCTATAGACAAATGTACTAAGGACACATGTGACTTAAAGGCGCTACTTGAATTTGCTGTTATTTTAATATTTTACATTTCCATATTATCAATGGCATGCGTAATCGATAATCGCATGTTTTATTTACATTGTTTCCAGTTTTAGCGTATAACTAATATTATAAGGTAAAAGTGCGGTATTTAAAAAATATAGTAGTTCTTTCATCTTGGCGAATAGGTTATTAAAACAGATTAGAACGCATACCTTTAACATATTGTTAAAACGTGGTCGTTAACATTATACCGATGTGATCTAATAAACTTATATCTTCATAGTAATTCTTCAAAGTATATTAATGAATTTATTGTAGCATATAGAATTTTTTTATTATTCACAACAAAATATGTGGTGAGTTCTATGCGTTTGTTTTACCTAGTTACTATATCTATTGAAAAATAAGTAAATAAAAGCTAAGTTATTCAAAATTTTTTGTTTTAATTTCGAACTAGTCTCCTCAATTGTATTCTATATTTATGTTACATAGGAACTTTCAGTAGAAGTGGCAGAGAATGTTCTGGACGGTTCTTCTGACCGAGATCGAGGGGTTCGATCTTCTACGCCCCCCACCAAACTGCGACGTTTTAGATCCCTCTATAGTGCGGGACTGCGGATCAGGGCAAGTCCTAGCCTGCAGGCCGAGGCATTGGGATTAGTTCCTCCTGGAGCCAACGTCGACTTTGTAGAAGAAGTAAGTAACTATTTTGTACACAGAAGCAAAAGACTTCAATGAAATACGTAAAACGACGACATTTTTCTTACTTTTATTTTGTTGAAAAGGTAATACAGGAAGAAAAGGCATTTTGCTTATATATATTGAAGGATACAGATTGACCAGTATACAAAATGATGACCTTTTAACTCGTATTTATACATGTATAGGTTGACACAGATTGACTAGATATATTTCTTTTCCCGTGTAAAAGCCAATATCAACTACAACACAAAGTTTTGATTATTTTTAGATAACGTTCTTACAACAGCTTTTCCAGAATATTCCTTATTATAGGTAGTGAACAATGATGGCTCTTGGATTCGTTTGGGAGAGAAGTCATTGCGCAAATATACGGGCTGCGCGGAAGTTGCGTGGTGTTTGCAATATCACCGACATCTTAACCGTGCCCTTCTTATCCCCGTAGAAAATATAACCATAGCACAGGTAATAATATGTCTTTGCAACGTTATGTTCTACACTTTGTAAATTTTATTGTAGGGTAGATGACACCTTGGTCAATTCAGTTACTTTTTATAATCGGTCAAACGATAAGTTTGTATGGAAAATGTACTAAATACAATCTGGTGACGTCACTGTTTTAGACCATTCAATTGACGATATATTTCAATACTTATTTGATTATAATTTGGAACAGATATGAAATGCTATAATGATTAAATTTCCCGAGATGTTTTATAATATTCGTTTTATCGATATCGGTATTTATTTACCATGCATTAATCTATTTTGAATATCTTGCAATCGACTGCAATAATCTGATGATGATGAATGTCTTGTTTTAAATTTTGTGTTAATTATAACTATACATGTTTCCACTATATATAGACATATAAAAATAGAGTTGATATTGCTATTTTGAGTTAGTAATTCGATTATATTTAATGGCATCAAATTTAGGTGGAAGTGGATCAAATTTAACTAGCAAGATTTAATTGCAGACAAACATCGGGACAGGTGATACAACAAAATAAAAGCTTGTAACATATGTGAACGGCTGTACCGTTCACGTACAGTTTACTTACTGCGGTGATGAACTCATTCATGAATTTCGCGGTAGATAATGTTTGTGTACCTACCACTTATTGTAACTTATTTAGTGAAATTTTATTTCAGTCTGGTACGAGCAATTGGAGTGGATATGGTGATGGGCTCGGAAAAATGCAGCCTTGGACTCAAAAAGGCGATGAAGACGTGCTTACAGGTTAGACCTACATTCATTAAAGTCTTAAACATCAATCAGCGATAGTGTAGTGGCTAAGGTGTCGTACCTTGCGAGCGAACGGTCGTGAGATTTAACCCGACCCAGCCCTCGTAAGTACATCTTGAAACAGGGATCCAGCTTATTTGATTATTGTTGCTATTACTTTTTTACAGAAAATTATAGAATAAAATACACAATTTGTATTAATTGACTAAAAAAATTACACGCTATGATTTAAATGTTTATTGTAACTCTTAGTGTACTTATGGATGATTTTGTTACATAGCCTCATCCCATGTTGCTTTCTAGTCCTAGTTTTTGTTCTAGGCTAGTGTGCTAGTCCTAAGAGTGCATTAGAATAAAAACAATTGTTTTTAACCCGACTGCGGTGGAGCCAAACGAAGGATATTAGTTTTGGCAGTCTACATACATCTATGTATGTACTTCCACCGCGCACGTAGTGCTTAAATGAAATGAATGAATGAGGTGTCAATAAATTAGTAATTATGGCCTGGCCCGTAGACCGAACTCGCTCTGATTGGTGTTCAACTTAATATGGCGGATTGCTATATTTTATAGTTTTATTTTTGTTATTTAACTATTAATCTCGCTCTAATTATGAAAATAAATACTATTTTTATACTCTATGAACCCCACTTCATCAGATAAATACATAATTTTTGTGGTTCTTGGTTACTGTCATCGTGCCTATTTCACGCACACTTATATACATTCTGTGTCATACCAGGCTAACGCATAGGCATGTATTTGTGCTTAAACTTTGACAGAGGGGAATTCCTTTGTAGGGTGCACCTGGTTCCCCGACTCCTAGTACCCGAGACAGTCGGTTCGAGTTCGACATGCCACCAGGTGGTATACGAGAGGATTTCGGCAATACGAAAAAATGGGGAACGCCTGCTTGTGGCTACCCCCTATAGTGTTTTGTTTTAAATTAGTTAATTTAGAAATATAATAATTTAGTTAATTTAGAGTTTTACGTATCCACTCGTATCTCTACGTGATCTGCGCGGGACGGCTGGCAGAAGCTAGATGCGAGTAGCCGAGGATCGAACTAAGCAGCGTGAAATTGGAGAGGCCTCTGTCCAGCAGTGGACTGCGATATGCTGATGATGATGATGGTGATTCGGGTTATAGTTTTTTTTTTGTAATTCCTATTTTTGTTACAGGTATAACATGTATTGACGATAGAAGATTTCAATTTCCTGTCGACGACTTTTTCAGTGAGGTGAGTGTGCGACGATTATTTAAAAAAAACATTATGAGTATAGTGTAAATACTTTAAGAAGTTTTGAAAGATTGTAGGTAAAAAGTTAACAGTAATTTTTAGGTTGGTGATGATTATAGATGAATATTTAAATACTCGGCTACACGGTTGGCCTAGTGGTTCCGCCACGCCGCTTTCCGCTACACCGACCGCTGTGGATCCCACATGGGACAACATTGCGTGTGATTCACAAATTGTTGTTCTGAATCTGGGTGTTCTTTGTGTCCCTGTCGTGTATGTTTGTAAAGTCCCTCGCGATACTGAATGTATATTCCAAAAAACACTCCCTTTTGTAATAAAAAATAAATAGAATGGAATTATTTAGTAGTTACTATTGGTCTACAGGGAATATTCAGTTTCAATACACGTCTTCTATAGACAACAACTACACGAGTCTCAAACGCTTCTTCAAATCTTATCGCTTCGAGTACGAACTAAAAAATAAACGAAGCTATAAAAGTGAGTGGTCGCTCAAATTTGCTTGTGCCAAATTTTATACGCCTCTCTAGAACTTACGTAAAAAGGATACAAAGATTTAGCTTCACGTAATAATCTATACGATCTATACGATCCAGCGCTTTAATGACAAAATAGTCGTCTACAGAACGAAGTCAGATGATTGGAAGTGGAATGGTTTTTTGTAGTACCGGTTAATACGAGACAAATAACCATGTGTATCAGCCGCTGAAGATGTATTTCGAACGTCCTTTAGTCAATTTTTCACATATCTATTTGATCTTCTTTTCAAAATTTTCAATTTTCCCAGGCTGACGTCACACCGTTCTTGTATGGAGCTATAGAACCAAGTAAACGCAGTAGAGTTATACGCAGCGAGTCTGTTAGCTTGACATCTTCACCTCGGTAAGTCAAAAATTCTTCTTTTTTCTGAAATATTCTGACCGCTTCACATAAAAATACTACAGAGGTATAAAAAAGCTAATATTATAAAGAAGGTAAAGTTTGTGAGTCCCTAAAAACTCACAAACTGACCTGGTAATTTCTGGATCTTCTGAAGCGATTTTGAAAATTCCTTTATCAACTTTAGGACACTTTAGTTCTAAGTGTCAATTTCTAAACCTGAACCCTATGTAGTCCGAAAGTTCGTCATCTTTAAAGTTAGGAATACGAAGATGAGTTTACGCGAGTGAAGCAGCACGTAATAGCTTGTAATAAATAAAGTATCATGTGTTGGTGGCATGTTAATGATGATAAGGGGAGAATGTGGACAATGATGAATGTGTACATATTTCCTTGCGGCTCCTGAAGCGACTTATAGAGTTAGAGACACATATGTAAAGTGATAAGACCGGGTCTCGGCAAACGTAGTATAGGACGTCCACAGGCCAGGTGGAGCGATGATTTGCGCGAGACGGCTGGCAGGAGCTGGATGCGAGAAGCCATAGATCGAATCGGCGTGAAATTGGAGAGGCCTTTGTCCAGCAGTGGACTGCGATAGGTTGATGATGATGATGATGTGAAGTGATTCTCTATCGAGTACCACTAGGCCTGTTGTTACAAGAAAATGCATCTACGGCAGCCATAGAAATAATGATCAGTACGAAATATCAAATCAATTATTCACTTAGTACCAGCTAAAAAACTGGAGTTTATATATATCTATATATTTTTACTATATCTTATCTGTGATAAATGTCTATAGACAATAGAGATCATTATAGAAATAGGTTTTTAACATCTCAGAAGCTTTAGATTTAAGTTGACAAATAATTCAAACAATTTTTAATTCTACCTTCTTGCAATCTTAGATGATTTGTAAATTCTGTTTTGTGTACATGTTACTCTAAAATAAATTTGCTAACTAAACAATACTATATGATAGGCGTGTCCAACGTCGCAGCAACGGCAATAGCGACGAATGGTGGTCCCCGGTCAGGCATCGGTCCAGCGAAAACATTCGAGACGTGAACACCATACAGGAGGTAAATATACATAACTATTTGTTTTATTGCTTTTATATACATGTATGTATTATAAAAGCACATATTAAGTACCGTAAACTTGGCCCTTCCGTTGATTGGCGGGACGCAAGCGGGGTATGCTTAACTAATAAGCAAGTGCGTCGCAAATCCTTCGACAAGGAATGATCGCTTGGCTACTCGTGAGACCGATATCCTTTATACAATAATATTTTGCGACATGAATAACCTGTCATTTTAGTGTAAAACATAAAAATGGACCGGAGAAAATTGTGATGCCAAATATTTAAAGTCTTTATTCTTACTCAACTAAAAATAATAGAAATGAACATGAAATTCAATAAAATATTTAATTCCAAACACCGACTGCCAAGATGTTACATATCGGCGTAGACTGGACTCGGTATGCATCTTCTATCGCATTTACCATGGCGAGTGCTCCGATGAATTGTTCGCACTGATCCCTCCCGCCTCTTTTCACCATCGTCCTACGCGACAGCATCATCGTCATCATTTAGATGTTTGGTATTGTACAACTGTGCGCTTTTCTAGTAAACTTTCTGTCTCGCATAACAAAACTGTGCAATGAACCTTCGCCTGTGGTATTCCTGGACCTATACGTATGTATTTCTTAAAGGCCGATAACGCACTTGTGACGCCTCTGGTGTTGAGGATGTCCATTAGCGGCGGTAATCGGTTACCATCAGGCGATCTTTCTACTCGTTTGTCCTATCCCATAAAAAATCGTTCATAATATCTTTAATAAAATAAACATATACCGAAAGATTGCGCGCCCTCCTTTCTAATTCTGTTTCAAATCTATGCAATATAATCTATCTATAAAGGCGTATTTATTTTTTGATTGGAGTAAATAAATTTTTGGAGTATATTAATGTTAAGTTTCCATCAAGTAGAGAAGAGTCATTTTGGCAGGACCATACATAAAAAAATGATACCTACTGTTGTTATTTTACTTACCATAGTAAACCGCAACAACGAATATGAGTAATTTCAACAAACAAATTTTAATAGGTTTTAAGCATAAAGCAGGTTTTTTTTATTATCCAAACACACGCAAGGCTATATTAGTATTATTAAGTAAATATTAACATTATTATTGACAGCCTCGGTGGCACATTGGTAGCGTTAACAATTACTGTTCTTGAGCTCTCAGGTTCAAATACTGAGTCGGAATAATTTTTGTATAATCTACAAATACTTGTTTCGGTGTTTTCTGTTTATAATGTGTAAGTATTTAATAGAAAAGTATATAAATATTCTATCAAGCACTCTAACTGCTGCTTCCAAGGCAAGCTCTGCTTAGTTTGAAGCTAGATGGCGTTGTGTGGCAGATATCCTAAATAACACTGTCGACGATCTTATAGTCTAGCGAACTTAAGTATGTAATATATATATATATATATGATTTTGAATAAATAAAAAGTGAATTGGGCAGTTTAAAAGGTCAAAGGTGATGTTTCTTTTCATAACTCTTGGCGGCCGTACTCCAACAATTTAAACTCAGTTACACAGAGTATTTCTCGCAATCTTGTTCCATACTAGTTAATATTGTTGCGTGATATTTTTTCTACCACGTATTAATATTGAATAGTATCTCATGTGATATGTGTATACGCTTTCTCTTTTAGACCAGTTAACGTTGCTTTGCTAAAAAATAAAAAAAAATTAGGGGTGGACTACCATTAACATTTCGGGGGATGAAAAATAGAGTTGTCCGATTCTCAGACCTACCCAATACGCTAGCAAAATTTCATGAGAATCGGTCAAGCCGTTTGTAAGGAGTTTAACTCCAAACACCATGACACGAGAATTTTATAGTTTTACAACGTTTTATAATAACATAAAATCTTAATCTTACTGTAATAAGAAATTACTACTTATGCTAATACCCAGTATTTGCATTAGAAATTCAAGGAAAATATTGTCTCCAAGTTGTAAACTTATAGAGTAAGACAATGGATGGTTGGATTTGCTGCTAACATTATAATTTTAGCAGCAAATAATTATTCGTCAAAAGTTGGGAAACTAATAGTAGTAAATTTGACTAATGTGAGGAAAGGACTAATTATATCGAAGACACCTGATGTATAAAATGAGGCATATGAAAACACGAAGAACGGCTTTATATATTTTATCGTTAGAATATCAGCTTTGTCCTCAAAAACTGATCAACGTGTATTAGTGCTTTAGATAAATAAGAAGACGACATCAGCTACGCATTGGGTAAAATATTATTTTGATTTTTCTAAACTTTTGTTTGTATTTATATAAATGTTTTATGTATTGTTACTTGGTTACTTGTTACTGGATACTGTCAGAGAATTGTTCCGTGACATCGATATATAATTGACTTGGATTGTAAAATTTGTATTGTTGATAACGTATTTAATTGTAACTGGCACAGATGGAATTGTGATTTTATCACATTACTTTAAGTCACCCAGACGCTTCCTACTGAGTGGATTGCGTTTGGTCCTTCATAGGTAAACACTTTATGTGATTATTATATTGTTATCCTGAGTCTGGGTGTCCATAGTTATAAGTATTTGTAAAGTCACAGTTACATACACCAGGTAGGAGAGGTATCTTATGATATCCTTGTTATATACGCTATTATTATAGTCCAGTTTTGGCAGATTGTAAAACAAGTAGGGTATTAAAGAAATCAATCACTCAAATATCCAATTCTAGATGTCAATTTCATTTATTTACAAATCCTATTCAATATTTCAGATTTACTTGTGTACTTGATAAGGACTTTATGATGGGTGTAACGTAGGAGGGTAGTCAGATATAACATTTTGTTAAAATAAACACAGCGAATACTTCCCGATACAATCTCTACGGTCTGTTAGGATTAGAGACAATAAAAACTAATGTATCACAATGCGTTTTTATTGATATTGGATATTAGTTAAAAACTATGTATTTTTGTCTTTGTTAATATGTGTGATGAATATATTTCGTAATTTCTTACAGTTACGTAAATGTGAATCAGGCAGTTTAAAAGTTCAAAGGTAACGTTTCTTTCCACAACTCTTGGTAGCCCTATTCCAACAATTTAAACTCAGTTACACAAAGTAAAATATTTTTCGCAATCTTGTTCCATACTAGTTAATATTGTTGCGTGACTTGATTTCTACGATGCATTTAGATTGAATTTTTTCTCATGTGATATGCGTTTACGCTTTTTCTTTTAAAATTGTATGATTTACAAGGTTTTGTAAAAAACGTAAAATCTTAATCTCACTGTAATAGTAAAACATAAGACATTAATACAAGATATTACTAAAAAATTAAAGCAAAAATACACACGAAACATCCATAGAATAAATGTCGTTAAAGTGTCGGTTTGCATTTTAAATTAACAGCTTTTTACTATATGCAAACTTTTGTATATATAAAAGGCAACCATTACTGCCTGACTGAGGGAACGATAACTGTACTAATTATTGCACGATAGTAGCTACAGTTCTGGAGTAAATTTCAAAAATGTGTCTAGATATTCCTAAAATACACGAAAAGCCTATGAAATGGATGCGTGAAAATGCCATACTAACTTCGGAAAACGATTAAGCTGCAACTATTAACTATATACCGGTAGAATCTTTCGAGGGAAGGGAGGAAATGGTATACACTACTTTAACGGTGATCATCACGGACGATGACGTAGATTTTGTTTATTCTATGAAATTACCGGGCCTACCTTCGCATGGGCTGGTTCTACGCGTTCCCGGATCCCTCCCGTGTTAGGCGCAGAGTGGCACACCGTGTGGTTTTAGTCGGTTCTATTCCGACACACCGCCCCGCCGCAAAACCCGGTGGGGTTTTGGGGGCAAGGCCCGAGGGGGTTTCCACACTTAAAACAAAGGCTTGTTCTACGCGTGGACATCCCTTTAGTTGTTGTCAAATTAAAACCCCCTAAATTATACAATAAAACAAGTCAAATACTGTGAAAGCCACAATTTTAACTGTGTGGGCGATGTGGTATTTTATACCATGAATTCCTTCGATTCCAAACGATTTTGCGTTTCAATTTAAACCAAGTCACTATGACACTAATCAAGTCTTAGGACAAACACTCAAATTTGCTGGGATAGATTTGAGAAAAAGCTGCTTCTTTCATGGCGAGTTTGCCCAATAGTTAGTGATTTGATACCTGCATAAGCATAAGGAAAAACTTTTTATTGACTATTTCACATTTATTCATTCACTTAAAATTAAATCTAACGCGAGCAGAGCCGCGGACAAAAGTTAGTGAAAGTATGTGCGGTACTTAAACAAAGCACAATTTATAAAAAAAATTGCTTGTCTGTTTCTATGTTCCTGCTAATTTCTGCAAGGGCTGATCGATATAGACGATACTTTTATTAGCATATAGTAGATGTTATAAGGAGTCATTTAGACTACTTTTATTTTTAGAAAAAAGGGTTATGTGCAACAAAATTATGACACATATGAAGTTGCGGATTTCAGCTAGTTTTTTATTACAGGTAATTTTTTATTTCAAATTACCAATTGTTGAAATTTTTAATGAAGCATAGTTGACATATCATCTTGGCGTGGCGTGGCGTGGCGTTGGCATTTTGAGAGCACAAATATTTTTTTTAAACTTAATAATACGTTTTTCTACACCCATACTATAAAGGATATAAAAGTTTCTGAAACAGCTAGCGTATTACCAACATTAAAACATCCTGTGTCATAGTAATCATAATACCATCCGAACCAGTGTTTTGATGGAGTTATAAATTTCAAAATTTCTAAATACTCTTTTAAAGTAAAAAAAAGTACATTGTCAGGCACGTGCATTTCACTACCACAGCGCCGTATTTAAAAAAGAACTGTTATTCGAATTCACGTCGTATCCCGCCACGTTTTTGTTCGATATTAGTATTGCATAACTGTATTACTTTGGTTTTTATAAAAATGAGTGATACAAGCTTTGCACACCACCAGATATTTCTAATGCAGCAAAAGACATTTCTAACCAGTTATAACCAGAAAAGTCGAGGAAACAATATTAAGAGGTGTACCAAGATTTTATGAGTTGGAAATTATCAAAGAGTAGTAGGAACATCAAATTCTGAAGATGTGCTTTTGGTATATTTTCAATAATTGTCAGAAAAACTTAAATCTTCACCCCTATGGACCGTTTATTCAATGCTCAAAAGTACGCCGAGTATAATCACAATGTGGATATCTCCAAATATTCAAAATTAATTGCCTTGTCAAAACGTAAAGCAGAAGGCTAAAAGGAGGAAATCGAAAGCGCTTAAACATACATTAGTTTGTTTGTATTAGATATTGAGCAATTAAACGTACCATGAATTTACATAGAGTTCTTACAACTTCATATTATGGTTTTTATAGAGGATTCATATCATGGGTGAGATAAAGTCTTGTATGCAACTATAAATAATAAGATATTAAAATACTCATATGATAATATTCCCCAAAACCACAATCGTGCTATACACACATAAATAACTATTATTTACTCGTGTTCTCACCTAAATCGTTGAAAAGTGTATAATTTTGGACTTATTTCTGGGATAATGGATATGCCATTTTCATAATTGAAATACTCATTTCCGACGCCTTGAGGTAGTCCCCTACATTCAGTTACATACATGGCGCACTTTTGTTTCAGACTGAAATCGAAACAGAACCAAACCACGAGATCCAACCCAGCAGCAGACTTGCGCAAACCGGTACCCAAACTTCACCGGACAGACCTGGTGACGAAATGTCAGCGATGGAACTTTATTTCACACCCAAGGTACGCAGAATATGTTGTGATTGCCTTTCCGTCATTATCGGAAATTCGTGAAAGAGAAACTGTTCTTTAAAATAAAAGCCAGGTATCTCAATTGAATTGTATTAGACCGAAAAGGCTATTAGCCACGCTTTTTCTAGTCCCATTTCTGGTTTCTGTCATGTGCTAACTAAGATAGGTAATTTCAATCAAGAATTATATAATTGTTTTACATATTGTGAAGTTAATTTGTAGTAGTAGTTAAATAGATTTACTATACCGAGCTTCGAAACAATCTAGTTTCAGATCCACATATTTGAGCTACAATGTTAATTTCTTAACCCACTTATACTTAACTTGAATTGCTCCATTTTAAATCAATTTTTAGTTCCATTTTTTTGAATTCTGAAACATAATAACAGTTTACCTTTTTGGATTTAAAATACGATTTGTGTACCATATTAATTGTTATATAGTATGAAATGAAATTTATTAAATGTTTGTGTATGGTCAATAAGATTCGTATGCTCATTTGATTTAGCTTTTAAATGGTAACAAAGGAAATATTTAACCCTGATTAATGTGTAGGTATATATATTTCTTCTCACATAATATAAATTTCATGATTATATGCAGTTATACAGAGGCATAGAAGCATCTCAATTGGCCCCTATACCTGGTTGGTTGGATAGTTGCATTGTACCATGCTGTATTGTTGCATAGTCTGCATTCGCAATGAGTATGGTAACCACCTCTCTTGGATTCTGTTCATGCTTTCCTTTCCTTTCTTTTTGAGTAGAATCACTTTTAGAATTTTAGGTTAGGTTAACACAGTAAGGTTATACCGTGGGAGAGCCACGCTTCGGCATGAATGGGCCGGCTCGACCGGTGTGATACCACGGCTTCACAGAAAACCGGTGTGAAACAGCGCTTAAGCTGTGTTTCATCGAGTGAGTGAGGATACCGGAGGCCCATACCCCAATCCAACGCCCCCTATCCCCCTCACCATCCCCTTTCCCCCCAGGCCGCCATAGTGTGGGTCACCATTCTGCATTGTTCTTTTTCGCATTGAGGATGGTGACCACCACTCTTGGATTCTGCTCATGCTTTCCATCAGGCAGGGCAGAGTCATTTTGGCAGCTTAAATATATATATAAAAAAAAAAGGTTAGAACTGAAAAAAAATGTTCTATCAGGAGGGAATGAGTCCCCGAGGCTCAAGTCGCGATCGCGTGGAGGGCCGCAGTCGCGGGTACAGGCGGCTGAGCTCACCGCCGCCGCCGCTGCCCGCCCGCGCCTCACCCGCGCCTCCCGCGCCCTGCAAGCCAGCCCTCAGCCCCTCGCAAGCTGAGTGTCTACGAGCGATATTCGCCGCACTACTTTGGCACGAAGGTCACTAAATCATTATATTAAGTACATTACGTGATCTCATGACTCAGTTCGTGGCGTAAACGTACAAGTGATCTATTTACCACAACTGAGGATACACACTACAAAAAAAAAACGGTTTTCTTTTCAATGTAATAAAATAATAGTATAGATTGTGTCTGGCGCCCTTTGATCAGATAAAGGTACGACTTACGTAAGAGGGCCTGCCGCCTGTGTCCAAAAGCAACAGACGTGTTCTTTGGTATGCTTTGAGACAGCCAGAAACGCAAAGGGCTGATGATAATGACGATGATTTTGTATAAGTTTGTGACGCATTATTTTAATAATAGGTACTAATATTAATTACCAGTATTTATTTGTATTGTATTAAGGCAAATATTGTCTCCAGTTGTATATTTATAGAGTAACACCATGGATAGATAAAATTAGCATCAAATAATTATTCGTCAAAAGTTGGGAAACTAATAGTAGTACATTTGACTAATGTGAAGAAAGGTCTAATTATATCGAAGACACCTTATAAATAAAACGAGGCGTAAGAAACATGAAGAACGGATCTATACACGTTATTAGTCCTGAGGGTGAAACTAGTTAAGAATCTCAGCTTTGTCCTCAGAAATTGATCAACGTGTATTACTGCTTCACCTAAATCAAAAGACGACAACAGCTACGAATTCCTTGTAAAGTATTTAAATTAGTGTGTTATAACTGATATGATATTCTGATCCGGCTATGCCTCTACCCTGTAACTCGGTTTTATTCGCATCATGTTTGTGCTCATTTATGTGTTGTGTATAGGGATTGTCCATGATGCCATCGCGTCAGCGACGTACCTCAAGTTCCACCCGAAGCTACCGAAACAAGGCACCCGCGTGGTCACCCGGCCCGCGCACGACGCGTCACACGCCAGGCTCCAGAGACATTCCGTTGAAGTCTCTAATGCTAGTAAGCATTGTTATCAACTAATTTATGAACTAGAAGGAACTGTTAAAGTGTTACAGTTTTTTTAGTTTAAATTAATTTTGCATTGGTTTTTCTAAATTTTGAAGTTTGTACAAAACTTTTTAGACTTTGCAGATTAAAGAGGTTCACAAATAAGTGTATACATAATAGACAAAACTTCATATCTCTTAATTGTAAATAAAAATTATGTTAGTTAATATATATATGTAGCAATATTTCACAGTTGCAGGCTATTACCTCCGTATTCCACCTGCGATAATGGCAACTTTGACACGCTCGGGAGTCGAAGCTTCAACAAGTCGAATGAGAAAAACAGATATTGGCATGCCTATACGAGAAGAAGAAGCCCCCTGTAGTGCCGCAGGTTAGTTTTATTTTCAAATCTGAACCTTAACGCTATTGACATAAAAACATGAATTAAGTATTACATTTTTGAGAGACTAGTAATTAAATTAACTTTTTAATTGCATAAATAACACAAGGATTGTTTGAAGAGATATAATAAAGTGATCAAGCAATCTGTTCTGTCAATAAGATTACATACGTCTAAAGCCCATTACCATCGTCTTAAAAATGGGTTGTGTATTCCTGTGCTATGACCGCCTACACAAGCATTTTTCTAACCCGTTTAGCAGTCTTGAGAAGATAAGTTCCAACCAAAGATAATCGCGTACAAAATAGCCTCGAGTGTGACCTGCCCAGGTCAATTATATTGTAGAGAGCCATTGACTCTGACACTCGCAACCATTAACACAATTAAGCGCTCGTCACATATTTACTACTTACTCCAGACCACACTATACAAATTCGAGCGTCTGTTTGTAATTTCAAATTAACAGATTATCACCAAATGCATTTAAAAGTAACTTATATATTTTTTATTTTTGTTCTGTTTGTTTGTCCATTCGTTCTGCTGCTGCGGCTGGACTGATTTTGACGGAAATTTCAAAGGCAGATAGCTGATGATATAAGGAGTAACTTAGAATACATTTTTGTAGATTAGCTTCGCCCCGCGGCGTCATCCAATGTTGTTGTTACAAAGGTACAACTGGCTACCGGTTCCCGGTACAGCGAAGCTCAGCTAGTAGATGTATAAAATAGCAATAAGAGACTTCAAAGCTTTTTCGTTCTCAAAATAAACAAATTAAATAATATCATACTAATAAACAATAAAAACATGCATTTGTTTGCGATAGTCTGGTTTTCATTTGGATCATACTAATTTGGAATGGCCTTTTTATTTAAAAAACTAGATATGAAAATTTTCAATGCCCAAAATATTTTTTTCACTATGAAGTTTCAGTTCAAATAAATATATCAAAGCTTGGCAGGCGATCGGTACTCTTCAGCCAGACCTCAACTGTCTTACAAATTTCTCAAGGAGAATTTAATTTTTTTTCGTAGGGCTTTAAGAAGATATTCAGAATTATTTCACCAGCTCACGGAAAATTCATGTAGTCTGTAGATTGTATACATAGTTATTGTAAAATAAAATAACAATAAAAATTTTGTAACTATAATGTTACAGACAATATCTATGTATTGACTACACGGTTAGCTGAGTGGTTTCAGTGGTCGCCACACCGGTTCCTACTGCGCGAAGTGTTGTGGGTTCAAATCCTACATGGGACAACACTTTGTGTGATTTATAAATTGTTGTTCTAAGTCTGAAAGTAAAATGTGTCCGCTTAAAAAAAAAAAAACAATATATCTAAAAAAATAAATCAACCAACTGAAAGTCACATTCACGCAGGACGGGTTACGTACCACTATCCATACATTTATTATTATCTTGAAAAAAAAAACCATAAAAAATAATGTTAGTTTGATTAATATAAAAAAATATTTCATTCTGTTTTTAGTACTTGTTGTTAAAGCGGCAACAGAAGTGCATGGTCTGAGAAAACATCAACTGTTTAGCTTACACGGTTCATGAGATAAACTACATTTTATTGTTTATAATTTCATTATTATTATGTGTGATGAAATTATTTTTAAACCCCTTTTGAATAAATGTGACGTATGGAAGTAAATCAAGTTTGGAGTAAACAATTTAGTTATCTGTAAGAAGTACACACAGGTACAGTTCTTATAAAAGAAAACTGATGTATATTTCATCCCTTAAGTACGATTCTCATGGAAACGGCCAAAGCAAAGCAGTATTAATTATATCGAAGACAGAAAGAAAACAGGAAGAACGCTCTATGTATGTTATCGGTTCTGAGGATGAAACTAGTTGAGAATCTCAGCTTTGTCCTCAGAAACCGATTTACGTGTATTAGTGCTTCAGCTAAATCAGAAGACGACGAGTGACGAACAATCACGCATTCGGTAAAGTATTTAAATTCGAGTGTAATAACATTTTGAATGAATATCATATATATTATTACGCCTGTTGATTTACTGTTTAGTGATTGTCTGTAAATATACTTATATATTTAAAAATATATAAATATGTTTACAGGCAGATGGACGGACAAAGAGACAAACAGCGGAGTCTGAGCAATAGGGTCCCCGTTTTAGGCTTTAGGTTCAAGACCGTATAAAAATAAAGTATAGAAGGGTATTCTTTGTTACAGGTTCGTCCTACATAGTGAACGTACTGCCACCATCGCTTCGAGCTTTGGTAGCGCTTTGGGATGCTTTGTATGAAGCAGAGCAACTTTCTGCGGCCACCGACAAGTAAGGATATATTCCTTTTTAACACTTTATTTCATACCACACTCAAAATTTCAAAGCTATACAAGTATAGTGGGGCAGATGACTTTCAAGTAAATTTTGAATATAAATAAAGTATCCATAAAACCCTTAAATTGATAATGGAGAACAATATCTATGTATACGGACATATATAATACATAACATACTCTTCAAATATACATTACCGGTCACGGATAGACTGATAACACCAACCGCGGGTTCTCTCGTAATACCAGCGCTGCAGTCATTCAGGCTACATCCATATGTAGAGATACGTAGCTATAGATAGATAAATTGATAGCCTTTTCTGATATTGTCTAGGGTACTATGATTCATGTTATTCCGTTCCATTAATTGTGTACACAATCAGGTTCGTCCGGTCCATGTAGAATAAATGATTGTTCTTATTTCTATATCTCACTCATACAATAAAAAAATTATACAATTTAACTTACACCTTAATATATACCTGGGAAACGTTGGAGAGCCACGCTTCGGCACGAATAGGCCGGTTCGAACGGAGTGATACCACGGCCTCGCAGAAAACAGGTATCAAACATCGCTCGCGCTGTGTTTGACCGAGTGGACCATACCCAAACCCCACCCCCCACCCCCAAAGGCCGGCAACGCACTTGTGACGCCTCTGGTGTTGCGGATGTCCATAGGCGGCAGTAATCGCTTACAATCTGGCGATATGTCTGCTCGTTTGCGCATTATTCTATAAAAATGTTTTCATTACAGAAAGAGGGTAATTCTAGAGAAGAATGAAAATGAAGATTTGAAGCCGAGCAGTGGCATCCGAAAGAAGAGAGATTGGAATGGCAAAGTTGGCAGAACGCCATATACAGGTAACTTCTATTTTTTCATTGTACTATACATACTAGTATACCTTACGACAACAGCTATGCAATGGGTAAAGTATTATTTTTATTTTACCGAGCTTGTGTTTTTATTTATGTAAATATTTTATGTATGATACTAAGTTGTTACTAAATGAATTGTTTCGTTTCTTTGATACCTCAATGACTAGGTTTGTAAAAATTTCATTGTTCATTACGTAATTAATTGTAACCGGCACAGATGGCGTAGTGATTTAACCTCGTTGCCTTAAAACACTTAGACGCTTCCTATTGAGTGGTTTGGGCTTGATCCCATAGGTGAACACTTTATGTGATTATTATATTGTTATCCTGGGTCTGGGTGTCCTTAGTTATAAGTGTTTGTAAAGTCACAGTTACATACAATAAGTAGGAAAGGTCTTTGATATCTTTGTGATTACAGTCCAGTTAGTTAGTACAATGTTAATTACCAGCATTTGTATTACAAAGTATTAGAAACATTTGACTAATGTGAGGAAAGGACTAAGTATATCGAAGACACCTTATATATAAAATGAGGCTTAAGAAAACGGGAATAACAGCTCTATATACGTTATCGGTTCTGAGGGTGAAAATATATTTTTTTATAGATTCGCGGACAAACGAACAGATGTATTGCCTGATGGTAAGCAATCACTTCCGCCCATGGATATCTGCAACACCAGAGGCGTCATAAGTGCTTTCCCGGATTTTGAGGGATGGGGAGAGGGGTTGGGGTATGGGCCTCCGGTATCCTCAATCACTCGGTGAAACACAGCGCAAGCGCTGTTTCACACCGGTTTTCTGTGAGGCCGTGGCTCTCCCACGTTAAAAATCTTAGCTATCTAAATTTAGAATCTCAGCTTTGTCCTCAGAAACTGATCAACGTTTATTAGTACTTCAGATAAATAAGACGAAGTACGAAGAATAAGACTACTTTTACAGCATTTGAATTTGAGTCTTATAACTTTTATTACGAAATACTAAAAAACTTTTGAGTAAGACTAGTTATTATTCGTTAAACTACATTTGTTTAAGTTCGATTTTTCATACAATTCAACGATCATTAATATAAAAGTGTATTTGAAAAGCCATAACCCTGAGGTAAAGGCTTGAACTAGGTGACTATGAAATGACACATGCGATAAAATATACATGATGTGTACAAATTTGTTTTTTTGCTTTGTTTTAAAGATTAACATTTTAATTTAGTTAAAAAATACAAATATATATAGTAGCAAATCAAAATTGCTTCATAATACAACGATTTTATGATAAAAGTCATTGAGATTAGAAGAGGTATGCTTATACAAAATTGTTTTGTGTTGAAAAGTATGAAACATCATACTTTTCAGATTGGATGGAAAATAAGAGAATTCTTTTCTTTTTTAATAGAAAATAGCAATTGCTACTCTATGATGATTTTTGACAACGGTACTAAGTAATTGTAGTGTAGAAATGACTCATTATAACGGAGGTTTTGCCTACAGTACGCTGTGACCTATGCGGAGGGGCCAGTGTGCCTCCGCCGTTAGCTGCACACATGCGTCACGCTCACCCCGGCTGCGGGGCTTCTACCTCTAAAGGCTTCGACCGCGCTGGAATCTATCAGAGACAGAATCCACCACCCAGTGACGTACCTGTTGTGGAGTGCGGGCAACTCGCACAAAGTAAATTTTTTTTAATATATTAATGACTATACGTAGGTACCGGTGTCCCAGATTTTCGTAATGTACCCGTATATATTCGAGAATGATCGATTAAAAATCTTTTTCCGTATCCAGTTATTCTTGTATATGTTATATTATTTTTTTTTAATCTTTATTAGTTTAGAGACTTTTATTACATGGTAATATGTTAGTCCCATCGTACCTTATCCTATGTTATATTCTATATATAAAATCAAGTCAAAGCTTTTGATGCGTAAACATTCCGAATAAGTCAAGTGCAGCATTTGATGTTGGGTTTCCTAAAATGTTAATAAACATACCAATATCATAAATATTTAAATCGTATTTACGCACCAACGCTTCCCTTTGTGTTCGATACTTGACACACTCCGTCAGTAAGTGTTGGACATCATCAAGAGTCCCACATATCTCACAGTCCGGTCCAAACTTCACCTCCACCGAACATGATAACAGGAAAAATAAACTATTGTAACGTTTTATGCTTCACTAGAGGTAAGCAAGAATACTGCTGATACTCTACCATACACTACATTTTAATAACTGGCGTCTCTTGTATTTTAAATTTATTTTTATATCTTTTATAGGGTGCCACCTTTATTACATGTTCTGTGAGAAATGTTATGATCTGGCGATCAAAACTGCATCACCAGTCCGACAGACGCGCTCAAAAGTAATTACTGAGAAGACTCATTTGGATCGCGACGCTATCATGGATCACCAAACAATGAAAGAAAACGCCGTGTTTCTGTTAGATCTGGCCCCGCTCACCAATTCCGGTATGCAACACGTTTTTTACACACTTTATTAGCTTCACCTGTATGTATATTTGTGCGTTTCTGAGTTATGGAAGAGTATTTTTTAAACTTAGTTAATAATTTCATTGTTAATATGTGTGATGAAAAAGTTTTTGTTTCAATGAATATGGCGAAATGAAATAAATTAAGTTTGGAATAAACAATTTAGGTATCTAAAAGAAAGTGCATACAAGTACAAACTGATTATTTTGGAAGTTTCAGGTTTTATGTTACAGATGTCTGAAAGATAAAAAAAAAACTTACTGGGTAATAATGTGACAGAGCCGCTGAGTAACAATGGATGGAACGAGGCTTCACGCAGCCCACCCACGCCACCTGGTAGCGTGTGGCAGCCAGCTCCGCCCTTCCAGTGCCTGCCAGCCTTAGGCGCAGCACCACGCAACACAGCCCCAAGTGCTACACCAAGATACCATTCGCTCGGCCGAAATCCTCCAGCGCCCCTGTCTCCCATTGTAAGAATATTCACTCGGGTAGATAAAAACAACAATCTCGCCTTTGTTTGAGACTTTATATACTTATCGTACTTCATGAAATAGATAATAGGTATAACACCTTCATCGACACCCTTTAACAGGACGTATCAGCTCCTTAGAAAGGAGTTTTTGTCCTATTATGCCACTCTGGTCAGACTACTTTGTGTACTTTGTTTTAAGTTTTCCATACCTTTATAATATCAACAATTTTAAACATTGAAATACATCGACTTTATTTTTCTTGGTGTGATAAACATTTTAATTTTTTATTACTATATGATTAGAAGTAAATGAGGTCTTTAAAGAGAGGAGTATCTCTACTTTTTTCTTTATACCTACAGGTTTATTATATTTTCAGTTCGTAGATACGAACATTGCCGAGGGCAGTCAGGGACCACGAGTTCACCGCTCGGTGTCGATGGGCCAAGCTGGCGGGCACGATCTCGCGCAAGCCGCTCGACCTCGCCGTTTTAGGCACCACCAACATGCCAATCAAGATCCTCTCTCTGGTAAAATATTTATGTTATTGTCAGTACTCCATTTTATAATAGTTTTATTAATTTTATATAATATTAGCTGCAAATGATTATTAGTCTAAAGTTGGGGATTTTAGTAGTGGTACATTTGACTAATGTGAGGTAAGGTCTAATTATATCGAAGACAGGCGTAAGAAAACATGAAGAACGGCTCTATACACGTTATCGGTCCTGAGGGTGAAACTAGTTAAGAATCTCAGCTTTGTCCTCAGAAACTGATCAACGTGAATTAGTGCTTTAGATAAATAAGAAGACGACAACAGCTGCGCATTCCGTAAAGTATTTAAATTTGTGTGTTATAACTTTCAGAATGAATATCATTAATGTTATTACAGGCCTGTTGATATACTGTTTAGTGACCCTGACTACTAAGCAGAAAGTCATGGGTTCAAATCCCATACAGGATATGTAGTGTGTGATGAACATTGTCATTTTGTCTGTGTCCTAGTTTCACTTTATCTAAAATGTGTATCTTTTAGAAATACTACTAATGTACAATACTGGAATGTTGGTAAGCTTAGTACAGACTGTATATCTTGAAAGATTCAAGTTTTGTGTGTCAGATATTTGAAATATAAAAAAAAAAAAAAAAAAGAAAAAACAACAACCCATAATGTCCCACTGCTGGGCTCGGGTCTCCTCTCAGGAGAGGGTTAAGGCCATACGTCCCCACAAAATACTGGGTAATAATGTGACAGAGCCGCTGAGTAACAAAGGATGGAACGAGGCTTCACCCAGCAGCAGTACTTGTAGTGTGGTTTGCCATCTATTAATTATTTGTTTTGTTTTAAATTATTTTTTTTCTTTTGACTGCCTCTGTGGCGTAGTGGTAGCGAATGCGACTGCTGTGCAAGAGGTCTCGGGTTCGATTCCTGAGTCGGACCAAATGTTTATATGATCTGTAAATATTTGTTTCGGAGTTTGGGTGTTTTCTATGTATAATATGTATGTATTTACAAATAAAAGTATATAAGTATTAATATCAGTTGTCTAGTACCCATGGTACAAGCTATGCTTAGTTTGGGACTAGATGGCGTTGTGTGTTAAAATGTCTGAACATATTTATTTATTTAAATGTCATGAATCGCTATCTTAATCATATTACTAATTATTTAATATAATTCTTAGTTGATAAATTAGTAAATAAGTCTCAAAAGTAACCCTATATGTAGTTTTATTGTCTATTATTGAGCTTATGGTGGTATTGCTTTCGATTGTAAACGCAGTCTTGCGTTATGAAAATAAGAATTATTACCAAATCATTCAATTATACAATAAGATTTCTCAGAATACAATATTTCTTATTGGCAGTTGATCCTCCAAAATGAATTACTTTGAGTGTAATAGTTAAAATTTCACGAAAGCATTTGAAATGGAGTGGATTTTTTTTTTTTTGTTTTGTTGTTTTCGTATCACATATAATTACAAATAATGCACTGCTGATACTTAAAAAGGAAAACCTGAGCTATAAGTATCAGCAACTATTTATATGGCACAGTTAGGTAATACAGCGCAACCATTTTAGGACAGAGTATAAAAAGAAATTCTGGCATCGTTGCTGAACAATATGCAACGACACTAATTAATAATAATTTTAATCAAACTAAATCAAAAATAATGATCAAATTAATTTTAAAAATGCAATAATAATAGAATAATCACAATAATTAGTAGAGGAATAAGTTAGTGTGTGTGTGTGTAGTGTGTGTGTGTGTGTGTTGTGTGTGTGTGTGTGTGTGTGTGGTGATAGCCTATTCAACTGGATGAAGCAGATTTTCAGTTTCGTCATAGCTAAGTGTAAGAAGCCAGAATTAAACAGCAAATACTCTTTTTGCAGGAGGATCGTCTCTACTGGCACAACCGAGTGCTTCGCTTTGTCGTCTGGTCGGTGTCGGTGATTGGAGGTCTGAGGCGGGCGCAGTGTCAGCTTTGATGTCTCCGCAGGTCGATTGCGAAACGCTCATGAACAGCCCCGTGTTGTCCTTCATACTGGCTAAGCGCGACTTACATCTACATCGACAAAAAATGGAAGCAACTATCAGGATCAATACTGTAAGGCAGTATGCGTTTGAGGTGATTATTTTTAAGGGACAAAATGTTTGTATTCAATGACATTTTTTAAAAATAAACAACTAAATTTCTAGCTTCAAAAATATTTAGCATTAATTGTCACTTCATTAAATTGTGAAGTGGGAAATAAAAATTATTAGATTCCCGTGCTTCGATTTTTTTAGTGTTTTAACAGAGTGGACCTTTATGTATTGACAATTTTCGCAGGCATTGAATTGGCTGTTACGTTCGGCGACACAGCCAACATGCGTTCATGACGTAATGTGGTGGTTCTGTAACGCGCTAGACAAATTTGCGCGTATCGTGCCGCCTCCACTCGCAATTGAAGATAATAAAGAGGTACTTATATAGTTTTAGTCCTTCTTCTTATCACTCAATATACATTTAAAATTTGAAAGAAATATACTACTACAAGTCAATAAATAATTTTCATTACAGAATCAATCCGTAAATTACTTTAGTTCGATTCAATAAAGGTTAACAGAAATTTAAGCATCGAACCAAAGTATCTATTACATTTTCGAAGTTTGGGTGTTTTTGTCTCATGTGCATATATATAATCAAAAAATGATAAAAGTATTCCATCAGTCAATTTAGCTGTCATAGTACAAGTTTAGCTTAGTTTGTAGCTACATAGGGTTATGTGTCAGAAATTCAAAATATTTTATATATTATATTTAAATAAAAAGAAATTAATAGAAATTTTAATAACAAAAAAAAGTGTACAAACTCAACAGAGGAACTAGAAAAGATCTATTATCATTACACGCCAAAATAGATGACGGTATCAAAATGAGCATCTTTTGTAACATTATTTGCAGAACACAGGCAACGAGAGTGGTCGCGGAGCAATACCTACTGCGTCGTCTACGGCCATCTGTCCGGGAGGGAGGGCGGCCCGCGGCGCTCGTGCTGCATTCCACGCGTTCCTGGGATCAGTGAGCGCCCTCGCCCCGTCCTTGCCCTCCGCCAGTGCAGTGGCGCTCCAAGCCGTTAGATGCTGGGCGCTCCACTACTCGCCGCACGATAGAGCCTTCTTGCATAGGTAACATTATTCATTATTTTTATATATCTATTCATTTTATCACTATATGCACAAATACATGCATCGCCGGACTTAAAATACAACAAGGATACAGATAAGATACATTATCAATACAACTTGGATCTTGACTACACGGTTGGCCTAGTGGTTTCAGTGGTCGCCACGCCACTTCCTACTGCGCCAAGTGTTGTGGGTTCAAATCCTACATGGGACAACACTTTGTGTGATCCATAAATTGTTGTTCTAAGTCTGGGTGTACTTTGTGTCCGTTTCATGTATGTTTGTAAAGATCCCCGCGACACAGGAATGTATATTCATAATGCGGGAGTAATCGTAAAAAAAAAAATTAAAAAAAAAAAAACTAACTCGCTATACAGATTATTTTGACTACTTCCGTATACTATGTTGGGACAATTTTAACACGTATCACAGAACACATGCACTACAAGTATAAACTTTCAAATGATTTACATTTTACACTAATCAGATTATGATTAATTCGTTATAATCAGTAAATAATTCGCCAATGTTTGTATTACTCTGTACTGAAGTTTGGATTGCAACTATTAACGCTGCATGGATCAGATCACAAGTATTCAGTGTGATCAGCAAGATTCTGTCACACTCAGAGGACGGCGCTTTCGAAGACAGCATGTTGGGAGCGTTACACGAGAGCGTTCATAGCTATATACATAAGGTATTTTAATGAATTAATTACAAAATTTTACATACATTTTGATATGTCAAATTTTGTAGTTACATTGGTTTTAGGGTGCGTTAATAATGTTCACTTTGGATCATTGGTTATTATTACAAAAATATATTATTACTAGCTCATGCGCGCGGCTCCGCCCGCGTGTTTGCCGGTTATCGCAGCAAAGAGTAGCCTATCCTATAGGAGCAGTCCTTCCTCTAGAATCAAAGTATCTCTATGCCAACTATCATTGAAATCGATGCAGCGGTTTGGCCGTGAAAGCAAGCCAGACAGACAAAGTTACTTTCGTATTTATAAGTATGGATATATAACACAACAGTAGAGCGTTTATTAGAAACAATAATAAGTATCAGGTTTAATGATAACATCTCTAAACTTATTTTAAATTACATACAGATGTAAAATATTAATTCTGTCCTGAGCAGGAATAGAACCAGTGATTCATAGCCTGACGCTCTATTGCACTACAGGGCTAAGAGTACATGAAAACGCAGCATTGATGTGCGCAATTCAATAACATGCCTATCTCCAAAACGGTTGTCTTTTTTATCTTATGTTAGAATTCCAAGCCATAGGTTTTTTTGCTCCAAAAGAAATAATTATTTTATTTCATTTTGAGCTTGATGTTATTTGGTTGTATGTAAAAATTCGTTTGAGTTTTTTCAAGAAAGTAAATGTTAGGTTACTAATAAGATAGAAAAATTAGTGCTTGCATAAAGTTAAAATATATTGGTTATTTTGCAGGAGAATTTCATATGGAATTGTCCTGAAGTGACAGCCTGGTGCGATATTACTGTCTCATCTCGACAAGGCATGGCGGGGGCCCTGACCGACGGTAGTACCGAAACCTTCTGGGAATCCGGGGACGAAGACAGGAACAAAGCCAAGTGGATCCAGGTGTCCTACCCGGGGGGTACACCCGAAGATCGGCCACATATATTGTGTGTGCACATTGACAATACTAGAGATACCGTGGTTGGTATAAGAAATACTAGTATTATGATAGCCTGAATGTATCAAAACTAGGGCTGAGAGAGAGACTTTGGTAATTAGGCTTGAGATAAACATTGCTCCCAAAGCAAATTATCAAAGTGGTGTTATTAGTATATGACCTCTTTGAAGTATAGTCTGTATCACAGTGTTTTGCAAATAAGTATATTAATCCTATTTCAATATAGGTATTTTAGATTTAAATATGAATGTATATGTAACTTTAGGGTAAGATGTGGCGGAAATGATCTTATGGGTAACTATGCCCATAAAGCAAGATTTCAAAAAAACATGTTCAATTTTTAAGTAGCCTTAGTTTACTCGCTTATTCGTAGTTAGAGATACAATATACTATATATCGAATCGAATATGTGTTGAAAGTAGTGATAAAAATAAATTATGTGTTACTCTGATATATGAGCTGTATTACTGTAAAGTTTCATATAAATCCGTCCTGTAGTTTTCGCGTGAAAGAGTAACAAACATCCGTACATTCCCACAAACGTTTACATTTAAAGTATTGGCAGAGTTTCATATACATACATGTATTTGTTAAAATTTTGTTCATTAAAAACAAAATAAATAGTCTTTGCAATTTTTAAATTATTTTTTATAATCACATGTAAAACGTTGATAAAATCTGTTTGTTTAATTTAAGTGCTACAGTCATTTTAGCATGCTGACTTTCAATATAGGCATTGCTGTAAGTTTTGTCAATAACGAAAACAAACAAAGATGTTAGAGTATGTAAACACTTGATATATTAATTTTCTGTTTCAAAAGTTTTATTATTGTTTTGTTGGCTTTTCAGAACAAAATACTGTTGGTGTCTTTCCTGTACAGCGGTGGATCCAGTGAGATGTTCCACATGCAAGACGTCGAAGTGGACCCGAAGGCGGCTACTTGGCTCTGCTACACTATGCCAAGTAAGTAACTTTATTACAATCAAGATCTTACAGTTAACTGTAATATGATTTATAGGAGCTATTGCAATACATCTCGTTCATATCGGAGTACTCTCTGACAGAATACTTATACACTTTTTTTTGTAAATATATACATACTTTACATAGACACATCCAAATTCCGATACTAATAGTTGCAGATCATACAAATATTCGGTCCTACCCAGGAATCGAACTTGAGATCTTATGCATAACGGTCGCGTATATTACCACTGCTATACGAGGCAGTCAAAATATTATAATCTATATAAATAAAAAGGAATCATCAATTTCGCTCGATCAATTCTTTTGAAAAGATTTTCATTAAGGCAGAAGGAAGACTCTAATGAAGTAAAAATTGCGAAGAAAACTGCATAAACAACAAGACACACTCACAGAACACACATGACAGAATCCAATCCGATCTTGTGTTGGGGTAGCTAGTTATATGTTTAGATGTGTATGACATAAGGCTCAGTTTTGCGGTGCTCAGGAGTGAGTAGCGGGTCAGTGCGCGTGCGCTGCGAGTTACGCGGGCCGGAGGCAGGCGTACGCGTGCGCCAGGTGCGCGTGCTCGGCCTTCCCGCGCCCGCGCCCGCCGCACGCCCGCACCTGCTGCATGCGCTGGCCGAAACCGATACGCTGCGAGTCTTCAGACTGCTCACTTCACAGGTACCGACCACTAGCTGCACTCTAATATTAAAAACTTATAGATTTTTTAATAATAAACCTGTTGTCCCACTGCTAAGCAAAGGCCTCTCTTGCTACAAGCCATTACGCTCTATCCAAAGCCAGTTCCGGCCAGTCTATGCGAGGCCCCCTTGCAACGAGCCATTACGCTCTATCCAAAGCCAGTTCCGGCCAGTCTATGCGAGGCCCCCTTGCAACGAGCCATTACGCTCTATCCAAAGCCAGTTCCGGCCAGTCTATGCGATAGGCGTCAAGATCGTCGCGCTATCTTCTACGGGGTCTGCCTCGTCGGCGTCCACCACAGTGTTCGACGACCTTGACCCACCGGTCCGGATACTTAATTGGCTCAATCTCATTTTAACCTGGCAGTGTTCTTGCCCACATCTGGGACTTTAGTTTTGGAACACAGTATTAAAAAAACAGTAATTTAAGCACTACGATGGAAGATACAAACGAACATAGACTGCCAAAACCTTTCCTTTAGACTTAACGATAATCACGTTAAATATACATATATATTTTATACAAAATACATATATACGTTTTTTGTAAATACATAACACCCACAGTCTAAAACAAATATTTGTAGATCATACTAACATTTGGTCCAACCCGGGTATCGAACCATAGACCTCAAGCACAGTAATCGCTTACGCTACCGCTGCGCCACCAAGGCAGGTCGATATTACTTACTCGAAGAAATAAAAAATATCTTATAAATATATGTGTCGTTGGCGATGTATAGGTATTTGGGAAGCTGCTAGAATGGGACAGCAGTAGCAGCGACTCGGGCGTCGAGGCCGCAGCAGCAGCTGACGATACCATGACTGATGACAGCGACTTGAGGGAACATGTCGTCGGCATTCTCTTCGCTGGACATAAACTCACCTCCTTACAAAGACAGGTAGGGATGATCTTAAACGATTTTTTCCCACAACATTCCCAACGTCTCATTATAGTTTATTATTATTTTGTAATTATGTATTACTAGTATAGCCGTCCGCTAGATATAAGCCTCTCCATAAAGAAAAGGTTTTTGCCGAAATCCATCCACAATTCTACACACATACCACCCTAGCCAAGTCTGGCTAGGGTGGTATGTACTCTGTACCGACTATTCAGTCAGTATAGAGTTTGTTCCAAGTTTTCTTCTCTTCGCAATTCGTCGTTCCCCAATCGGCTCTAACGACATCCACGGAAGTATCTACGGTATTTTTTTTTTTTATATATTTAATCTGCCAAAATGACTCTGCCCTGCCTGATGGAAAGCATGAGCAGAATCCAAGAGTGGTGGCCACCATCCTCAATGTGAAAAAGAACAATGCAGCATGGTGACCCACACTATGGCGGCCTGGGGGGATGGTCAGGGGGGATAGGGGGCATTGGATTGGGGTATGGGCCTCCGGTATCCTCACTCACTCGATGAAACACAGCGTAAGTGCTGTTTCACACCGGTTTTCTGTGAGGCCGTGGTATCACTCCTGTCGAGCCGGCCCATTCATGCCGAAGCGTGGCTCTCCCACGGATAATAGGAATAAATAGGAGTAATGACGTTCTTAATCTGTCACAAACGACACACTTTGAACTAAATATGTTTTATTTGCCTCTCAGTCAAAATTGGCCCATGAACATAACTCCGGACAATGAATCTTTTGTTTATTTAAGTTAAATAAAAACAACTAATAAAAAGAGATATAAAACCAACCATATGCATAATATGGACATAAAAACAGAAGTGTCTCTTGAACTGTCAGTTGCTACTGAAATAAAGAAATAAATATTAGTAGTAAAACAAGTAGCAAAATGATGCTCAATTTTTTTGCCAATTTAAATGAAGAATTTTTTAGGTGATGTCTCACATAGTGACTGCGATCGGATGTGAGGCGGCACGCGTTCGCGACGACTGGGAGACGGCGCTGATTTGCGCTGAAGCGACCGAACGCGACGAGATACAAACTCGTGTCGCCACACACACCCAGGACAACTACTGTTTTGAAATGCTCTCACTTGTAAGTATATACTGTACACACACAACCATAAAATATTAAACGAAACAGTGCCTTTTTACAGTACAAATATTGATAACTATGGATGGAATAGACATTATAGACTTAAGCAATGTATGGATTGATTCATTTGTGCACCAGAAATGTATACTTCAGTTAAACCAAATACTTAAAAAAATGTATAATCGGTAAAGACCCTTCTTCCTCCAAATCTTCTTAAATAATACTGCTACCAGTTCAGCCGGTTTCACCTGACTTATCAGTTTTTCCAAGGATCGAATAACATCTGAGGCGCTCATAGCCCAGTTGCACTCGGTGATTAGAAACAATCATCGAGGGTAAGCAACGATGGCGCGGTCAGTACCTGGATGGGTGACCGCTGGTGGCATGTTACCATGAGCGTCTCCGTGATTCGGAGGTCACGTTAAGCCGTCGGTCCCGGTTCTTATCATAAGATAACAGTCGTGAAGCTTAGTTGGAGGCCTTCGGGCGGCTTAAAAACATCCAACGGCAAGATTTACGTAGCCACAACGTATTCATGCCAGTCCCCAACCCGCACTTGGCCAGCGTGGGGACGTATGGCCTTAACCCTCTCCTGAGAGGAGACCCGAGCCCAGCAGTGGGACATTATGGGTTGTTGTTTTTGACATCTGATCGCCGCGACTCTGAGGGCGAACTGATTTGGAAGGTTGAACTAGTTGTCAGTATATTTGAGAGCTCTGACTTCCTAATAACGATAGCCATATACGTTAAAAATAAATATATCTTTGTTAATTTTAGTTACTGGCACTTAGTGGAAGTGCTGTTGGGCGCGTTCATCTAGCACAACGGACCGAGCTATTGGCTGACTTATTAGCGCTCTTACACACTGGTAGCGAACGAGTACAGCGACAGGTGAGCTAATTTCTTAACTAATATTGCAATAACTATAATAACTTGAATAAAATCCACTCGGCCTTTAGATTGTTAACTTCGGCTGATTCTACAGGCTTTTACTGAACACATTATAAATTAGTAACTCCAATTTAACTGACTAGGTAACAGATAGCAAGTCTATCGTTGACATTAAAAAACTGAGGGCTTTATGAATAAAAAGATGATACACATGTTTTGAAGTATGTATTTTGAAACAGAAAATTTAAAGCAGGAATGAAATGATATATAAAAAAATTGAAGATTTTCTTATGAAATAGCTGATGTCGAGTTGTCTAAATCCTGTCGTTGTATATTTTATTTAATTAACAGGTGATATCGCTGCTCAGACGCATGGTGTCCGAAATCCCGCCGCAAAAAATGCTAGCTGCTGTCAATTATGGCAATGATCTTACATCGAGGTAATTTATTCATGTTCCATTATCATCATCTCACATCATCAAAAAACATCACCACGGTTGGCCACAACAAAAGATCATGTGTTGCCTGCATGAAACGGTTTTCTTGGGCCGTCACCAGGTTTTCAAACCACGTTGTTCGGGGGAGGGAGGTTAAACAAAATTTATATATAAATAATTTGAATTATTTTCAGAGTGACCCTACTGGACCACCTAGTGTGCTACTTAGCCAAAGCGATCACAGTCCAAGTGAAGGTCAAGGGCACTGGCACTGTAAGCCCCAACACGGTGATGCTCGGCGGTAGTGTGGGAACCGCGACGCCCACCACCTGGTTCATGAGGGGTGAGACCACCAAGAAGCATGCACACCTGGTGGCCAAACTGCTGACTGATATGAGCGAGGTACGACCATTGTTTACGCTATCTACTAATAATATTTTTATATTAGTTTTGTCCGTCTATTTCTCCATTTAACTCTTAATTATGATATTTTAATTTAAAATAAATTCGCCATGTGCGAGTTGAACTCGCGCGAAGTTTCTATACAATTATCTGCTCTCCCTGATGGACAACATATGGAGGATCCAAGAGTGGTGGTCACCACACTTATTGCAAATGCAGCCAATATAACAATACATCACGGTGACCCACACTACGACGGCCTAGTGATGCTTCTGCATCATTTCCGGTCTTGCACGTAACAAAATATTCGTCAGCTCGAATCTTGTCATTTCTTCTGTGTGGTTCTTCTGCCCGCCTCGGTCGAGCTGGTCCGGCAGTGCTGAAATCAGTGTGGCTCTACTGCCTAACATTTCAAGCGTCTACCGTTGTCGTTATTCACATTAAGCAAAAACCCAAAAACGTTAGTTGTATGGAAGACCCACTTAAATATATAATAATAAAATGCAATGAACTTTAAATCTATAATGGAATCAATTCCTTTTTAAGATTGTGCATAATTTGCTTTAAACATGGGAATCTACTCTTTCTTTCTTCTTTCTTTGTAGAATTGAAACTTTTCAAAATAATTGATCAAAACATTTGAGTTCTTCGAGACTTCTCGACATATACCTTTCCCAAAAAGAGGTTGGGGCCCTACACCACGATGGCCAAATTTTGTATATTAGTTTTCCATCTCTTTCTCTCACATTGGTGTCTCTACACAGACTGTTGTCTTATTTTATCATAGAGTAATTAGCGTGCAATATATTCTTATTATTTGTCACTAGGACAAGATAACACCAGTGTGGGGGCTGGAAACTCGTAAGACGCTTGCTGGTTACGTCGCCCAGATCGCGCAAATCAAAGAGACGGATCGTCGTCCGCCGCAGTGTATCAACGCACCGGCTATATGGATGGCGCTGGCAGCGCTCTGTATCTGCGAACAGTCTTATATTGAGCTGTACGTATACGTAAATACCATAGGAATGTATTTGTTTACAATTATTTTATTTACGATTAGTTTTTAAGCTATAACTTTAAGATACTGAATCTTGTTTTATACATAAATTTGTTGCACAAAACTTGTACCTTAATTATTGATTTCCCCTTTTAATAACAGACAGTTGAAGTTCGAATTATTTAATTTAAAAAAAAATGCCCATACAGTATAATATCCATGACATTAAGTCCACCGTTGATCTTTTTTTCGGGCATTTGACACAAAATTCTATCTACTTTCTAACTGAACAGAGATTGTACTGTGAGTTAGACTTTACAAATAAGTATCATATAAGTATAAATACTTTTTGTTAAGGATGCAGTTTAAAAAAATCTAAATCTTTTTTTATTTATTAAAACTCGAAGCACCTTTGTTCATCGGTGGATTTAATGGACAGAACATTTACTTTGAATCACTTTTGATTTGAATAGAAATGTAACGTGTCATGTTATAACTCAGTATGTACGGAAGCGACGATGAACGCGAGAAGCGTCGTCGCGAATCCGAAGCCCGCTCACACTGCGCCAATCACGATGACGGCTCTACGGTCGCTGTTATAGAATGTAGGAGCTGTGGCCCGCTCTGCGCCGAGTGCGACCGCTTCCTCCACCTCAACAGATCTGCGAGGACACACCAGAGACAGGTATCCTCTAAATAATCCTGGCTAATCTTTATATTTCAAAGTGTTCATATCTTTTGTTATCATTATCTTTGTTACCTGTTGAATGTTAGTTCTTATTAATTTTTTTTTTTGATACTACTGATTTTTGTAATTTTGTGTGAGAGAAAAATATATAAAAAGAAAAATTAAAAATTTCTCACAAACAACGATATGATTAAAAAAATGAAACAAATGCTCATTAAAAGTGATTCATTACTTGATCAATATTGGTAAAAAAAGTGTTCATTTTACACGCTATTAATTATAATTTTAATTTAATATTTATTAAAATTGTAATACTGTCTATGTACTATTAATAATAATGAAGCAAATCAATTATTATTATTACGCTAAAAATAATAGTTTTAAATTACAATGTATTATAAAGATTTTTCATTCAAACGGTCGGATTACAGAAGTAAGCGCACATGACATCTAATGACGCCATGCAAATATAGTAACATTAATACAAATTTTATTTTTTAGATCTGTAAAGAGGAAGAAAGTGCTATAAGAATCGATATCCATGAAGGTTGTGGTAGAGCCAAACTGTTTTGGATCTTGTTGTTAGTGGATAGACGTACGCTTAAAGCGCTTGCGGAGTTCCGAGGAATGGACAGCGGAGTTGTCGATGGCATCGGAGCTCATGGTAGTAATATGGCATCGGACAGGTCAACACTCACTGGCGTTTGTCGTTTCTGTGGCACTCGCGGCAACTCCGGTTTATTGGCTATTGGCAATGTCTGTGCTGATCATCAATGCCAGGTAAAGCCCGAATAGTTATTTTATAAAATCAAGACACAAACTATGTCAATATATTTGTTTCATGATCTGGGGCGAGAAATGGGTATCGTAGAATTGAAATATACATCACATATAAGTGAAGTATCACGAATCGAGAGGTCATTGGATACTTTTTAAATTGAAATGATGTCCACTATTATTATATGTATATACAATAATATTAATATATGATAGCGTTGTGCGACAGCACAACGCTATCTAGTCCCCCAAACTAAGCAGAGCTTGTATTATGGGTACTAGACAACTTATATAAATACATAAATACTTTTTGTAAATACCTGCACATTTTACATAGAAATCACCCAAACTTCGAAACAAATATTTGCAGATCATACAAACATTTGGTACGTCCCGGGAATCGAACCCGAGACCTCAAGCACAGCAGTCGCTTATGCTACCGATGGGTCACCGAGGCAGCGGTAGCAGCATATAATCTGCATCTGTACTATTTTTTTATATATATTCTGTACTGGATTTAAATTCATCCTCTAAATGGATAGCGCTTTTGATAATTTATTCAATATGTTTATCGGTTACCGAATCTGAACTATATTTTATTGAAAATTTGAATGGTACCTAATATGGGAATACCCAGTTCTAATTTTATGTTTTTGGTTTATATCTAATGTATTTTTTAATACTGAACATGAAAAATAAAAATATATTGGATATATGTATTGACCATGTCCTAAACTCACACACTAAATAATTAACGTTGCCTTTTTTTGACTGCCTCGGTGGCGCAGTAATAGCGTATGCTACTACTGAGCTTGAGGTCTCGGGTTCGTTTCCCTGGTCGGGCTAAATGTTTATAAGATCTTAAAATATTTTTTTAAAGTTTTGGTGTTTTCTATGCGTAATATGTATGTATTTATAAAAAAAACAATAAATGTATTTATTTAAGTTGGCTAGTGTCCATAATATAAGCTCTGTTTGGGACTAGATGACGTTGAGTGTTAAATGTCAGAAATATTTATCCGAAAATATATATTTATTCGTACTAGGAACACGGTAAAGAGGCGTGTCAACGCGTGCTTCCCTGCGGTCATCTGTGCGGGGGCGTACGCAATGAACGTGCGTGTCTGCCTTGTCTGCACGGCTGCTCTTGCGCTGATGCAGCCGCGCCCTTGAGGCAGGACGCCGATGATATGTGCATGATTTGTTTCACTGATCCGTTGCAGGCCGCCCCTGCATTGCAGGTAAATATATCACTTCCACGTATTTGTAATCTATAATATAATACCCCCATGAACCGATGAATGATTGCCTTCTGAGATACAGTATACACTAGTTCAGAAGGTACGGAACATTACTAATAATAATCTATGTTGATAAAATTTATAATCATCACAGTGCGAACAACTTAAATGTTAATATTATAACTCTCTTCAGTATTGGATTAGATTTATTTTGTAAACAAAATTATGTCTATACCTAAGCTTGGCTTTGAATATTTTACAAGTAATTGATTTACCCTTTATTCTTAAATCTTTAGGCTCTGTATAATGTGTCTTGCGTATAAACTGTATTAGATAAGCTATCTGGAACTTATCTGTAATCGGTAAATCTGGGCCTTAATCCTTACTAAAATTACAAATGCGAAAGTAACTCTATCCTGTCTTTCGCGCTTTCACGCCAATACTCTATTTTCCCCGATAGCCAACATACACGCGGGCCGCGGGCAAATGCTGGTCTACAATAATTATAAGATATTATGTGTTAACTATTTTATAGTATCATATTCTGTGATAGTAGAAGTTCAAAGTTTTTTAGACAAACACTTTAGTTTAAATGAACGGAATTTAAAAAATATATGTACATATAATGAATTGTTATTCATCATTAAAATATATTTCTTTGATTTATACCTTTATTTATTTTGGTATGTACAGCTGAAATGCGGTCACGTTTTCCATCTACACTGCTGTAAAAACGTGTTAGCGAACAAATGGAACGGCCCCAGAATAACTTTCTCTTTCTCACAATGTCCTATTTGTAAGGTAACTATAAAACCTACTTTCTACAACAAACAATCTACTTTCAACTCGTGTTAAACTAAGTACAATTTCTGATAATATTTGACGACGCTACACACATCTTGTTATGAATTTGGTAAACATATTTGATTAGGAAAACAAAAACTAATTATGCCATCAATGAATAGAGCGAGGAAGTGAGTTTAAACTTTTTGCAAAAACAGGTTTGGAACAGTACTGGAAGTCGCAAAGACTCGTACCTATATCTGGTTAAGTCAGTTACAGATGAGACCACTAAGAGTGAGGAGTATCTCAGACAAACACCGCTCTTTTAGCCTTACCAAGAACAGTATTTTATTGATAGTAAATAGATGTATGGTAAAGTTATGTTCGTAAATGTATAGGAGGACATGGATCACTGGACTTTGGAAGAATTGCTAGCGCCAATCCGACGCCTACGGGACGAGGTGAAGCGTAAAGCTTCCATGAGGTTGGAATATGAGGGTATGACCATGCCGGCTGGTGCTAGAGCTTCCCCACAGCCGGACCTGTCAGTTTATGCAATGGAACGATATGCTTACTACGTGTGTCATAAGTGTGGCAAGGTATGCTAAATACTCGATAATAGATAATATTGTTTTAATAGTCCACGGCTGGGCCTTAGCTTCTCCGTAGAAAACAGGTTTGTTAGCCACTCTTCCCCACAGATAAACCGTTGGGTTAGTATTAAGTTTTACTTATTTTTGCAGAATTGTCATAAAGGGCTCTCACGACACTCATGAAATGAACAAAATACGAATGATTAAGTTTGTTATAAAATCTTCCAGATTTAATGATTTCTAAACTCAGGTAGCGGGATTCATTTTATTCCTACAAAAGACAAATCTTTGTGTGACGAACAAGATAGGTTGTTTTGTGTCTGAGTATAATTTATTTATAATATATATGGTTTTAGAAACGCATAAGTATGTTATTAGCACACGTTACCATAGTGCAGGCTTTGCCTAGTTGGTGTTAAGATGGCGACGGGATGTTTTAGAATATTATAATTAATGGTTTGCCAATGTATATTTCGCGAAGTCATTCCATATAGTCGGAAGATATTCAGCAGATTGAATTAAATCTGTTGTTACTCATTAAAATACGGACTTAAAGGATTATTATGTAAAATAACTGTAAATTATATTTTATTTTGCTAAATAGTTTAAGTGATATTATTATTGAGAGTGAATGTTTAAATAGTTACATTCGCTTGTATAGAGATGTAAGTAAATTTGACATGTGGTTTCTCTGGTAGGCGTACTTCGGTGGTATGGCTCGATGCGAAGCAGAGACGAGCGGGTCATGGGAGCCGTCCGAGCTCGTATGCGGCGCCTGCAGTGACGTGGCGGGAGCCCGCACTTGCCCCAAGCACGGCGCTGACTTCCTCGAGTACAAATGCCGTTATTGTTGCTCCGTAAGTTAACTATTTATTTTCATTATCCACACTAAATATTCAATAAAATGCTCTATCGAACCGTGGAGGTCATTAGGTAGGAATACGGAGAAAAAATAGGAGATAAGATCTTTGTTCTTTTGATCGTAGTTTAATGTTTATAAAACAACGTGGATAGCAGACAGTGAAGAAAAAACAACTGTAAATTCGCGCGGCTTTTGAGACGAAGATCATTATATAAAACTTGTGATCCTCGCCCCAAAAGTCCTGCGAAAGTGCAGACTAACATCGAACTCGATAGGAAGAGAATGCAAGTAATGGAAAACTAAAAGTAAGTTCTTTGTTTGTATAGTTATCAGTTTATTTCTAAGGCCATAATAACATTATTTTGTATTAAGGATATGAAGAAATAAAGTACAAAGATAAACAGTCGATAACAACTAGCAAATCTTTCTGTGTAATGTCGCCGCTTTATTACTTCTTAAATGTAGATTTACTAGAACAAATAGAGTAAAACACACCTTTAGCCTGACTCTATATAATTTACCTGTACTCATACACATCCACGATGTGAATTCGTAATAAGTTCATCAGAGTAAAATATATAAAGTGTCATAATTTAAGATTCATCTTAAATGCGTGTTATTTCACAGGTGGCTGTATTTTTCTGCTTCGGGACGTCCCACTTCTGTAATTCGTGTCACGACGACTTCCAGCGAGTCACCAGTATACCGAAGGAGCTACTGCCGCAGTGCCCCGCCGGTACGTAACTCGACGATATTATTTCAATAAGCAATTGCACAATCAAATATAATGATACCCCAATACGAAATTTACGATTTAACAATTACTTTTGTAAAATTGATGATGTTCTCCTAGCCGATTTCGGGTATGGCGGCCAGGCTCGATGGAGAACAGCCAATTACGCATTTTATAGTGCACAAGTGTGTACGCAAACACAGGTGCACTCTCTGTTCCCTCACTCTCATAATCTGATGGAACGGTTATCCGCCACGACCGTTGAGAGATCAGGGAAAAATTAAAATCATTTGTAAAAATAATATCATAACTATCCGTAATTTTCTCTGTAAGTGTTGAAGATAAGTTTTATTCTTGGCAGGTCCCAAAGGAGAACAACTCCCGGGAACAGTGGATGAATGTCCGCTGCACATACTGCACCCGCCCACCGGTGAGGAATTCGCTCTGGGATGCGGAGTGTGTAGGAACGCACACGCCTTCTGATTGTTACAGAAAAAGCCCTCGGCAAACAGAAGGCAACCCAGCCAGCCGAGGCAATCCGACTCTACCAACATTGTTTTGCTACCGCCAGAGGCGTTCATAAAACCACTGTAAAGAGTCGGTATGAAGTTGGGGGAGGGGGGATGAGATAATCTGATGAATCTCTCCGTTTTAGCATCAAGTTTCATTACAGGACTTTTTAGTTATTTCAATTACCTACTGATGGTTGGACTACTGATTATCTCTATAGAGTTTTCGTGTAAGGTTCGTTTTTTTCATAAAATTATATAATATCACTCTTTTCTACCAAAATAACAATCTCAAGGAATCACTCTGTGATCGTAGGCGAGTTACAAAATCAGTGTAAAATGAATGAATGCGAAACAAACAGACAAGAAACATTGAAGGATTCTTGACGAAATATTGATAAATAGCCGATTCAAATGGATTCTTACGTAGTAAATGCTGCATAGAATACAAAAGCATAAAAGAGGCTATGTAAATAAAATATGCAATTGCTCTTCTTTTTTATTTAATGGAATTAACTAATATATTTTAATATTTAATCAATAATCTATTAAATTAAATGTTAGGATATTTGTCATAATTAAATGATGAATATATATTTTTGACTTACAATAGTTAATATTTTTATTTTAAATGGAACCTTACACGCTTTTCAAGTTGGGAGTTATTAAGTCATGAACACATGTAGCAAATTTTCACTGATTACATATAGATTAAGATAATAATTGAATGGACTAACATCACAAAACTATAGACAGAAACACAACGACAGGAAGCCCCCCTAACTTCATCCCGGCTATATGTACGCAGATATTTTTATTATTTATGTTTATATTTACTTAATTTTGTGCAATATTTTGAAATTATACGACATTTTCTTAAATATTCTTTATACATATTAATAGGAGTAATAATTAATTATCTTTTGTTATTGTATATATATTGATGATATTCTAAGTCACTAATTTAAATAGTGTTACGTAAAGGCGTGTACTTGAAAATATCTTTTTACATTCCTTTGCCCAGGTTTCTAACACACCTAGGCAATAATACTGCTAATAAAATCGTTATAAGTTCATAGTTCAGAGACACGCATTAAACGCATCCACACTTGTTATGTTCCTTACTGTAACTCGTTATGTTCAATGTTATATTCATGTTAGTTTATTTAAAAGTAAATAAATATGTTCATTTTTCGTTATAGTTATCAATTGCAGGTCAATCAATTTGTTACTAAACTATATTGTTCATTAATTTTATGTCATTACATTATATCTAGTACTAAACCAATTTCTTTATTATACAGACTTATCAACGCAAAATACACAGTCTTAGTTAATATTGTAGATGTATAAAGTGTAAACTTAAGTAATACCAATTTTTTGGAAATTTAACGAGCTTGTGCATTCGCTCTAAAATACTGTGTGACAAAGAAATGCACGGTAGTTAGTTTTTTAATGAATTAAGGACTCGTCCTCGAAGGCATCGCATCTCGCGTCTCACTGATACCAGACAAAACATTCCTGATGATTACATAAAATACTGTCCGACTTCGTTCTGGACGATCTCGTAGAAGAGAGCTATAAAGACAGTACGAACTAACCAAGATTGTCTACTCTCATATTTTCTGATTGCAATAAGTATCAGTAATATTTACCAAATAATATAACTGTATGGATATAACACTGTGCTTAGATAAGTTCTCTCTAAATATTCATAAGTCAGTACATTTGAACAACTACATTATCACACATATGATTACTATTATTAATGATAAATATTAAGAATATGATCACATGTTTGTCGGGTTAAGTGAATTAAATCACTGAATAGAACTTATCGTTTTGTTGACCAATCTTAGTATTTTTGGTATAATTTCTTTCATCAGGTAAAAGTTTGTCGTTCTGACTCAGATTTAAAACCGAGTTATAAATAATTTTATTACAATAGCAAAATTACTGTGGTATTTCCATAAAACTTAACTGAACTTTTTAAGAACACATGCAACATTTTGAATTGTTTTAACAATATAAAATCTTTCGTCCGCAAAAAAAAATTGTTTCAATTAATTATTACAAACCAAATAGCTTTGTTATTATTGTTTGTGTTCTTGGCAGTTGTAGGTACATTGCAATCATTCATTGTTTATCAGTGACTGTAGCTGTACGAATTATTGTAGACTTTATAACACGGTGTACTCAGTTTCAAAAGTAAATGATCATCAGTCTGAATGTCTTTTTGCCAACACGATATCGAAATAAATGTTACCCTTTGATCGACGTCTATTCTAAGATATGTATAACAAACAAATATGTTATTGATATTGTGCACCTTAGATCCTACTCTTGATGTAGTCGATAACTATGGGTGTTTAGATGTTTTATAATAAATAATAAAATATTCAATGAATTTGTTTTATTTGAACAAGTATCCCATATTATTGTTAGTATCGCACTGTATTGTCCATGTTCGCATTGAGGATGGTGACAGTCCCACTTGGATTATACTCATGGTTTCCATTAGGCATAGTATTTATCATGGTAGCTAGTACTTAACAAAAAGAGATATTAATTAATGTATATCTGTGTTTGCAAAAGTTAGAACAATAGAACGAACACAAAGACAATCTTTGAAGCAGTGTATATCGGGTTAAAATTTAAACTCAATTGGTGCACACTGCTTATGGTGGTGATAACTTGAGAACGGTTAAGTTTGGGATATGGGGTTCCCTAGTGAAATCGGTCAAGAATGCTGGGAAAGGATTTAGGTCTACTTAATCTGTAACCCTGTATGTATGTATATAATATACTTGATTGATACATAATAAATAATAATAAATATATAATATATGTATTATATATATAATATATGTATTTATCGTATCACGTTGTTGCTCATGATAAAATTCGAACTAATCTAACCGGTTTTCACGTATTTGAAATGAGTTTTGCCTGCCTAAGATAAGATAATAAACACCACGCTTAGACCAACAGGGGCCGAGCATCTTTGAAAAGAGTCGCAGACGAGGTAGCGTGGGCCAGTTAGTTTTCCATGTCCAATACAGTAACTTATGTTAACAACTAGGTACGTTTTCAACAATACACGGATAGTCTGCCCTAGTTGGTTATTTAACAGGGCAAACCGCAATGTCGTTACGAATTTTGCAAAACGTAAAAAAAGAAGACGGATTATCTGAGTACTCGTACCTATATTAAAATATATATCTCATTTGTATTTATTTTTTTAATTATGACAAAATTTATATAAACTTGTCACCCGAGCCATTATTACAAATATATTGATTCCTCATTCATTATAATAGTTAAAGTAGTTTATGCACTACGGTGGAACATACAAACATGATAAGTTTTGACCTCAAAACAACCAAAATTCATAATAATATATTCATTGCAAACTGCAAACCAAATAGCTCCCCCTCTCCTGGTAGTGCTGAGCCCGACAGGGTCCTTAATTGTTACCTATCTTTAAGTCTACAGTCTAATGAGCATTATGGAATGCAATAAATAAAATTAAAATAGAAATAAACTGCCAACATTACCCTTTCTTTTAGCTTTGTAGTAGTACTAAGGGTTATTAGAGGCTCTTAGTGTCTATTGTTCAATTATAAGCAAGCTTTATTGAGAACGGGATTAACAGTCATTGCATAACTATCGATTGCTTTTTGACGCGATAACCGACACATACGTGAGCAGAGTTGCGGAAATAAGCTAGTTTGTTAAATAAATAAAAAGACTCTTATTTTGGGATCTTAAGTTTACAAACAAAAGAAATATGAAACTTGAAAAAGTTTTTTGCAATTTATTGCAAGGATGGGAAGTGCTTTACCTAAATGATGATATTGATAACACAGGAAGAGATAACATGAAGTTCAATTCTAAAGATAGCCCAAACAACGTGTAAACTACTAAATCTGTATAATCTTAGTAATACCACATGACTAGACCATATATCTATAGTTTAGATAATGGAGCAGAGCGAATGCCATACTTTTTTTTATGTAATCGCGGGCAAACGAGCAGACGTATCGCCTGATGGTAAGCGATTATCGCCGCCCATGTACATCTGCAACACCAGAGGCGTCACAAGTGCGTTGCCGGCACAAGTGGGGGATGGGGAGGAGAATGGGGATGGGAAGAGGGGACTGGGTATGGGCCTCCGGTATCCTCACTCACTCGGTGAAACACAGCGCAAGCGTTGTTTCACACCGGTTTTCTGTGAGGCCGTGTTATCACTCCGGTCGAGCCGGCCCATTCATACCGAAGCATGGCTCTCCCACGGTTAAACTTAACTTATATAAATTAAAATACATTCATTTATTCAGCTCTCTAAACTCCTACTCCATCTAAACTTTAGCTGTGACAAGTTGCATACTTTTCGTTCGAATAATTTTCTTAAAAACGGTACAAAGCTTTTGCTTCTCGTATTAAAATAGCTCGAACTTAATCGAATTCGGCACCACGGAGGTAGGTAAATAGGTTTAATGATGTTTTGAGTTCACAATCTTGGTGCACACGATGTTCTAATTCAATTTAATTTATCCTCTGGCGGATAAAAACTGCTTTTGCCACGTAAGGAATCATCTATACAAATAAATAAAATTGCAGTGTCTGTTTGTAATATTAAAATATTATCGCATTTTACTAAACGCTATATCTGCGTTTATATATTTATTATACACAGTACATATACTAAAATATATTCTTAAAATTTTTGTGTATGTGTCTGTTTATTACAACTAATCTCTGGAACGGCTGGATTAATTTTGACATAGCTTTCATTGGCAGATAGTTGATACCGCTAGTAAGACCACGGGAATGAGCCAGGTTTTCACTATATCAGAAATATGACGTACGTCGGAAATTGAATTGAAAAATAGAAAATTTTAACAAGTTTAATTTAAGACGACAACATTAATATTGTGTGATACCTCAGCACCTTCAAGACGTATTGTATGGGTGGCATAGTGGTTTAAGCGGTCACCACGCCGCTTCCTACTGCACTGAGTATTACAGGTTCGATACCCTTATGAAATAAAACTGTGTGATCAACAAACAGTTTTTCTGAGTCTCAGTGTTCTTTGTATCTGTTTCGTATATTGTTGTTGATAATATATTGCTAATGGTTGTTTTTAAATAATAATAACAAAAATAATGTATTTATTGTTTACAACTATAAGTTTAAATGACAGAACATTTGGTTCTGTATGGTGTATTTATCTACAGTATCTTTATATTGAGTAATAAATAAATAAGTTTATCACCGTTCTGGTTGCTATGGTACTTACCCTCCCTAGTTTGTGATTAGACGGTCGTATGTGAAAGGTGTGAAACTTTTTATACTGTATGTAGCCTCCTAAGCGACATTAGTCGTGAAGTTAAATTACTTGACACTTTTAACTGCGGACAAGGTTCTTCGTTTGACTGTATTTTTTATGTTTTAACCCCCAGGATTCAGTGATACAGGAACTAGTTTGGAGAATTATTATTAAGTTTACCGTGTACTTTCCGATTGATTTGATAACCGATAAATCAATATATTTTCGTAGTTGATAAATTATAAAATGTATGTGTGTGTATACAAAATGTGTAAATAATAGTTTTGCAAAAGTTATTTTATTTTATTAAATGTCCTCGCACGTATCGTCTTAAAGCAAATAATCATTGACTTATTTGTTGGTAAACAACAATCTATGACCATTGTATCTACGGAAAAATATCAATATCTATTATTGATTTCTGCATTCTTCTAAATGATTCAGAAAAATTTAGACCGCGATGCTCTCTGTTATTGTGCTATGAGCTCGTCGCGTTCGCAACGCGATAACAACAAATAGCACAAGCTGGATCCACTTGAGAGTCTGGCCCGGTGATAACTTGACTTCACAGATCGATTCTCTCCTCACACAGATATGCTGTTTTATCTCATAGTTATCTAAAGTATTGCAAAATCTTTTACCGTGAGTTTTGGTGTAACATAAGTCATGAAAACAGTGCTGGTGGCGATTAAAATACACGTCGAAATGTTGTGTGAAATTAGCTTTTGAAGTGTAATTCATCAATGCAGCATGATTGATTTCTATAAAAAGGTAAGCTTTTTAGTTTAATTAGCTAGCGAAATTGCAGATGTTTTAAGCGAACTGTAAACTAATGAATTAACTTAAAAATATTAATCATTGAGCATTCATTGAATAGGAGTAGTTCCCATATGTTTTTTAACTGTTCGATTATATTCATCGTTACGTAAGTGTCATCAAGATTCAGTAGATTGATGATTTATTGATTTGATTCTGATAATATTTTTAAAACGTCAATAGATGTGCAAACGAATTGTCCTTATCCACAAGGTTTAGAAAATGCTACACGTTTGTCTTACTACAACGACTAGCTAAAATTTTGAATGGCGCCCATTTATGTTCTCATATGGTACTTGTGTATTAAAAAGACGATGATTTTATGAATATTATATTACACCAGGAATGGATGTCGATGAGTCTGTTCCGCGCCCACCTCTGCACGTTAGGTGTAGCGGTGGGTCTGCAGGCGACGTGGCGCACTCCTCGTGATGCGTTCCGTCACGGCGGCCTGCAGTACGGGATAGTCCTCACTGTGGCTATGATCGCCGTGGCACTACCATTAACCCTCCTTCAGCTCTCCGTTGGACAACTGAGTCAACAGGACGCCGTTGGCATATGGCGAGCTGTGCCATTTTTTAGGGGTATAGTGTGTTTCTCCTTTAATCTACATCTCACTCAAGTCGTCTTGATCCCGAACTATACAGAGCCTGTACTATGGTAAACAGACTCGATAAACACATATATTCCAAATACACACATATATGTCCTTTCATTAAATATTATTCGAAAAAGAAATTACAGATTTTTTAAGGTATTTATAATATGTATGCTGCATTTACAAAATATATATATGTATTTATTTTATATTACTTAGTTGTCTAGTGCCGCGCGCTGTACTACAAGCGCTGCCTAGTTTGGGAATAGATACCGATGTACGTATCAGATGTACGAATAATTTCACATTATGATATTTCTCGTTATTTGCTATTACAGAGCAACACGGGCCACCGAACGGAGGATTTTAGACTGACAGGCTCACATTAAAAAAAGAATACTTTAACTACCTACTCACACATAACAATTAAAACGAAACATTCTAAATTTTACGCACACATAAATACGTTGTGTCATAACAGTGTAGCTTATAGGCCCATTTGGGCTTTTACTATGACAGAAAGGAATATAATATAATTCCCCTTACAAAAACTAATCGAATAAAGAACCTACTAGAATTATGTTCAGAAAAACTATAAGTAGAGCACTTTAATTAAAAATAAAATAATTCCGTTACGTACATGTTGGCTTCATCGTTACACCATATATTAAGGTCAATCTGTGAGACTAGCATCACTGGTATAGATACTTAACTACAGTCATTACTTATTTACTTATTCCTTATTTGTTTCGGAGTTTGGGTGTTTTCTATGTATAATATGTGTATATTTAGAAAAAAAAAGTATTTATGTATTAATATCAGTTATCTAGTACCCATAATACAAGCTCTGCTTAGTTTGGGACTAGATGGCGTTGTATGTTAGATGTCCGAAATATTTATTATTTATTACTATTTATTTATTATTGCGGTAGTTGATGAGAAAAAAAATCCTAACAGTTTGTATTTTTAATTAGTAGAAAAAAATCTAAAAACCATTTACATTTTCAGGTGTGGGATATTTGAGGTTGCTGATTTCATTTTTAGGAGCCGTGTACTCAGTAATATATTTATCTTTGACGATATCTTATTTCTTGTACACCCTAAGCAATAACTCGTTGCCCTTTTGGGAGTGCATTGACCTCTTCTTTACGGGAGTGAGTATTTACGATATAAGTTTTACATCTCTTTCTAATTTGATTCAATACGTATAGCAACCGTCCTTTTTCCAAATACACTTTAAAAACACGAGTATGTCGTGTGACTCATTATCTCCATTAATTAATTAGCGCGGTTAATCTTCAAGTAGACATATCATTTCATGGTGTTTCACGTCATTTATCTAAAAAGTAATGAATGAATAAAAATAAAATAATAAAATAATTATGCTTTCTTCGGGCCAAGTAACTAGATTGTAATCGTCGATAGAGTTAAATTCACAAACTTACTTATAAAACTTGATTGAAAAACACCGGTATCATTATTTTATTAACGCTCCGACTGCGAACAACTTTGGTGGGCAAATTGTCCTTTCAAACATCCATTGCGTGGATTGCTGCTTTGCGAGAGGATCATAGCTGTATATTCATGATTCTTCAGTTCTCTTTCGAACCTTTCTAACATAAATCAACATGACGGCGTTTTTGCTCATCAGTGAGAGAATTAGGTATGAGGTATAAATCGCGAAGCAAGCTTCCTAACTTTAAGGAGTTCATGTAGGATGGTGGAAATGGCCTATGATCCAATGTTTAGTTCAGCCTATCTCGTATACCGTTTAGAAATGATTTCTTAATAAATAGTAAAAAAATATTTATAAATCAACACGCACGACAAGGTGTAACTTGTATGTAGGTATTTTTAACGACCTAATTGAAATGCTTTTTTAAATTTTATTTATTATTTCAAATGATTCAACTTTAAGTATAAATTGTTGTAATACTAACATAATTTCCATTTTTCAGGACGACTTTGTGAGATCGCACAACGCATCCGAGTGCATCAAGTAAGTTTTTTCTAGTCTCTTTTTTATTTTCTTTCAATTATTGCACCATAACATTTCTTAAATCATTATTAATCTACTATAAAACTATATATTCCGTTCCTTGTATTATATACATACACTTAAATGTCTAATCTTACCTTATATATACTAACTTTGTCAAATATATAAAAATATGAAACTACATTTTCGTTTTCTCCCTTTGTACACGTTTTGATGTAAGTCATAATTGGCATAGAATACTAAAAATCAAAAAACTTTTATTTCAAGTAGACCTTTTTAAGTTTTTATTTTATTTTATATTATTGACTAGTTACGCTGTTCTAAAATTTCATTCCTATGGAAAAGAACCGGCAACAAACACGGCAAGTTACTCTTTAAAAATTGAAAAACGGCATCCTAATACACAAATAATTCATTATGTATTGAGTAATTTATATTGATCTTAATAGGTGGATTACAAAATAATATAAGCAATAAATTTAAAAAAAAAATGGACATGCTGTCAAAATATTATTGGAAATAGCTAAGGCATGTTCTTGTAATTCCAAAATCACATTACTACCTTATGTGTTATCACACATAAGGTAGTAGTGTGATAACGATAAAATGTTCCACAACACTTTAGCGTTCGGCCGATCCCGACCCTGGACAAAAATTTACTAGGAGCAGGGGAACCAGGTGAATCCTAGCAAGGAAAACCGCGGAACACCGACGTAGCTTGAGCCACCTACGTTGCGTAGATGACCCCCTACTGCGTGAAAACCCCGATGTTCCCATTACTACCCCCCTAGGCTCGCATGCTCCAAAGCGGCTGACTCCACCCGAGCCTGCTTCTGCCAGGGTTATAGATGGCCTCATCGGTCATTCTCGGGATTGCGCTTATGGAGGACGGAGATCATTCTAGGATCGCAATTGGTAATTCCTCTCGTACATTTATAACGTAACCACCATATTTTTTTTGATATCAAATTGAACCCATTTACCGTACTTTTCATAAGATGCTTTTGGAATAGGGAATTTCCCAAGTTCGTAATGAAAGCCGTTTATTAGACTCCTGCTAAATCATTCGCCTGGGGAAGTACCTCTAATTTAAGGAAAACATCACTGATCGTATATTACTTTAAGATTCGAATGCCTGTATCGTATAGGTACTTCTTAATATTCGTAATTCGTGTAGCGAACTCCAAAACTCGATTATAACAGCCGATAGTAAATTGATATTTGTACGAACAAAGTCGTACATTTATAATATTAACGAAATTTGCTTACATAAACGTGTTTGTATTGCACTCATGTCACATTATGCACTTACTTTAAACACATAATTTTGTACATTATTTAGTAGTAATAAAGCCAAGCCATCATTCGGTAAAGTTGTTTACTCATTTATGAAACCAACTATCAGTAATGTTAGGGAAACTACCCCTACATTAATGGTCCTTCGAGTGTAACCGTAACACGGGACTGTAACGCGATTGTTCAATCAAGAATATTTCGTGCTTCCGGTTACGGTCCTATCAGCGAACTTGTGGACACTAGCAGCGTCACTTCTCGCTAGGAGCGGCCCCAGGAGTAAGCACAGCAGCACACATACAGTGTGTTTTGCAGCCAGCAGTATCGAAGTAAGATCTTTCCTTTTTTTAAATCCTGAGCCAAACAATGGAGGATCATGTATAAAATCAAAATCAATCAAATCAGCCATGAACCAGTTGCAAGCTAATTTTAAGAAGACTGAACATGAACGGAGAACTTCAAACTATATCAAGCGATGTGAAAAGACTTTTGATCACTACTGACAAGAATATCAGACGAATTACGTTACCATGAGTGGTTTTAGAGACTAAGTTTTAAAGTATTTCGCTAAAAACCGCTATCAGCAAACAAAGAATTTTACTGATCAGCTCGCGAGCACATAAAGCAAACTGTTATGGCACCGGTTTTGCGACCCTTGATTACCTTAGCTGGCACATCGGCCGGGGTGAGCGAAGAAGGACATCCCAAGGATACAGCTGATGCCGAAGACTATTTAATGAATGGGTCAAATTACTATCAGAGATAGAACAAATGAACCACGTACACTTACCTAGATGGCTAGGCACAAAATCAACTCACAAAATTGAGCTACATGGCTTTTGTGATCCATTTACAAACGCATATATCTGTGTTATGTGCTGCAAAGTTTACTAAGATCAGCCGAGCATTACTCTTGTTAAAATGCAGTCTAATAAGAAACCATTCTTACCACGATAAGAGCTTTGTGGAGCTCTTTTATTGGCGAAGCTCATCTCTAAAGTTAAGTCATGTTGACACGTACGGCTAAACTAATTCTACAGCCGTTCTAGAATGGCTACGAGGAGGCCGGTGGCAAAGATTCGTTCCTAGCAGAACAAAAGTAATTACAGATATAATATCGTCTACCTGCTGGAGATATGTAAAGTCTGACCATAATCCCGCTGACTGTGCCAGTAGAGATCTACATGTATTTCACTTAATTCAACATCCCTCGTGGTGGCAAGAACCGTCGTGGTTGTGCACATACAATATCAACAAAGAGGCAGAACAGCAACCAACTTACACAACTTACTTAACGAATGAAGACCAACAATGTTTTGATACAAGATAACAACAATATCATTACGAACTTATTAAAACACTATAGTCCATTTAATAAAATTGTACATATGCTAGCATGGGTGTACAGATTTATAACATTCAAGCAAAACAATACGCAATATTTTACTGTGATTGCGCACAAAATGCAATCTAGCGAGCTGAACCTAAAACTTGAGATATATTCTCCAGTAATACCAGCAATAAATCAGATTATCATCATCCTATTCCGTACTAACTAAATACTGACTAACACTGAATAACTCGGAAGCGAAGTTTTGATAAAGAGTTAACGGAAATTGGCAAAAACATTAAAGTTATGAAAGATAACGCACATGTAGTGGAAGGGATCTCATATCGTGACATTTAACACTACCCATTGATATATAGACATCGAAATCGTAGGGATAGCAAGTTTGATGTTCGCGTGGCACCGAGTACGCTTACGCGTGTCGACCCCGGCGACGACATCGGTCAATGGTGTTCATCTGCTGATGACTGTTGTCGGCGGACAAAAGTCATCAGCAGAGAGGTAGTGACAGAGTGTTTTTCCATAGTATTATTGTAATAAAGGATATTGTTCCGGGTGCTACTTCGAATATACCTAGTGCGCGTGTACTTAATAAAGCTTTGTCACCAATTCTTATTCGTTAGGGCGGGTAATGAAGTGAACAATCAATAAAGTGAAGAGTGAAAAAGTGATTACAGACATAAAATGTTTATATAATAATTTTCCATTTCTTCATGTAATCTATCATCATCATCATCATTAACTAACTTATATTTTGTTTGTTTGATTTGATTATTTTCTCCTCTCCTGCGTGGGAGCATGTACGAGCAAAGTCGTATATTACTTTCTACATTTTTTAAGTAACAATAAAACCATCAATGGGTAAAGTTATCTACTCATTCATCAAACCAACTATCAGTAATGTTAGGGAAATTACCCCTGCAATATTTAATAAAAATAATAATAACATACCTAACAGTATTGCCAGCACGTGTGAAGGTGCATTATCATACCTTTTTAATTAGGTCTTCTTTTTGTAGTCCTTTTTGTACCCTTCTAGATTACGCTACATACGCCCAACGACTCTATTTCTTGTCTGATGAGGAGAGTGGTGTTATGAATAGTACCTAAGACCTACCTAATTATGTTTAAGCTGGAAGTACATTAACTACATTATTACTATCGTAATTTCGATCAAACCGTTTAACATAAAATATTTTATAGTATTTTTTTTACTGATAGTCTTTTTTTCATTTCAGTGAAACCTTTATGGCACCGATTTCTGAGAGGCCCGAGTATTATTTAGCTGTAGCTTTAATATTGCTTGTTTTGTGGATAGTTCTGCCCTTTATGTAAGTATGTAGTATATATTTAAATTACTGTGGTTTAATGTTAGATGTTGGGTTGTATGTAGGTATATCTCATTGTTAATTTAAAGAAAAACAAAGAAAAAAATATTTCACTTCAAGATGAGCTAGGTACACTATCTGTCTAAAACAAAGTATACCTAAACTGTATATCTGTTTATTGTGATAAGGTAAAAAAAAGGCCAAAATGATTGCAATCGCTAGATCCTCAAGAACGAAGCTAAAGGTAAACAGTCCAGACCATTATTTATCATTTAGACATTTTAAGAATTCGAGTATACAAAAATACCCATGTCATACCTTAGGCTGTGGAATCGCAAAATAAATAAAATGTCTTTGATAACCGAATAACACATTCGCATTTCTTATATTAAAACTCGAAGGTATTGTAGTCCAAGATCCCGGGTCTATTTTTACCATTTAATAATGTTTAAGCTTAATGCACATATTGTACATAGGAGGACTTAATGCCTCTGCTAGTCAACCTTTAGGTGTTATAAAAATATGAGGCTGTAGGTACGAAATGGTGTGAGAAATGGTGGTGAGAATTTAGCTCAGTACATAACAAAAAAACATAGGTTTGTTACAAACATAAAGAAATAAGTTACATAAATAATACAAAACGTAGTTATAAATAAATTCAATACTATAATATAATATAGAAGATAATATTAAATAATATAATTTAAAATAAGAGCACTCACTCGCATACTATTGATGAGAATATTCGGCCAATTTCTGAAGGTGATCGCGTATTTTGCCTTGAATGTGAGGCGGTTTGTGGACATATTGCTGATGAGCTAAAGACTGATATAATGTACCACTTACCACACAATTGGTAAGACAACGTGGCTGTTAAAATTTTATGAATATAAACTAAGTAACAGTAAAAAAATTAGCTTGTTAGTAATTTTTGATGACCTCGTTATTGATACATGTTGGAAGTAGGGGACTGCTTTGATCAAACCATGCATTTCTAGGACAAATATTTTATTGAATAATGTTTATAATTTTCTTAAGATTTAATTTATATAACCCACAGTAGTATTAACTTTTTAAGAATCGTCAAGTCGAGATGTGTTTCGTAGCAACCTCCGTGAGCTACATCAATCGGGAATTTAGTTTAAATATATGACGAATTTTTTTAGAATAGTTTGTTCTTTACATTTGTTCCCAACGGCCCCCGGTTGGCAACGATGGTGGCAGTTTTAGTGCTGGCTGCTGAAAATATCGACCCAGGTCTTAGGTGATTTTTTCGTGAGTAGCTCATTTTGTTGAGACGCCAATTTTTTCTCTTACAAAAATTCTTAACTTACGTTCAGCACTAAAACTGCCACCGTCGTTGCCAACCGGGGGCGGTTGGGAACAAATGTATTCAGAATGAATAGCTTCATTTCCTTGTTTGTTGAAAACCTGGGTTCCTGGAGTATTTTTGATTTAGTCGTAAACTTTTGAAATAAAAATAACATTTTTATATCATTTCTTAAAATATGACAGATAAATACGCACGTTTATAATATCACTTATTTTAGGAACGGTAAAAATCATTAATGTCATCGTTATTTACAGTTTTTATCACCCAATAAAATTAATGAAGAGGATTTTGTACGTGCTGGGTCCCACGGTGATAATCCTGGCTTTAGTTACGGTGTCCTGTATTGGGAGCACTGAGAATTTGTCCAACTTCGTCTTGAAGAGCGACTGGAAAAGCTTTGTTGAGCCGAACATTTGGCACGGTGCCTTAGCACAGGCTTTACTGTCATCTCAAATCGCTGGAGGTTTTCTAATATCGTCGGGTGACACCATATATAATAATACTAACGTACAATGGCAAGTACTTAATATATACAAAAGTGTGGGATAAAACTTTTCTAATCGTACTCTTTTTTAACCCCCTACGCAAAAAAGGGTATGTTATGAGTTTGATGCCGATATCTGTGTATGTGTTTGTCTTGTGTTTATCTGTCTGTGGCATCTTAGCTCTTAAACGAATAGACCGATTTCGATGTGTTTTTTTTATTTGAAAGCCAGTTTCTTTGTAGTGGTTTTTAGCTATGTTTGGTTTATATCACTCTAGCATTGTATGAATATCAGCTCTTTTCCAAAATGATGTAACGTATTTTTAGCCTATGATTACTCTATTAAGTGCTTGCGTAGGAGGTATTAAAATTTTTAATTTTCCATATTTATATGGTGACCCATGTTTCCATATTTATATGGGGTGTGTGGGGGCGAACCACAATCTTTCGTCCCCAGCCAACCTCACCTGCACGCGGTGCATCCTGCTAGATAACAAACGAGGCTCTGGCGACCGACCGATGGCGGTATATCCATCCTAAAAGGCGTAACTAAATACAATAGGCCGGTGATGGGCAGCAGCGTCACCGGTGCAACAAGTTACGCCCTGCGATCACCAACCCGCCTGCCCAGCGTGGTGATTATGGGCTGACCCCCTCCATGAGTAAGCAACAGAAGCCACGGCCCCCAGTTCCCGGTAGTCNTGATGATGATGATGATGACCCAAATAAGTATTGTTAAGGTTAAATAAGTTTCTTCTTTTTTTATATATGGCCCTGCCAAAATAACTCTAATCTGCCTGATGGACAGCATAAGCAGAATCCAAGACTGGTGGTTACCATACTCATTGCGAATGCAGACAATGCAACAATGCAGCACTCACCAACGAAACACGACAGCAGGAACGCAGTCATTTTACGTTGATTTTCTGTGCGAAATTAGTAGCGACCCGGTCAAACCGGCCCGTGCTGGAATCTGCGTGAATCTTATTTTTTTCCATCTTTTCTCTGATCGTGCAGTACTCTTGCACTATCTGGTTCATATTATATGTCCGTAGCACAAAGCAATATTTCAATATAAATAGTGAAATGCAGTTGTGCTTGTTAGTTGAATTATCTATTTGATCAAGAATCTTTAGTAGTCCACATAGGCCTCTCCGTAGTAAGGAGGTTCTGGTCTTCTATAGCACGTGGAACAGATAGTTGATATAGGATATGAATGGGGGTGATGAAACTCTGTATTTGTAATTCATCATCATCATACGGAACTATTTGTAATTCATGTTTTACAACTTGTTTCCCATATAATAATATTTCACCATTAAGCAATTCACAACAATGGGAAATTACATACTGTTTAATAAAATTAACGTTTACAAGTTTTAAATAATAACATGTACCCAACAAAAACAAAAGTATTTACAATAATATCGTAAAATAAAAGTAATATGTTGATGCTTGACATTTCTAGCTATAATTCATATTAAATACCCTCTGAGAATAATATAATTTTGTTGTATTTCCTGAATGTTTCTTATTAAATTCCGGATGTTTTTTTGCTTCACTGATAACATTTTATTACTAGAATATCATGATAATATCCCAATAAAGAAATACAAAATCTAAAGTAACACTCAGCCAGTGTGGTCTGATAATAATACACTAATGATACTGTTTTTAGGACAGCAATAATATTTATAGGAGCGAACATTTTATCAACTTGGCTGGGCCTGTTGTTTTGGTACTCATTAAGCGGGCCTGATAAGGAGACGAACGTGCTGGCTGTTCTGATCCATGCGTATAAGGTGGGCGAGGAGGCTAACATGCACCTCGCCTGGCCACTCGTCATATTTTTGACTCTACTTCTGTCTGGTTTTATAACATTGGTAAGCGTTTTTTGACAGGTTTTAGATATGGTGTAACATTTTAAAATTACATAGTAATGTTATAGACTTATAAGTTATTTACATATTTTATATCAAGCTACTTTTATGGTAATGAAACTGAATATAAGAACGATAATTATAACTTGGTCACATAATTTTTAACTATTGGCAATAAAATTACAGTCCAAAATTTAAATTATTTTACAATTTGAATTTGTGAGGATCTTTGTTAATCAATAAGCTAGAAGGGTCAAACGGTTTTGGTTGAAATTAGGGGTGCAGATAAATTACTTTTTGTAAAAGAAAAACTGATATTATTAAAATCGTCATTAACACTAGCAAAACCATGGGAGAAAGCTATAAATAAAATAAAGAATTTTTATAAATGCGATACAAGTATTACTGAATATGCAACCTGTAACTAAAGGTGCAGGAATATTATTTTTCAATCTTGTACTATATAATATATTGCATGATTTTGATGGTATCTAAAGTGAAATGTCACGAAACAATATTTTATATACACATATACTATACCTACTAGCTTTCACCCGCGGCTTCGCTTGTATTTAATAAAATGTATCCTATGTAACTATTTAAGCCTCCAAGAAATGTGTTTTTATTATAAAACATAATAAACAAACTCATAATCATATTTATAGGAATAGATATTTGATTTTTAGCTCACCCTTCTGTTCCCAATTTATGACCGGTTTCGACGTGTCGCTGGACTAAGATGGCGACTGGTGTCAGTAGTGGCTTCAGTGATAGGCGCAGGCGTCAGCTTAGGGACACTGGCCGTGAGGATCCCAGCTCTCACTTTGATGGATGATTATGCAGTGCCTCTTCTAGCCAGCCTCACGACTGTTGTCGAAATACTGGCCTTCGTTTTTGTGTACGGTAAGTACTAATGGTTGACGATCCTGACTGCTAAGCCGTTAGTTCCGAGTCTGGGTGTCAATTATATCTATAATGTGTACCCGTCGGCTTAAAATGATATATGCTCTAGCCCAAATAACAAAGTTATTCTGTTTTCTAACCCCATCTAATTCATCATAACACAGCATGTGTTACATGAGCAAGTGATTATCACTATTTTCATATACTACTATTTATAGTAGAATATATTTACCTAAAAACCTTTAAAACTCTGTAAAGTAATAAAACATCGCCTAATAAATGCAAGATTAAGCTCTGCATTCCTTTGATTTCCCTAAACTCGTGTGGTACAAATAGTACTTTTCGTTATTCTTACCATTTTGATTTTACTGGATGTAGAAGACTAAAATTATTTTAAGGTAGATTTTACAAGACATGCATTTGACTTAGTTTTTGGCTTTATTTGGGTTTTTAGTCTACTTCTCAGTATATTCATCTCATATTTCTATCTTATACGACGAGATTTCGTGTTCGATGGTTTTTTCTTACAATAAATTCTTAATGACAGTCCGGAGTATGGAAGTCGGCAGTGCTTTATTCACGTTTAGCTATCTCGATTGGCATGAAAATCTATGGCAATCGTTAGTGGAAAGTTATTGCCCTGAAATATACTGCAACTAATTCAATCAGTTCCCCATCAGGGCTGCGGTGTTCTAATGCAAGTCCCTTCCTGGAAAAACTAATATTTTCGAAATTCGGATTAGGAGTTGACCCCAAATAATATTGTGAATAATAAAGACTAGAAGATATAATCTATGCGATAGCGGAATGGGCTATTTGTGGGTACCTAGTGAAGTACATACATTCTTTAAAAAATTTAGCTTTAGTTAAGTCTGGCGCAGACACTATAGTAAATGGGTGCTGAAATGAATATTGATGATATTTTAAAGGTTCACAGACCTCACACACGGCCATCTGATTCCAAACTAAGTAAAGCCTGTATTTGTGTCTTCACACAGCAATTGTATTTTTGATCGAAGACCCGTGCAGTTCAATTTGTATACATCATCCAATCGTAATGAGAAGAAAAATGTTGATTTGGTTTTAAGAATTCAAATGTTCTTTTTGGTTTGTTTTATGTAGGTTTAAGATTGATTTTAAGACCAGTTGCGTTACACAGGTAGGCACAGACAACAGTGTTTAAAAAAATAACTGTATTGATCTGTCAGCTATGTGAATCTAGTTCAATTGTAAGCTTACAATAACAAGTGTAATGTAAACAATAGTTTTATTATATCCTTTTACTTTTAAAGTCCGAATCGCGTAACAGTGACAGTTAAAAATCTGAAACGGTCTGTTATTTATATAATCAGTCCTAAGTGTGATCGCGGTTTAAAGTAATTGAAAGATTCCCAGATGTGTCCTTTCACACACACACACACACATGCACAGTTTCTGAATCCATTTATTTAATCTAAGTTATAAAGATTTATAGGGTTTTGGTCATTCGTGCCAAAATTAAAACTACACATACATGCTACGGATCACGTAGTCCTTTTAGTACTCAACACAGAACAGAGAAATACTACTCATCATATTACGTGCTCTGTATCTTAATACTATAAACCTATAGAGGAGGCGAAAAATATATGTGTCTTAGACGCGATACTAATACTGGAAACGAAACTACCAAAAATCATTATTATCACGTATTACAAAATTTCTAACTGTATACCTAATTAAATACCTAACTGACTTAGAAAAATTCTTGACATTTTAGCCCTGTCCTATGACATACATTGCCTTTTGATGGAATCCTGCTGGTGTAGGTACATACTTTGTTATATGAAGTTAATTCCCTTATACATTTTACAGCACACATTGTATGCTTCTCATTACTACGAGACACCACAAAAAATATGTTTACCACATTGCTTGGTTTTTAGCATGGCTCAGTTAACAATAACCTGTTAAAATGTTCATGGATTAATTAGACTCTCATGACGAATATATGCTTCATTGCTTATCACAGAAAATAATTACACTACCAGAAATTTTTCTTAGATGCTGAATGGCTTAATTGTTCCTACAGGACTGTGATTGCAACCGAAAAAAAAGCCATTTATTTCTCTACGGGTTGAATGCACTGACTTTATGTTTTTAAAATGTATATTTGGACTTCAGCCTCGTCAGTTCTATGAAATCCTATTAACAACATACAATATTTGTTCTAGGTTGGAAAGTATTACTTGAAGATGTAGAATTTTTGACGGGTCATGAGATTAACAAGTGTTGGGTACTGGGATGGTGCGCCGCTCCAGGTATAATACTGCCTTTCACTGTGTGGTGGGTCACGATGGTGTTCGTTCACGACGAAGCCTGGACGCAACCTCCTTGGTCAAGTGTTACCATCATTTCCACCACTGCCACAGCATTGATTGTATTCCTCATCTTCTCTTTTGTGGTGGTAGCGAGACAAGTGCAGTATGACTTCTTAGGGGTAAGAATTATTTGTCTGTTAGTTCTTAGTGAAGAGTAATAATTTTGATAAATTCTTCCATTACCGTTGTTAAATATCGAGCCTTGTTAAGGTCATTACGAGATAATAAGTGCTAGTAATAGCTACCTAATTGGGTATCTATAAACTTGGCTTTTAAAACAAAAAAACTTTTACTTTCCAAATGATAAGTAACAGGTTATTAATGTAACAGGTGTTATTATATTCTTAGGCTTTTGAGATCGCATCGCAATCTGTTTCGAATGGTAACAATGTTGTTCCATTCTATTGATCTAGGTACATTCTAGCGACATTAAAAAATAATAATAAGAGCACTGATATATTCTCTTTATACAAAATTGATACTAATTTAAACGAATAAGTTAATTTTCTCAAAAATATTTGGTTTTAATTTCTCTATTTTTTTTATTGAAATAAAAGNTATGCGAGCACATCTCTTCTTAATAAGTTATTGAGCTGAAATAAATTTTATAGGTAATGTTTATTTCGCATTGCGAATATCTTCAGTTTCCCCAAAGCGATTCTAATAAACTTTTCCTTTTACCTGTGCTTATATGGAGGTTACAACCTTGCTAATGTGAATCATGTCTAGAATTTATGAAACTTCCTGTCTCTAAGGAAACGGTTCTTCTTCCGCAGAAACTGAAGTCATCATTCAAGCCATCGAGACATTGGGGACCGCGAGATCCTATCACACACTATTACTGGCTGGCGAGACGAGATGAGCTCGAAAGGGGCAACGTGCACAGATCAAGATACCACAGGCGACAATTAGGACAACTATCGGGTCGACCGAGTTTCTTGCAACCGTCAAATTTTCTCACTACGAAACACCTCCCCATGGACAAGAGCCGTTCGAACTCCGATGACTGGATATACACGGTATATAGGAAACAGATACACAGCACAGGAAAAGAGAACGAAAAGAAAAGAGTACGATCAAATTCTTTAGACTGGGCTTTTCCGAAAATGAAACCAAAGAAAGACTTGGATAGCTCTCCGTCTTCAGATATACAGTATGCAGAGAGCAATAATAATGCAGTAGTTATTAATAAGAACAACTAGAGAGCTCAAGATCCTCACTCACTCTTATGTGGAGCTTGTAAAATAGATAAGGCTGTACCAGTATTTGCTAGTTTGGAGTGACCTTCATCTAGATTAATTTTAAAATTATATCGTCGTTAATTAGTTATATTTTATATTAAATGCTTTAAAAACTAGTTAGTGTTTGTGATGTAACTCAGCGGAAAAATAGATTGATGTAGGAATTTGTTGTAGAGACACTGGATACTTCAAGGAAACACAAATTGAGAACCAGTTTTCTATATCAAATGTTATCATAAAATAACAATATTAAGGGGCGATAGGAAATATTTATAAACATAACATAAGACACTTAGCACCTATATGGGGTAATGTAAGTACACATCGTATAATTTTAATATTAAGTACCCACATACAGAAAATGTCGTAACAGAATCATAATTTAACATTTATTTATAAAGTTTATATATAACGTTTATGTATGTTTATGTTTTATGTATTATTTATATATAACATTTATATATAAATAATGTAGATAGGCAAAGTATTTTTACTTTTATAGCAATTTTCCTATAAATATGGAATACTTCTGCGCTTTTTGCGTAATCCTAGCACGTTCGCTACGGAATTATTTATAAGTACAACCAGTAAAATCGTGTCGAATGAACAGAAAAAACCTGTTTATTCTTGTAGTAGCTGTTACCCAAGGCTCCGCAAGTTCTTTATCATAGGAAATAGTAGCCTTTGCCCTTCCCAAAAAATCAAGGTACCTTCACGTAATTTTTTTTAATCGATGTCTTTCCTCGTTACTTCGGTACAGACAAACAGAGTTACTTTCGCACATACTAATATACTATACTTTGTTTGGACACGCCACGCGCTTCGCTTTCCTATAGTAGGCGCTTTATGACGCTTGATTAAGGTCAATCATGCCGTGATAAATTTATAACACTCGTACAAATTACTTAGTGTAAAAGACAATACCCATCTACATTAAATACTCGCACCGACATATGTATCTATTTGAAAAAAGTATTTAATAAATACTCTAAAATGTGCATTGTGTAAAGAATATCTAATTGAACTGTGTTTATGGCTCATCATTCAGATATCGTGGCTCGTGGCTTACACGTAGAAGATAGATATATTTTATTTCTTTTATTTAGATTTATTTAAGAAAATGATCATGACCATCATCATCATCATACAATCAGTGGTTATTGCCATGTAACTATAATGATTTTGCTAAGATATTTCTTAAACAACAGGAATTTTTTCGACTGACTTGATAGTGATTCTTATCTTATAATCAGGTTACAGTTTATTATTTTTATTGTCTTAGGAGAGTCACGCTTCGGCACTTTAGGAGTGTGGAGGAACGGGTGTCATGTAGCTGCTACACAAGGGGAGGGTTCTCCGACCAGTCGAGGTGATCATGCTTGGCGGACCACGGCCTTACGGTTACATTAGGATGTTGTATATATATATATATGCTAATTAGCGTGAAAATTTCTATATTGCGATACAGGGGTAGTAGTTGCTCCGTAGTTCATTACACCGTAGTTTGGTATACTTTCGACAGATGGCGCTGTAGTATATTTTATGTTCCACCATAAGTAAAAGTCACCACAGGTGTAATACCACGGCCTTGCAAGAAACATTTGTTCCCTTTCACGGAACACGCTTCAACTATCAGTCAATTTTAATTCTGAGGGAACGATCTCTCTTTTTTTATTTCTTTTTTTTAGTTTTCGTACAGCATCAACTCCATCGTATCCCGAACATGTGAACATGAACAAAGCTATTGAATCGTCGCTTATTGGTACCGATAAAATGTTATGTTTTTTTACGATTTTAAAACATTCCTACTTCGGCTCCATTCAAGTTCAAGTCGGACACTAAATTATTTCTACTAGTCCCATACCTGAACACACTAGACCAATAAATGGTGTAAGAGACAGCTTCACACTCTTCCCAATCAGGCGAAGCGGAAGCGTTGGTGCCCTTTGAGTGCCTATGAGTCTCTTTGGCCTCCTCTCTGTTCTCTCTTCGTTGTTATCTGTACCTATAAACAGAGTGGTTATTTGGTACAGTACAACATGCTTTATACTTAAAATATAATTTGCGATTCGAATTTAATTTTTATACATTTATTTCTACGAGAACATAAGACTATTGATTATTGTATGTATTATTTAAACAGTGTAAATAAATTACATTACTATTTTAGCCTATTATTATCTATATATTATATTAACTATTATAATCTTTATCGGATTTAGTGCTTACTTTGTCTTGTATCTACCGCATCATATTTCTACATCGCCTGAAGGTTGACTGGGAGAGAATGCCTCATGGCATTAAGTCCGTCTTTGTACGTCATGTCCAATAAGCTTCAAATAAATAAAATAAATGATTAAATACACATAGACTATACGGATACTATAGTAATTTAAACGGTCGTCACGTTTGCGTGCCGTTTTCTAATGTGCTAAGTGTTTTGGGTGTACCTAAACCCCTCACGGAACGACACTGTGTGATCTATTATTTTGTTCTGAGCTTGGATGTTCTTTGTCTCCCCTTTCATGTATATTGTTAAGTCCCTCGCAACTCAAGATAATATATTTCTATTTCGAGAGCTGCCTTTTAAAACTGGAAATAAATTCTTGTGGAATAATGATGTTCTTTGTTTGTTTCTGTTTTCAGAAAATTAATATTTCTTATTTATTATTTTGTTTGCATCCATAATTCACTTGGTTATTGCCAATATTTCAACACTCTACAGAGCTCAGATGTTCAGGCCTTACTCACTCAGATGATAGTATTTTGGCAAGTACCCAAAAAAATATACATGATTACAGCTGCATATTAAAATTAAGATAACATGCAGCTTTTTTAATGAATATTAAAATTAAAAAGGTCTTAATTTAGAATTCTTTTTCTTTTGTAATATATAATACATTTGAGTGACTAATTTTAATAAACTATTTTATAATGTTTGGAAGTATGTCCTATTGTCAAAAACAATTATATTTCTACAATAAATACAGCTTTTGGTAGGAAAAATTTGCGCTTTAAATTTTAAGTTTAAAATTCACGAGAAAACGCTCGGTGGTGTCATGGCGTCTGTTTGTGTAAAACGCGACGTCATCTTTTGTCAACCATTGTCAATTACAGGCCTTATAAATAGTAAAGTGATCGTCGATTATATCCGAACAAAGTGAGCTTTATGCATAAGTGACGTAACTCGCTCCGATTGGTTTTCAATTGAACATGGCGGATTGCTGTATTTTGTAGTTTTATTTTTGTTAATTAACTATTAATCTCGCTCTAAATATAAAAATATATAAGATTTTTATACTCTATGAACCCCGTTTTATCAGATAAATACATAATTTCAGTGGTTCTTGGTTACTGTCATCATGCCTATTATAATTTGACCCTAGGCTGAGTTTATGCCTTGATGAACAGACTGTTGATAAACATACTTTAATATTTGTAAATAAATAATAGCGATTACCGCCGCCCATGGATACCCACAACAATAGAGGCGTCATAAGTGCGTTGCCGATCTTTGGGGGATGGGGAGGGGCGTGGAGGGAGGGATCGGGGTATCCGCACACCCTCGGTGAAACACAGCGCAAGCGGTGTTTCACACCGGTTTTCTGTAAGGCTGTGGTATCGCTATGGTCGAACCGGCCCATTCGTGCCGAAGAGTGGCACTCCCACGGTGGTTCAAATTAGTCCTAAAATAAGGGTATTTCGTGCATTAATTCCCAAGAAACTAGAAATTTACATCAACTTTAGGGATACCATTATAAAGAAATTGTGAAAAGTCCCCATCGATCAAACTAACATTCAAGGTCGAAGTTCGCAAAAAGATTTTTTTGAGTTGTTTAGCGAAATGGTTAGTTTTACGATAAAAATAGCTTATATATAAATTGTAGATTATGCAAATGCTGCAAAAATTGTTCTTATAATTTTTCTTTTAAGGTTCTTTATTTCGGGGAAAAGGCAATTCCAAAATTTACCATGGTCGTTTTCCTAGTAAAGGTGACTGCGCTGCTTGTGAACGTCATTGGACGCTTTATATACAGTAAAACTATTAGTCGGCATGACTAATGCATGAATATTGAACAGTAATTAAAATATTTTTATATTTGAAGTTACATTCAGCAAGGAACTCTTGGCAGACCAAATAATACTTTTTACTTGCAAAATACGGATCTCTGGAAAATGCACGGATACGTTAGATCCGTGCATTTTAAGTAAAAATAAACTAAACATAATATCACACGAAACCTGCTGCGTAATTACCTTAAAGAATAATGGCAAAAAAGTAATTATAAATTCTATAATTTTTGGAAAGCAAACATATCTTCAAAGTATGTTTTTTTGGCGAACTATCTGGCACTTGGTGTGCCCCTTTGCAGGTCTTCATTGGTTTTCGAGAAGCTTTCTATAAGATTGAGGTAGTATATCAGAACCGCAACATGTTTACGTCTGCCACTCTGTACACACAATCATATTTTTCACTCGTAACAATAACGACTAGAATCAACAGAAGTTTGAGGAAGGATCTTCAACAGTGTTGTTCATGTTGTTATTTATTTAATGGGCAACGCATTATACTATCAAAGAAATTGCTTTTTAGCGATAAGGCCGCCATTTGTACATGGTCGTTTATATGTTATGTTCCTAAATGTAAGCTGTTTTAACTGGTGTACAATAAAGTTTATTCTATTCTATTCTATTCTATTCTACTATACACATTTATTATATGATCTTCGCATTTGATTTCTTTTATATTTTGCACATTTTGACCTGAAATTAATTGTAATCCTTTTATTGTTTTTCGGTTGTTAAAAAAGTTTTATAATTAACTAGGTGTTGCCAGCGGCTCCGCCCGCCGGTTATCGGTTATCACGGCAAAAAGCAGCCTATGTGTTATTCTGATGTATAAGCTATATTACTGTAAAGTTTCATCTAAATCCGTTGAGTAAAAAACATCGGTCTGTCGGTGAACTGTCGTATACCTAAAACCTCTACTTCTCATGGAGTCAGCAGTGAGATGGTCCGTGTGTTCTACCTAAAAATTTATAGATGATGATATACTATTTTAGTCAGATACTAGTAGATTTTCATGATCAAGTATAATATATGTAAATTACGATATTTCTTTGAGATTAATTGTTTGTTTACATACTCTTCTTCTTTTGATGATATGGCAATTAGCCGGATCAGCTATTTCTGCCAATGTCAAGTATTTCAAGTCTTCAATTCTAAGTCTTCGAGTCTTCAAGTCTTCGTCGTGAGGGAATTAATGATAAAAAATATAAAAAAAGTGGATGACATGAAATGGGGACCGTCTTTCGTAAAAACAAAAAACGATCTCCTTTACATACTCTTTGTAAAGAAAACCATTCATTTGACATGTATGACATATTCACCGTAATTGTTGTCGCTAGTAGTAGCTATCATCGTGCACCCAGCCAATAGACATAGATATCTTGTTTTAAAAGTAACCATAGTGTTTAATGCCTATACCAATACTACTTAAAATATTAAAGCCACAGAAGTATGTCTTGGCATGTATATATGTATGAGTAACATTCATGAAAAGTCTGGGTACTTGACAGTGCTAAAATGAGAATTTCCCCCTGAACACATTTTCGGCAAATAAGCTGACAATGACCTTGTATACTCACAATTGAAACTACAATAAATCGATAAAAACCAATTGATATAAATGTTATTGCTGGTAATATTATTGATCTATTATCACCACTAACTGCTCGAACGCATACTGGAAAAAATCTTTGAACACTGATTAACCGTAATCCATCCAAGTCCTGAATGAGAATCAAAACAAGCACGACCTGTCACTGAACAGTTAGAATCATTAAATACTAGACCACCACATACCATTTACGTTTTAAAAAACATAAGTCAAATATAATTATAGAAAATGACAAATTCTCGTTGAAAAATAAAATGTCTGAAATTATAGCAAGTGACTTTGTAATATTTCTTTGTTAATACTTACAAAAAGTACTAAAGTGTTAATATAGTAAGTCCATTTCTCATATAATTTCGATGTCATGTTACGACCACTTTGGTTGGCTCATTGACCTTCATACGAGTAATATACGAAGACTTGACGGGCATTATGTTCGATTACTTATGCTACTCATGCACCGTTTATATACCGGAAGGCAGAGGGTATGAACCCCTTATATTCAATTATTTTCCTTCTTGTCTTCTTGTTCGTTAGCTATCTCTCATAAGTAATGAAAAAGGATCTAATTGGGAAAAAAATAACCATTTAGACATTCATAAACGTACACTTAGTAACGTAACGTAAGTATACGTTAAAAATTATGATTTCATCTGATAAAATGATCAACCAATTGACAAAGTTTAGTTAATTGTAAAGCATTCGGGCTGGTACGAGTTAGTCTCTTCTTACTATTACACTAATTGGAAAAAAGAAATATTATAGTAAGATACAAACACGTTAATATTATCACTATATTTTTCAAGGGATTCCACCCTGACCAGAAAAAATGTCATGGATTTTTACGTGGGCTAGAGGCTTTGGCGTCCTACACCACGCTGGCAAGATAGGTTAGTATAGGGTTTGTTTCTACTGAATATCGTAAAAAAGCGTTCCCGTCTGAGGCGCAGAGTGGCACACTGAGTGGTTTTAGTCGGTTCGATTCCGACACACCGCCCCGCCGCAAGCCCCCGTGGGGTGAAAGCCCGAGGGGATTCTACACTTAAACGGTTTGTTTCTAGTTTTCTTTGCATCGTTGCTTCCTTAGTTAACTCTTGCGACGCCCTCCTAACGGGGATGGTGAGACTAAATTCTTACAGTCATGATACGCAAAATTAATTATAGTGTGCGGATTTTAAAAAACATTGGATTTAATAAAGTCCAGTAGGATGAAGATAGTAAAAAAGAACATAATAACTGTTTCAAATAAAATTAGGTAACAAAACCATGCCGCATACAGAGCAACGGTTCAATATAATAAATGAATGGTTAGGCCTACGCGTTTGTGTAACAGCAGACCCAAAGGCGTAACTTGACAGAAACGATTACAGTTAAATCTTAATTTTTGTGTGATTAATACAATAACCATCACTTCGTGGACATCGGACTTCATTCACTTATTCAATGTCCGCGGAGACTAACGGTAATAATACACACGTAACTGTTAAGAGTGATTGTCAAACTACGAAATATTATAGATAGATAGATATAAGAGTGTCTGTAGAAATAGTTTATTATATAAAAGTATCTTTTTCTTTTTTTAAAAACACAATTTTAACATAAGGAATATACATTCTGTGTCGTGGCTTTTACAAACATACTTGAAACGGACACAAAGAATACCCAGACTTAGAACAACAATTTATGAATCACATTACCGAATCACTCCGTAATTCAGAGTTGACGTTAAGCAGTCGGTCCCGGTTGTTATTATAAGATAATAGTCTTAAGCTTAGTTGGAGGCATTTGGGTGGCTTATAAACGTCCAACGGCAAGATTACATAGACACAACTTTGTCTTGCCAGTCCCCAACCCGCAATCAGCCAGCGTAGGGACGCATGGCCTTAACCCTTTCCTGAGAGGAGATCCAAGCCCAGCAGTGGGACAATATGGGTTGTTGATGATGATGATGAGACCAGTATTTCTTTACATACATTATTTATTGCCAATCAACAATCATCATATACGTACATTAAGTATATGTTTGACATCTTTAGTTTTTTTTTTTTTTTTTATATTTAAGCTGCCAAAATGACTCTGCCCTGCCTGATGGAAAGCATGAGCAGAATCCAAGAGTAGTGGTCACCATCCTCAATGCGAAAAAGAACAATGCAGCATGGTGACCCACACTATGGCGGCCTGGGGGGAAGGGGGATGGTGAGGGGGATAAGGGGCGTTGGATTGGGGTATGGGCCCCCGGTATCCTCACTCACTCGATGAAACACAGCGTAAGCGCTGTTTCACACCGGTTTTCTGTGAGGCCGTGGTATCACTCCGGTCGAGCCGGCCCATTCGTGCCGAAGCGTGGCTCTCCCACGTTAGTAAAAGGATTATGTTATTACCGTTTGAAATGTCGATAGGTATCTCTTATTAACGGGTGAAAGAGAAAAAAAAGAACGCTACATAATATAAAGTTGTGTATATATTAGATAGCAGATTTGATTTTGCTCTTGATTGATTACTGATGATGATTACCTTATTCCAGTAAGTTATACACAAGACACTACCGTAAATTTAAATATGAAACAAGTCGTTCACCCTGAAGATCGTGATCAATCGACAATTGGATAAACAAATTAAAATATTATATTGTCATCGGATAATGTGATCTACCAATACATATATACATATATGTATGCACTTATAGATGCATGCATATGTGTTCAGGTGTAGATAACAAAAGCGTGTTAAAAATTACAAATTCACAAAACAAAACAATAAACAAAATAATATCTAAACAAGACAAAATATCTGTTAATTGTATTGCACCTGGATGTGTCCACAGTATTATGTAGTGATACAACAAAAAATAATTGTGAAGGTTTATTTCAAATGATATCATTATCGGGAATTATATAAAGTATTTTTTAATAACATCGTTTGATTTATGAGAATATAAACCAGAAAATAGACGCAGAGAAATCCACACCTATTAAGTGATGAAATATATAAGATAATAAGTAAGGCTGAAGCGGAAAACTCGACGAGGCCTGCAACTGTAAACTTAATCAAGTAAAACCGTGAATACGTTTAATTATAGGAAATAACAATGCGTTTATTGCAGTTAATGATTATAATGACACCGTTTAGCTCAATCTCGTGACTATATCCTGATACGCCTATAGCTGTCTCCTTCAAATATATTTATATATTATGTTATTTGTTCGATATAATATTGCGACAATAGTTTCTATTGAAGACGGATCGAGGTCGTGTCGTAAAGAAACAATAGATTATTTATTTGACACCAACTAACAGACCTGATATGCATTAACATGTTGTGTTCGCCTCGCCTTAGTCGCATATTACTCGTTTTATTATTCATTTGATAATATATTTTACAGTACTGAAGGGCAAACCAACAGACGGCAGACACTGACCGACGATACAGATTGACGCAGGAACTGATGGCGAATTCATGGCCAAACATGCAGACGTCATACTGTAGGTCACCATGCTGCATTATTGCATTATCTGCATTCGCAATAAGTACGGCAAACACAAATCTTGGATACTGTATATGGTTTATATATTTCTATCAGGCAACAAGGTCACTTTGGCAGGCAACAGATAAATAAATAGATTTCACTAACGAAAAAAGTAAGGATCTTTGAAGTCTCTCAACTACTATTTGTCATTTTGGAGTCCTTCTCCACTCCAAGTTAGTATAGGCGTAAGTGAGCGCTATGCATGGGGTCACGGATTTACGGATCGAACAGTGTTTTTATGATCTGAAAATAGTTGTTTGGAATTTGGGTGCTTTCGTAAAAAAAGTATAAACATGTATTCTTTCAGTTAATCGAGCTATCATAGTACAAGCTGTGCTTTGTATTTAGTTAGTGCTGGCATATCAGGTCTGATTGCAGTTAGATGTGCCAGATGTCCGAAACATTTATTTTTAATATTATATTTGAGTTGAGTGGCTACAGGTATCTAAAATGGTACCAGATGGACAAGCGCAAGGTGACAGGGGGCACCAGACAAATATGAAAAACGTTCACATGCGATAAATAAACGGTGATGGCGCCTTTCGAGAGCTGCGGGATCAGCAGCTGGTACTTAATTGCTTTTTAAATTACCTACATGGTAAACAGTCAACATATTTTTATGACTATTTTAAATAAATACTAATTTAACTAAAAAAAATATTTAAAAAGCAAGAATGTAAAAGTTATTAAAGCTTTAGTCATTTGAATTTAATTTGTAATGTAAATGTTTACAAAATAGTTTTTTTTTAAAGTTTGAAAGTTTTCTGTTATTTCATATCGAAATTTAAATCGTATGAGTTAAAACATCGGCAAATGGACACAGAAATATATTTTTGACATACCCATAACAAGGGCTAGCGCCTGTACGTCATAAAAAGTTGGGTAATATATTGCTCAACCAAAACCATGATGAATATATAGCGCCATACAGACACCAAGTCCTGGAAAGCAATTCACAAAAGCGTTTTAGCCAAATATTGGAAAAGTAGATTGTGCTCTTTCATCTATTACATTTTTCAATCGTGGGGACGTTGCTTCTTAATCACATGGTACCACGTACGCAGAGTTTAATGATGGCTGAGAGAACGGTATTATAATGCATGAAACCTGAAAATATTTCGATTCATACGCAATATGTATGTATATAGGACACTAATTTGACCGCGGCACCGGCCGCGTGTATCTCGTTATCGCGGTAAAAAGTAGCCTATGTCCTTCCTCAAGAATTAAAGTTTCTCCAAGCCTAATTTCCCTAAAATCAGTGTAACGTTTGAGCAGTAAAAGCGGTACAGACAGATAGACAGATTAAGGAGTTCTTTTTTCAATTGATTTCCCGGGGTCGGGGAAATATAAATATTGACGGGTTGGAACGGACGGAACTTCGGACCGGAATATAATTTTTTTAATAAAATACATAGTTTAAAAGTTAAACTATCTACTAGTTAACTTTCATTGATGATAGGATAGGCTCGAATCGAAAAAACTAGACAGAGCCTGTACTGAGGAATCCAGAAATAAATCTAATATACATTCTATTTCTTCTCATATAAGTTTTTTTTCATATTCTTTACATTATTTTTTAAGTGCAATATAACTGTAATACGAAAAAGTAACAAACGAAAAATTACCCAAAGCCTTTTAAATACTTCAGATTTAAAAGAGACTTCGTTATATGATTAAACTTGTTTCCTTTTCTTTTTCCATCGCATACCTTAGTCAGTGGCAAAACACGGTGGACATCTATACGCACGAGAGATTCGCAACAAGTCCCCACCACGCGTGTGTTTGTTAGTAAACTAGCCAGACCGGCACGCAATTCGGACCTCACGTCCGCCACTTGGCGCTCAAGCAGCCTGTGCCCGCGTATTCTCTCTCATCGCGCCAGTAGCGCATTCAACTGTCAAGTTGCGTGCGAAGCGGATCGCTGAGCGGTTACGGTCGCGCGCTCTACCTTTACCTTTAGAAGACGGTTCTCGTGAACAGTCTACCGTGTAAGAAGTGATGTCGAAGGATAATCCAAGACTTAGCCGGTTGGGGGTTTTGGCCCCAGCTGCGCTCTCGGCGTGCATGGACGCCTCGGTCCTGGCTGTGCCCGCTGCAGGTGCTATCGTCTCCACCGTGCTTAAGGAGCTCAGTAAGGCTTTCATGCTGAAAAAGTGAGTCATTTGTACTGTTTTAACACGAGAATTTAGAATTAAGAGATTATACAACAACCGGTGAAACACAACGCAGGCGCTGTTTCTCACAGGTTTTCTATGAGGCCATGGTATAACTATGGTCGAACCGGCCCATTCATGCCGAAGCGTGGCTCTCTCACTGTAATTTTAGGTACATGGTAGATTAGGAATAGGTACAGAAATTGTGATAAAATTGGGGACATTCTAAATATTTTAGGCGTACATACCAACAGCTTTACAGCATTAACATGTTTTTATAATGTTCGTGTTTGTTTGTAACAGATTTTAGTAAGCCTGTTTTTATAATGTTCGTGTTTGTTTGTAACAGATTTTAGTAAGCCTGTTTTTATAATGTTCGTGTTTGTTTGTAACAGATTTTAGTGCGCCTGTTTTTATAATGTTCGTGTTTGTTTGTAACAGATTTAGTAAGCCTGTTTTTCAGTTTTTTAAACTAAATTTATTACAGTTGTATTTTACAAAGACTTTCAAAAGGTCCTAATAAACATTTTGCTTTTTACTGTCCTGTTATTATTTGCAGCGATGTTATTTTTAAAAATTTATCCACCCAAATGTGTTGTTAATATATAGGGCTTTTAAAAATAATAAGGATTTGTAGAGATCTGAAAAAAATCACAATAGTAAGGTATATAACAAAGGAAAATAAATTATCACAGTTCAGTTCGCTTTATAAGTTGCATAGTAATTTCATTAACATTCGACATTATAGGTCGCCGAAGCAGATATTGTTCAATAGTTAATGAAGTATATACTTATATAGGCATGTAAATGAATTATTTTTCAAGCTTACACGTAAATCAAATCAATCTAAAAATTATATCAATATTAATGTAAAATAGTTTTTAATAGGAAAAAATTAAAAGCCCTGATAGAACCTTACTCAGCTATTTTGTAAGTAAATCTATCTACAAGACAACATATTCTAGAAATGTTTGATTGTGCACTGTGGTCTGGCTCGGGCATATGGAGTTATGGACATATACTCGTTTGTTTTTGTTAAACAACTTAATATCCTTTACAAATTTTAAAACAATGATGACACGCACAATTTATTATTTGTGGGTCTGTATACCAAATGAATGTTTGCCATGAATTCTTATTTCTTCCTGAATTAAAGGCACTAAATTGTTGTTCCGATGAAATGTTTTCATATAAGGCTTGCTTGTAAATGTGACGTCATTCTGTGAGTCACCCGAGTCCTGGCTGAATTAGCCATGGAAGAACATCACTGCTATCCAAGATCGTACATGTTTACTTATCGGAATACACACTTACATAAAACACACCATATATAGATAACTTGTTTTTCTACTAACCCGTAATTCTAAAGAAATTAAGTATTACGTTAATATGTATTAAGCATTCCAATTCAATTATTTAATAAGTGAATAATGTTTTATTAAGTGTAATGTTTAAATGTTAATGAAATCCGATAACAAAAGGAAATTGTCATTTAGGAACGCAATTACGGATTGAATCATGAAATTCACGAATCTGAGACTTTATATTATATTCACATAATACATATCTATACAAATATTTTAAATTCGAAAGTAACTTGTCTGTGTGTCATGAGTTCACGGCTAAATCACTGCATCAATATTAATGCAATTTGGAATGGAACTACTTTGAATCCTGGGGAAGGACATAGGCTACTTAAAATCGCGGTAACCAACATACTATATGCTACATACGCGGGAGGAGCCATGGATGAAAGCTAGTATAATATAATGCAATCTAGTAGTATTGATATAGAATAAGAAAGACTTTATAGTCTATGTCAAACGGGTTGTTATTACGATCTATTGAAATCTCACTTTTTAAAATCAGTTCTGTAGTTTAGGCGCTATCATAGAACGTACACATATACTGCCAAGACAATTACCCTTTCTTTTGGTTTCCATAGTCGGGTAACATTTGTTAAAAGGTATACGTAGAGATTTTGTTAATCCATTTCCATTTGTATTCACAGTTTTCTATCTTATGATTCTTTATGATTTTAATACATGCACCTGCCATCGCGAATGCGTCACTGAAAGAAGAAAAGGAAATAATAATGTCTATAGTATCATATCTACCTTACGTAATTAATACATTTCCGGATTTTATCAACTTTTTCATAAAAAAATATTTTAACATTACGCATATATAGCCCGTGTATAGTATTTATGAGGCGCTCATAGCCCAGTTGCACTCGCTGATTAGAAACAATCACCGAGGGTAAGCAACGATGGCGCGGTCAGTACCTGGATGGGTGACCGCTAGTGCCATGTAACCATGAGCGTCTCCGTGATTCGGAGGTCACGTTAAGCAGTCGGTCCCGGTTGTTATCATACGATAACAGTCGTGAAGCTTAGTTGGAGGCCTTCGGGCGGCTTAAAAACATCCAACGGCAAGATTTACGTAGCCACAACGTATTCTTGCCAGTCCCCAACCCGCACTTGGCCAGCGTGGGTATGTATGGCCTTAACCCTCTCCTGAGAGGAGACCCGAGCCCAGCAGTGGGACATTATGGGTTGTTGTTGTAGTATTTATGTAGCGAGCGGTCGGTATTCTTTAACAGTAGAGCAAAACAATATATCTGAAACAGATTTTAACTACTAGAAAAGGGAGTGTTCCAATGTCTTATTTAGACTAATGCTGGTTGCAGCTTGCCTCCAAATTTGTAGACGGTAAAATATGTATCCACCACTATGAATTTGTCTTGGTAAATGCTGTGTTAGATATAGTCCCCCATTTGACCGCTGTCTATTCCTAACTTTTAAGAATTCTTCATCTACCACAAGTAAATTGTAAGAAGTTCAAAAGTTTTGCGAATCGTCTTGAATTTTACAATTCTAAGCATTATAGATTCGTAATCATAGAAAAACCTAATGTAGTAAATTTATATCATTGTTTTGCTTAAATTTCCGTAAAGTAATGTGAAGAGCACCAGGAACCGACGAGCATGCAGGCAGCGATTGATGAATATGGCCGAAGCAGAAGAAGTAAGTCAGGAACGTAGTAAGTGGAGATCAATTGCCCCTTGCCTACCCCTCTGGGAAAAAAGGCGTGATTGCATGTATGTATGTTGTGCTTAAAACTTTAGTTAAACAACATTTGTATTAGTATATTTTTATAAGTGGAAAGACGCTATGCAGTGACTATCTTTACTTACCACGAAGAGAGGGACTCTTTCATCTCGTAAGTAACGACAAATTAATTTATTATAAACATTGTCTAAACCTCCTCTTTAAAGAGAAATCCATGTCCAGCATTCGAATGGTAATGCTGTGAACGTATATAAGACGCAGATTCTTAAAAAAGTGTGTGTGTACTTATGTACACGCGTTAGAAGTTATACTTCTTTAGGTTACAAGCTAAAAATTTGAGAAACTAAAATGTTGACTATAGCTAACTAACTTCAGGGTATCGGTTTTTCGTGACGGTGTACGCGCGCATCCTAAAAATTTACTCTCATCATTTTTCCCCAACGCGCCAAAAGAAGTATAACTTCAAAAATAATGATTAAGCAGTTTAGACGTCGAAATGACAGAAGCTTTTGCATTTATATATAATATTGGTGCAAGTCGGGCTGGTAAACTCGTTTCTTGAACAGCTATAATGTGATCTACTCTTGATTTTGTTTATAAATCAAAAACAAAACATTTCAAGATACCGGTAGGTACATGCATGAAAGAGAGAATCGAATCGTCAAAGGATTATACATGATTAAATTGTTGTTCTATTTAATTAAGAAATAATGTGAGGAATAATCAAAATCTCCTTTTTAAAGAGAGGCCATTGTCCAATTGCGTACTGTTGAAGCCTGATGACGTGTAGATAGTCACATACCTTTCTGTAAGGACTTTCAACTTCCCGTCGGAATTCTCTGAGAAGATAACAAGCTGATATGACCTATGGTCGTGTAACCACTCTGTTGATAAACATAATGATTGCCTTTTTCATATGAACAAAAGTACCGCGCATGACAAATTATGCCGCAGATGCCTTTTAAGGCTATTTATTTATACACGTGTGTACTCGAATATTCGTTTATCGATCTCAGTCTCAGGATGTGTTCAAAAGTTTGTGGTTTCCTTATCTACCTCCCTAGCCAAGTCGACATTTTTACACGGTTGATGATAAAGGTCAACTAATAAATAATAATAATAAATATGTTCAGACATCTGACACACAATGCCATCTAGTCCCAAACTAAGCAAAGCTTGTACAATAGGTACTAGACTACTGATTGTATACGTATATACTTTTTTTGTAAGTACATACATATTATTCATAGAAAACACCCAAACAAATGTTTGCAGATAATACAAACATTTGATCCGACCCGAGAATCGAACCCGTGACCTCATGCACAGTAGTCGAGTACGATACCACTGCGCCAACGAGGCAAATGTATGAGGAGAACGAAGTCTCTTAAAGCTAGATCATGTTATCAAAATAAAGTGAACAGAGGCGAAAAACTTGCATGTTTTATTTAAGCATATTACACGTGTGGCAGGTGGTCACGTTACACGTGTGCTCGTTTGCACCCTATTACATAATGAAAATAAACATTAACAATTTCTTTCTATATTGTAACGCGTCACACCAGGAAAAGGTTTTATCCGTATTTTACAATAAGATTGACGAGTAATCTAACTGTGTTTTTTATGTCTTATCTATTTATGGCGAAATTAATGGAAAAGCTTTTTAATTCAATGTGTTTACTGTCCCAAATTCCGGAGGAGTGTAATCGAAGTTGTATACAATGAGCGTATATTAGCTACTTCTTTGTCTTTCCAAGTGTGTCATAACAAACAATTTCAAGTCGACGACTTCGGCTTGATCGGACATCCGTGGGTTGTAGAGATGACGAAACCAGACGTAACTTGATTGCGCTGAGCTTATTCATATAGAGAATGGTCAGTTTACACTACCTACAACTGTCTAAAGGTTACTGTCAAATATAATGAGAAATCGGTATACAAAAAACTTAAAAATACTGCTATCGATAAGTATTATCTTAGTTACACACGATAAACACGTCGTATAGTTGCACTGTTCGATGCTTGTGCTTTATTTAACATTAATTCAAAATCTTTCTTTTTAATGTTGCCATTCTGAGCTTTTAAAACCAGGACCAAGATCCAGTTACGATCCTATTCATGTTGCTTTATATCTCGCAGGTCGCATTGATTAGGTGACTCGTTTGATGATGTCACCCTTGCATCACCTGATTTGGTAGGCTGACAGTCTTATGTTCTACATTAGAATAATAATTACTTTACTTTACCGTGGAGAGTCACGCTTCGGTATTAATGGGCCCTCTCGACCGGAGTGATACCATGGCCTCACAAAATACCGGTGTAAAATAGCGCTTGTGCTGTGTTTCACCGAGTGAGTGAGGATACGGGAAGGTCATTCCCCAGCCCCTAACCCCATTCCCCTCGCCATCCCCCAAAGGCCAGCAACACATATGTGATGCCTCCGGTGTTGCGGGAGTCCATGGGCGGCTGTAATCGCTTACCATCAGGCAATACGTATGCTTGTTTGCCCCCTATTATATAGAAACCCGTAATTACGAATGTACGAGAAAAGCATTAAAAGAAAATCGAGTCTCTCGGTATAGCTATTTAAACATTTAAGACTTTCTAAACACGTTTTACCCGATGACGGATTAGAAATTCGGAGCTTTATCACTTATACATCCAGTGGTGTCTAAGGAAGTTCAAGATAACAGAACTAAGAAGACAAGATATTCTACCATAGAAGAGCCACGCTTAGGAACGAACAGGCGGGCTCAACCGGAATAATACCACGGCCTCACGGAAATCCGGTGTGGAACAGTCCTTGCGCTATGTTTTACCGAGTGAGTGAGGATACCAAAGGCCCATACTCCAATTCCTCTCCCCATCTCGTTGAGACAAATCCTTCAACATGCAAGCCTAAATCTCTTTTTTTAAGGAGAAGTTCAACAGTGTACTGTTAAAGGCTGTTGATGATGATCCTTGTTATGTAGATGATGTTGTGTGTTATCTCTCTTTAAGTTGTATCAATCCTAACACTGTTAATTCTGTCTATGTGGAAGCCGAGGCAGAGTGGTTCCGGAAGGCAATGACCCGCGTCTGCCATGCGTCGATGCCTAGGATTCAGCCTGATACTGCAAGGCCGGTTTTACTGGTGGTCGCCGGAGGTCACTAGGCTACGACAAACCTTTGCAACCACGCGTCGCCAGTGGTCCCGGTTCCGCGCCCATGGGCCCCAACGTTGACCCGGTGTCTTCAGCTAGACCTGCTGGAGGGGGTCGTCGGCACTCTGTATCGCGGTTGGTGGAGCACACTTCACCACAAATGGCTCCGCCTACGACGACTGAGGTGCTTATCGTGGATGATGACGACGTTCCGGAGGTCTCTTGAGCAGAACTAGAAGTTACGCCTGGTGAACATTGGCAATGACTGGGTGTCGTTCGTAGATGGTGTCACCGTCACCTGTTACGCGGACGACAGACTTGTGAGGGCGTGCAGCATGACGCATCGTGAGGCAACCCTGAGGGCCACGGCCGAAGTTGCTAAAGTTGTGGAGCCAATCCGGCTGCTGGGTCTCGAGGTGGCTTTAAACAAATCCGAGGCCTTGTTCTTTCATGGACCTCGGAGGACGCCGCCTATTCGATCCAGCCTCATAGTAGGAGGCATTCGCATCGGCATAGAGCTTTTTATGAGGTATATAGGGCTCGTACTCGACGGCCGATGGGACTTCGGATACCACTTCCGAAGTCTGGTCCCCAAGCTGGTTGGTGCAGCGCGTGCATAGGCACGGTTGCTGCCAAACATGAGGGGGCCCGGTCACTCCTGCAAGACATATACGCGGGGATTGTGCAGTCCATGGCCCCTTTATGGGGCCAGAATTGAGCCCCTGATATAGATCTTTTGGCTAGTTACATTGCATTAAAGTTTGACAGACAGAGTGTACGAACACTTCTTAAAAGCAGCAACTATCTTTGGTTGTGTAGGTGCCCATGGAATTTTCTTTCTATGTTTCCCCGCCTACTACTACCCTTCTAATCCAGGGGGATATCCACACAGTAAAAGAAGGTGTTCATGGGTTGAGTTATTCTTTCAGTTTCAAATCCGCAATACCGGCTAACGGGCTTGTTTACCCCCACCCTATAAAAACACGTAACCGCCACATTATTCCTAAGAGTTTCCGTGTTTATGGGTATATTTCTTAGCTTAAATTCCCCACTTTTTATAACCTCTTATCATGACGTGTCGGAAAGGTAATTAATACATTATTCTAATTATCGTTACATTGAAGAGACCGGTAAAGAAAGACATGTAGAAGTTTTTTACTGTAATGTGATGCATATTTCTTTATATTATCTTATCATACCTATCTTACAATCAGTTCGGTCTGTTAGCAGTTATGAGTAAATACAATCATACAGCTTAACACAACTTTGATGCCTTCATTGTTTCTAAGGACTACAACGCCTAATTCTTAGTCAATTAGAAGGTAAATCGAGATTTTTTAAGTTCAGTTTAATAGTACACTTTCAGTTCGGTATAAATACTTTTTTTAACAAGGCACTGTAGCGTGTGCATTTCCCTTCAATTTTAAAATGTTACTTGTCCACGGGAATCGTTTACCCTTAGCCCTGCGACACATTCGTTTGCCATTAGCTTTTTAATTCACTGACCATTATTTCTAGCGCTACTCAGGGTGTGATTTGATAGCGCGCCTTATGTAAATTTTGCTAGTACATGAACGGTGGCCAAATAACCTTGTGGTAACGGATTGGGTACACCTGTCAACACCCCTTTTGTGGGTGACGTAAGAGACGATACGGATGCAAACTACGACAATAAATAGTACTGGCAAGAGAAGGAGACCTTGAAACAAACACTTTTTTACGTGGGGAAACCCCCTCAGGTCTTCACCCCACAGAGGTTTGCGGCGGGGCAGTGTGTCGGAGTTGAACCGACTAAAACCCACGGTGTGCCACTATGCGCCTGAGACGAGAGGGATCCGGGAACCACTTTCTTACGACATCCAGACCCCTCCCCGACCTTAAAACAAACCCTAAACCTACATGTCTGGCCAGTGTGAACTCTCTGAGGAGTGACTTATATCCAGCGGTGGAATATTAAAGGCTTTAGCTGCTACAGAAATGTACCGCTCTATTTGTCTAATCCTTGATAGACATCATCTATATCAATAAGTGTATTATTTCAAAATGCAACGAAAAAAAAACTTTACTTCTTTATTAGAACAGAAAACTATGTTCACGGCAGAAGTAGATAGGTATATGGAAGCGTAAACGAACAAATATAAATCCTCATTAATCAATCAAAGCCTTTTTACTTTTATCACTCATTGTTTCCAAAGTATCTCTTTATTTGGCCGTAAACTCATTGAATTTCAAGGTGTCACTGGCAGCACTCATTTAATTACACAATTAAAATAATTTTCACATTAGCAGTCTACAAAACGAGAGGCAAATACGTCAGTCCACAGTCTACGGTAATGCGTCGTTTTAATGACAGCATTGGTACCCGGTATTATGTATCGATATTCAATAGAATTTCTTAAAACCACATTTATATTTATATCTCTTGAGAGCAACGACTTATTAATTGGCAGCCCTGTTATAAGTAGGTACTAATGAGATGATCATTATTTACGGTACATTTCATGGATACTGTTTATTTAAGGAGTCATAGACGTGACACCTAAAAGTAATTGATCTTAATGTTCACTACATTACTAAAATGATGTTAAGATATATAAAGATACAAGACAAATAGATATATGAAAAAAAAACCGTTGTCATTCAACAAAATATTAAAACAAGTAAAGACAGTATTAAAGTACAGTCGTATGTCAATTATTTATATGAATTTTTATGAACTGTTATTGCCCAACTACGGCGAAGCCAAAAGAAAGGGTTATGTAAGTATATTTGTGTGTTTCACCGTAGCGACTAAACTATTGAACTGTTTTTAGTGAAAGAGCCAATAGTGTCAATAGATTCGTCAAAAGAAGATAGCACGACCATGGTTTTGTAAATCATTCCATTATTGATCAATATTAGTCCAGCATTAAGTTAGTAGAAACTAACTTGGCAAGTCACGTACCTATCAGCAGAGTACAAGAGCTAGTCAATCCAGTAGTTAATGTTTTCATGTGAAAAAGGTGTTTCCCACAGCCAAGAATCGTGACGAATACAAATCGTGGTCCTGTAAGACAATGAAGCCTTAAACGAATAGGTTTAGCATTTGAAATAATTACATTCTTAAACATAGTTGCTTTTCAATTTATTTTCTTAATAAGATTAGTCGATAAATCTCCTTTAGTCTGACTGCTGCTGACGATTGAAAGTTCATTTTGAAGAATTAAACGAAATAGCATTTTCGTTAACGTTTTAAGTGCTCTCGTATATTTCTCGTTATTTTTAAGAAGGGATTGTGTATGTACCATTTTCATCGCGTTAATGTCAGATTCTCCTAGACCCATTTACATATAACTCTGGTGGGTCTGTCTGATATTACAGACAGCTCAACGTCACGCTGCGCTTCAGAGAACCCGATCAGTGACCTTTTAAATGCGGTTGAAACTCCTAAATAGCTAGAAACAATATACAATATCATTTGGTTAAGCTCCCGTCTGTCAAAAATAAATTATTCCGTAAATACTTTATGACAATTTTGCCTTGCGCTGACAATACAGTTAGTTAGTCTCGGGAAATAATTATATATGTAGGTAAATATTATACATTTAGACCATGTTGTATATGTTCAGTTATACTTAATTTTTATACTTATCATGCGGGTGTTAGTCGTCAGGTACGTAGTTATGTGGTGAATGTGTAGTAGTTAAAACTTATTGTTTCCGGCATTCCGGAACTGTTCATTTTTGCAAAAAGTAAACGTCTGCGAGAATTGATAGTCCTTTGTTTTTAGACACTGCCGTGAGTATACTGTATAAATTTGTGGGGTACAAAAATTTTTTTAAGTAGGTATTATCTTTATAGGATAATCAAAGCTGTAATATGTAAGGAAATCATATGTTCACGGTACCAAACTTTGTACGTTATAAATATACTCTCAATACCTATTTAGATAACCTAGTTATATCCTCATATCAATACAACATTTAGATCGATACGAGTTGTGCAAAAAATGATTTTAAGCCAAACTATACCCGCTATGCTTACTTTAACTATTCAAGAATGCTTCAGTAAGTTACTTATGAATAATTAAGTCGAATGTTATTTTTCCAATACACTTCAAAAAGACCGTATAACTATCTAACTATAAGAGTCTAACTGTTCGTGCACAAGCCTGAGACTGTCAGGCTTTAGGATGTATTCCATTTCTATATTGGTGTTTTTTTTTATCTTACTTGCATGACTTTAGACTGCCTCGGCAGCGCAGTGGTAGCGTATGCGACTGCTGTGATCGAGGTCGCGGATTCTGTTCCCGGGTTGTTCCAAATGTTTGTATAATCTGCAAATATTTGTTTTGGAGTCCGGGTGCTTTCTATGTATTATAAGTATGTATTTACAAAAAAAAGTATTTATGTTTTTATATCTGTTGTCTAGTACTCATAGCACGAGCACTGCTTATCTTGGGACTACATGGCGTTATGTGTTAAATGGCCGAAATACTATTATATTGTATTACAAATAGTGTTTAAGTGTAATATATTTTTTTAATAGAAATAAAGTATTTGTATAATATAATCTGAGAGAAAAATAGCCAATGGACTGCGATAGGCTGATTTTGGTTTGAAACTAATTAAACGTAACTTTTAAAGTAGGTCAGTTCGTTAATAAGATAGTGGTCAATACCTACTTAGAAGATAATTTAAATATCTATTACTGTTATGGAGCTGTAATGGCTTAGAAAATTATTAGATATTGAGACATTGTGTTGAGTTGTTTAACTTGATTGGCATTAAGTTTGATGAGGCGTTTTAGGCGTAGTCCATGGTCATCTAGTCACGATTAGAACCACTCTGTTCCACTTTGGTTACTGCCATGATGTACTACTATCGAATACAAAGCACAAAGCAACCATGTCGTAGCATGCAATTTCGATCAAGCCTAGCATCTTATTATTATTATGTGCTAGCCAAAATAACTCTACTCTGCCTGATGGAAAGCGTAAGCAGAATCCAGCAGTGGTGGTCACCATACTCATTGCGAATGTAGACATTGCAACAACGCAGCATGGTGACCCAGACACATGGCGGCCTAGTGATGCTTCTACATCATTGGCCTCATATGCCATACGTACTACAGAATTCCTAGTTTCTGACGGTTTAATTAGGAAGTGGGTATTAAAGCCTATTTACATTTGCTACTCCTACGTATAAATATATCGGACACGAGTTATAATTATAATCTCGAAACACCTAATGAAATGCTTCATATGGTAATCAAACCCATAAATTCGCTCCGGTGGGTGTATTAAGAGTGTCCACTATACTAATGATGCACTCAATAAAGTTTACTATCATGAATAATAATTATACTAGCTAATAATTACTAGCTTATGCCCACTAATCAGCCCGCGTGTATCGAGATCATCGCAGTGAATAGTAGCTTATGTCCTTCCTCAAAAATCAAAGTATCTCCATGCCGAATTTCACTGAAATCGGTACAGTAGTTTAGCTGTGATAGCGTAACAGACAGACAGAAGAGTATAATCAGCCCCTGTGTCTAGCATTTGTGGACTATGAAAAGGCCTTTGACTCGATTGAGATCTGGTCTGTTCTGGAGTCCCTGCAGCGTTGCCAAGTAGATTGGCGGTACGTCCGAGTGTTGAAATGTCTCTACAAAGCCGCTACTATGTCCGTCCAAGTACAGGATCAGCATACAAGACCCATACCATTGCATCGAGGAGTCAGGCAAGGGGACGTTATATCCCCGAAATTATTCACTAATACAATGGAGGACCTGTTTAAGACGCTGCACTGGAAAAGGCGCGGTATCAACATCAATGGCGAATACATCTCTCACTTGCGATTTGCAGATGACATCGTCATCATGGCAGAGACGTTGCAGGACCTACAACAGATGCTGAACGACCTGGCTGACTCGTCTGTGCGCATCGGCCTACGGATGAACTTCGACAAGACCAAGGTCATGTTCAATGAACATGTACTACCGGAACCGGTTGCGGTACACGGTGCCGTTCTCGAAGTTGTTCAAAAATATGTATACCTCGGGCAGGCTTTGCAGTTAGGTAGAAACAGCTTTGAGGACGAGGTGAACAGAAGAATCCAGCTAGGTTGGGCAGCGTTTGGGAAACTTCGTCGGGTCTTCTCATCATCGATCCCACAGTGCCTAAAGACGAAAGTCTTCAATGCGTGCGTCCTACCCGTAATGACTTACGGAGCCGAAACGTGGACACTTACAGTTCGACTGGTCCATAAGTTTAAAGTCGCTCAGCGTGCAATGGAGAGGTATATGCTCGGCGTTTCTCTAAGGGATCGCATTAGAAACGAGGTGATCCGACAAAGAACCAGGGTCATCGATGTAGCCCACAGGATTAGTAAGCTGAAGTGGCAGTGGGCTGGCCACATTTGCCGAAGAACCGATAACCGTTGGGGTAAACGAGTTCTTGAGTGGAGACCGCGTCTCGGCAAACGTAGTGTAGGACGTCCACAAGCCAGGTGGAGCGATGATTTGCGCAGGACGGCTGGCAAGAGCTGGATGCGAGAAGCCATAGATCGAACTAAGTGGCGTGAAATTGGAGAGGCCTATGTCCAGCAGTGGACTGCGATAGGCTGATGATGATGATGATGATGAACAGACAGACAGATTTGGATAAGAACCTCACATCGCTGGACATCGCCAACTGATTAAAAACAAGGCAGATTCTGTACTATGACAACTAGACTGCTGATAAACATACCTGTACATTTACAGGTACATTTACATTATATATGAATTACACTAATACGGAATAAAGGACAGCGCTAATCACATAATATTAATCATTAACTACAACATTTACAGATCCGTCAGGAATCATCATAAATAGTTAATTTCTATTCAGTATTTTTAAATCAAACTAATCATTATTAAATATACAGCAATGTTTGCAGAAATGCTTGCTAAGGTTATTGTAGGAGTTTATATTTAAAAAAAAACTACAATCTCATTGTTTACGTCACACTGCATCGAGATTGATCAATGGGGCCTTATCCAATTATTGCTGTCGTAGTATGTATATTTCGTTGATAACAAAAAGGTACTATGTGTACTGAGTACGTCTACTTCCGAAGGTCTTAGCTGTCGAAAGGGAACACTTTCGCTTCCTCGCTGTGGCCGATTAGGGCTTTTGCTTACTAGCTCGGTTACTCGATTTGGTCTACATTAAAACATTGTAAACTTTATTATTAAAATAAACTGCCATAAGGTGGTAACTCCTACATCGATAGCAAATGAAATCCTGTCTGTCCAACCAATTGTTTGTTGTTGATATCAAAACCACGAACATTTAAAACAATAGTTCTGGCTAGCTGGCCCACGGCGCGGCACCTTGTAAAGTAGCTCCAAAAATAGACTACATTACTCCTTATACCATCTGCCAGTGGAAGTCCTGTCAAAATCTATACATCCGTTAAAGAGATTAGCGGTGTGAAAAAACATTTTTTTTAATTACAAGTAAATACTTCAACGTCACTTGTAAATGAAAAGCAGTAGATGTCATTTTTCTATCTAAATACAGCCATCACCATCAAATTAATCTTTTAGAACGTCATCAAGTAAGGGATGAATTACCAGACTAACAACATTATCAGAATGTAATCCATTTTAAAACCCCGAAGGTTTGAGTTCAAATGTGTTAAATACACAACAGTACTATAAGTATGGCGACATCGTACATATGTGCTAAAATAACTATGAGAATTTTACGATGAACAGGATCTATTTGCTAAAGAATTTCTCTCTCTGTGCAAACCTGTTTTGGTATAGCGATATGATATATTCAAGGACAACGTTCACATAAATAAATTCCTACTCGTGGACTTCTCGAGAAATGTTGCATAAAATGTGTTTATGAGCAACATAAATTTAGTTTCTCTCGATTGATAGATGGCGTATCTCACAAATTCTGTATCGCGATATAGTCTGGTTCTGTAATGGCCTGGTAATGTCACCCTTAGACAACACTATTGCCTCCCCTGGGGTGATTCTAATAAAACTATGCTATTGCATCGAGTTCTTCAGGCTACTGTGATTTTTGAGTCCAATTAAAATCTATACAAAGTAATAAAATTGAAGTGTCTGATCGTAATTTCAAATTAATATAATCATTTTTATTTATTTTTTTCTGTCTGTTTGTTTGTTCGCGGTAATATCCAGAACGGCTAATCCGATTTTAACAGGAATTTCGTTGGCAGATAACTGATGATACAGGGACTAAATTAGGTTACGTTGATTTTAGACTAGCTTCGTCCCGCGGTGGCATCCTCGGTTGTTGTTGTAAAAGTGCAATAACAATCGCTGGTAACACCGAGTTGCATAGCCAGTAGTAAATAAATAATCTGTATTCATGATTGAAATCAGGTGCACGGTACGGTAAAGTAAGCGCGCACCCTAACTGAAGCAAGGTGCTTGAATAAATTGAGAAACCGGTTCGCAAGATGTAGTCTGCCGGTCGACAAAATTCTTATACAATAGTTATGTAAATTGTTTAACATACAATAATAATACATGTCTTCATAATTATGCTCATACGCGTGTCTAATATAGAATGTTAAAGAAAAATTTTCGATGAAACAAGTCAATATTTATATTTATTGTATATTATTATTTTGATTTTTTTTATTTGCCTTTTTTGAGGGGTAATATACATGTTATGCGCGCCTAAGCTAAGCATGAAACGTTAAATAAGTAGGTGAATGATATATATGAGGATGTTAGAAATTAACGGGTAATGCGGCAAGTATTGAGTATGGTGGCTTTTTGAAGCAGATAATAGAGTGTGGCGGCATGTGAAGTAATTCAAGATTTTGGGTGAGAGTTTTAGGTACTATGCCAGTTGATGAAAGAACTATTGGAACTACGAGTACATGTACTGTGTGAATTTTCCATTGGGTTTTGAGTTCTATTGCCAGATCTTGGTGTTTTGAGAGTTTTTCTGAAATAGTAGACTGGAGATTATGACTGTTTGGGATTGTTATGTTTATGATCTAAATGGCTTTAGCGGATTTGTCGTGAATTTATATCTGGACGGTTGTAGTGAATAGTATTATCTGTTAAGATTGTTCTGTCCCAATAAATTTTACAAGTTCTGTTTTCTAGTATTGTGTCGGGTTTATACTTATAGTAGGGAATCTTTTAACTGATGAAGTTAATGAATCTTTTAAATGTTGGTAACCTATTGTAGCTACTTGGTCGATGCTTGTAATCAGTTTGTGCTAGAGCTTTATAGGCGTTGGTTATATGTTGTATGGTCTCTGGGGCGGAATTGCAATGCCTGCATGTATCTGTTGTCTGATTTGGATATCTAATGATAAATTTCTTATAATTCCTAGTAATTATTACCTGGTCTTGGCTTGCAAGCATAAATCCTTCCGTTTCAGTTTCTGGAAAGTTTTTCTCTTTCTTAAGCCATTCGTTCGACTTTTCTTTGTCGAGGTAATCTTGGCTAAGGTCGGTTCGGTGTCTTCCATGGAGGGATTTACCAGCCCACCTTGATGTTTTCTGGTCTACTGTAGTCAGAATTTCGTTAGTTTGGTATGTCAATCTTGTAGGCTTAACGGTTTCAGTGATTTGGTATGAAAGTGGTTTCTGAGTATTGTCATTTGCTTATTATGTAAATTTTGAATGTCTATTAGACCTTTTCCTCCTTCATTGCGTGGTAGCGCAAGTCTATCTACTGACGATTTCGGATAATGTTTCCGGTCTTTAGTCATGTTTATTATTATTATTATTATTGGCTGTCCAGCCAAACGCCCAATATTAGCACAGATAAAGTTATAATAACCCTCACTGCAGTAATACATTTGAAATTTAATCTTTTAAGTTGATTCAAAACTTTCCCTCTTCAGCTTGCTTCAATTTCGAGATTCTGAGGTTTTGAGTTCTATTGCCTAACTGATTCTGAGTTCACGTGCAGGATGTATTCTGTAGGTTTCGATTTCCTTGCGAGTGTCGAAAATTGGCATCATCAACGGTTATCTTTATGACGTAACGTATCTTTTGATTGCTTAGCCTTAGAAGTTTTGATTTCATTTTTTCACAGCTGCGAGGGACAGTAGACCTAAGTATTTGATATGAATTTCAACTTGATACCTCTGTGTGTTCCTAAGAAAAAGGACCTCCTCCTTGACAGACAGACGGACAACAAAGTGATCCTATAAGGTTGCCATTTTTTCCTTATGAGGTACGGAACGCTAAAAAGAGAACTTGTACAAATCTAATTAAACTTTTAATGCTTAAAACAATTAATTCGTCCCTAGTTTCTAAGCTCTTACTTGTTGTTTACTACCATTTAAATAGAAAATTGAGCGCGGTGTACATGCATATGTCTACCCCTTCGGGGCTACAAGTGTGAGTGTATTTGTGTACGTGCAAACCTCATAATAAAATCCAGTTAATTGCTAATATCAACTTCATATACAATAACTTTATGGCAATAAGATGAGTTTTTTTGTTCTATAGAGCTCGTTTACGTTAAAAATATTTATGCTAAGTATAGACCAATTAAGCAATATGTGCTATATTAGAACTAAAATGTTTTAAACATGCTGTTCAACAATTAGCAATGCTAGCAAACTTGTAACATCCATACTTCCATACTAATATTATGAATTCGAAAGTAACTCTGTCTGTTTCTTTGATATGTTTTCAGGGCCAAACCAATTTAGATGAAATCACAGTATAAATTTTTTTAATCTGTGGGCAACTATACAAGTTTTTAGAAAATATGGGCACATTTAACTATTTTTTCATAATGGAAGAAACAAGACACTAAAAAATGTTTTAAAAAACCGACTACTTAAAAACTTGTCATAAAATTTAAATATACTCTGTCAACCGAGTCATTGTTACGAATCTATTGGAACCTCATTCATTAAAATCGGTTCAGTTGTTAGTTGTCAGGCGCTATGATCGAAGATTCTAACATACATAGACTGACAAAAATATTACCCTTCTTTTGGTTTCGCCGTAGTCGGGTATATGTTAAGGCATGATGCATACATTTTATCCTGATTTTAGGTTTTCATCGAACCCTTTTCGCGAATGTTTATAAATCGAAATATTATATTCTTAGTGCGAGAGTTGTCTCTCTTACGAATGAAAACAAGTATATAAAAAGATTACACGATATTTTTATAATTACATCTATTGTGTTAAGTGGCTAGTGTCAGATGTATCCTCCATAGTCTTTTAATTGTATTTATAATTAATGATTGTTTATTTTGACTTCAGGAAATAAGATGATTATTAAAAATTGCAAAATATCGGTCCCACGTGTAGACATGACAGAATCGGGATAATACCTACCTAAATGAAACAACCCGGAGTCTGCCAAGGCGCAGATTTTATTACAATGTAAATGAATATTCATCATCATCATCATCATCAGCCTATCGCAGTCCACTGCTGGACATAGGCCTCTCCAATTTCACGCCACTTAGTTCGATCTATGGCTTCTCGCATCCAGCTCCTGCCAGCCGTCTTGCGCAAATCATCGCTCCACCTGGCTTGTGGACGTCCTACACTACGTTTGCCGAGACGCGGTCTCCACTCAAGAACTCGTTTACCCCAACGGTTATCGGTTCTTCGGCAAATGTGGCCAGCCCACTGCCACTTCAGCTTGCTAATCCTGTGGGCTACGTCGATGACCCTGGTTCTTTGTCGGATCACCTCGTTTCT
>PKRV01000038.1:564773-678850 GCA_003709505.1 Hyphantria cunea | reverse complement strand
TGGTGATCGCAGGGCGTAACTTGTTGCACCGGTGACGCTGCTGCCCATCACCGGCCTATTGTATTTAGTTACGCCTTTTAGGATGGATATACCGCCATCGGTCGGTCGCCAGAGCCTCGTTTGTTATCTAGCAGGGTGCACCGCGTGCAGGTGAGGTTGGCTGGGGGCGAAAGATTGTGGTTCGCCCCCACACACCCCAAATGAATATTATAAAAAAATATTTTAACTATGAGCAAATTTTATTGCTAATATCTCACCTCACCTGTGATCGTTTGAAATTAAGTGACTGCACAGTTGGCTTAGAGGATAAAGTTGTCGTCGCGCCCCTTTATGCCGCGCTATGTTGAGGGTTCAAACTTACATAGAACAACAAAACTTCTGTGTACGAATTGTTGTTCTGAGTTTGGGTCTTGTTGGTGTCCGGTTCATGTATGTTGATAGAATCCCCCGCGATACACTACACCTAATGTGGAAGTTGTCATGTGTTTGTCATGAACTTCAACTGTAATTTTATTATATTCCATAGCGGGTTGTAACAGTAACGGAAGAATTATTTTAGGATTTTATTTCTAAGATCTGTGGACAAGGGCGTCACCTGCCGTGGTCCTAGGGAAGGGCAAGTTACGTAGGTACGTGGGATTTGGGACGGTAGTGCTTGCCGAGGTTTATCGGCGAACGGCTGACTTCGGAGCGGAAAGGCCTCCGTCTGAAGTGGTACGCGAGTGGTTTGAGGCCGCTCGTGGAACCAAGTGGACTCGTTAGTGAGATATAGGAATACAACCAGCTTCATTGCTTAGCGTATGTGTACTACGAGATGTCTGACGAAGCCGCAATGATGATCTTCCAAGTACAAGAACACAGCACGAGACCAATTTCATTGTATCATGGGGTTAGACAAAGAGACATTATTTCTCGGAAACAGTTTACCAGGTCTACTGTAGAAGTGTCTGTGTACTTTGGAAGATGTCTTCAAAGGACTCGATTGGAACGCACTGGTAATCAATATTAACGGTCATAACATTTAAAACTTACGATTTATAGACGACATTGAGATCCAGAGCAAAGTCTCTGTATGATCTCGAAGAAATGCTCAACCGTTTGGACGATTTTTTGAGATGAGTGGGATTCCGGATGAACATTGATAAAACCAAAATCATACATAATATACATGTATTGCCGAGTCCCATCGCCGTAAATGGCGTTCATGACGTTCCAGACTTCATCAAAGCTAGAGACTGGCCGTTACCTACTCCCGATCTTAATCCATACGATTATCAGTGTAGATTTTTCCCATTGAAAGAGTGCGTGCTGCTATTAATAACTGGCCTTAACGTTTAAAGCCAATGTAGCCAAAGCCAGCCACTTTGTATACTTTTAATATGTTATTAATGTAACAAACTAACACACTGTATTAGTAATAAATGATAGGTAAATTACAGGCTAAGGATAAAAAAACCATTTAACTTTTTATTTACAACCTTCATTTTAAGCCAGAAGTAAGCAAATAATCGAAAGAAAATCTATTGACTTCCTGAACTAGTCTAGAAGATCAAAAACAAAATTGTAATAAAACACATCTTCAAGGCGACTTATTTCAACAAATAAACGCATTGTGATTGCTATTTACGCGGAACATTGTCGCATGACTGACTGCCGGAACTCAAGGACCCTATTGATGCACGACTCTGCGTTATCACTTACATAACCGCTACGTGACTATTTATGCAAAACATCTCTGTCATCTGTAGCCTGGTCTATTGATCAGGATTTAAGTATGGTGAAAAAACAATGTCTTACAATAGAAGTTCGACCCTCTTTTTAAGCAAAAAATTGCCTGTATTAGGAGGAACCGCTCTGACATATTTTTTATTTAAAAATGTTTTACTCATCTTACAAATACGTAGTTCTATGTACTATAAATTATATCAAATTTCAGAAAGAAAACTAGTAGTTAAAACAAAAATAATCAAAATTAAATATCTGAAGAAAGTTACAGGATACTCAAGTAAAAACCCAAAATTTTAATTCATTTCGACTCAAATTTAGGTAGGCAGATGGGCAAAAAGGGCGTTACCAGGAAAATTAGGAATTAGAAGAAAAAGACATGGAAATATTATCATACACAATTGCTACAGAAAGGCACTTTGAAGACAAAGCTATCGGCTCCTACTGAATTCACCCGAGCTAATTCTCCTAGGTAAACAAAATACTAAACTAAAAAAAATAACAACTGTAACCGCTGGTCACGAAACAAAAGACATACACCTATTTTAAATAACAAATAAATTTTATTCACGCTAGTTGAAAATACATCTAATATATTCGTTTCTGAAAGCGATTCGTTTCTCGTGATGTGTTCGCTTTAAAAATGGGTATATATTAAGGTGAGTAAAATGTTTTGGAAGTAATATTAATTGCACCCAGGGGTTTTGCTAAAAGTTTATCTAGTTAGGAGAATTACTTTGGGTGAATTAAATTAACGACAGTAAGTGATATCAAGATAATTGGTCAAACGATGCGGTCGCTTACTAATCTTACATGTGCAGATATCATTTCGATTGAGGTCATGCCTAGTATTTTAGTTATCCGTTATAAGCCAGTCATTCAATATCCATTAAATTTATCCACGTATAGTGTTCTATGATAAAATGATTGATTTTGGTTCCAGATGGTTCCACGGTGTGATGTCAGCAAAGGAGGCGGAAAATCTGATCATGGAGAAGGGCAAGAACGGTTCCTTTCTAGTTCGGGAGTCGCAGGCGCACCCTGGAGAATTTGTGCTTTCTGTCCGCGTCAGACGGAGGGTTAGCCACGTCATGATACGAAGACAGGTCAGTCCATATTTTGTATTTTTGATTTAATATACAAACTAGTATGCATCTTTTATTCAATTCGATAAGTTCTCATAAGTGGCGTAATAAATATTTTAATGTTTCTAAATATATTTTTGTGTTAAAGAACGTTTCTTCGGCGATAAAATTGGGAGATAGATAGCGAAACAATGTTTATTTTGTAAATCAGTTCAGCATTACTTTAATTATATTTTTTATAATCTGTATTTTATAAATCTTCTAAAATCATGTTTCAATTTTACATTGGGAAATGAAGAGAAACATTTATATCCCTTCAGAATAAACAGTTCATTCTCCGATCACCACAAGCTTAATAACCGGAAAGCATTTACGTATAAACGGTCTGTATCATAGTGGTTTAGATTATGGAGGTTTATATTATATTAGAGAGTTATATAATTATATAATATTAAATAATAAAGATAGGTTATCATATTTTTCATATTCACTTCCATCCAGCGCCCGGTATAAATGTTTCGTCTTGTCACACTCAACCCCTCAACTGCGCAAGTCGTTTAGCCATCGATACCAGGAGTACATAATCGAGTAAGAAGTCTACTATTTAACGAGATATACTGATTGTGTGTGTACATTATGAATAAATATGTGCCTGTGTGGATTTTACACACGCACACACACGCGGGTACTCTGATCACATCTCTAAACCTAACCGAAACGCACTTAGGCAGAACAATGTCAATTAAGTAAAAAAAATAGTAGAAAACTACATTATCAAATGTTTTCTCTGGCACGTCTTAATAGCTTATTGTGATAAAATAATTAATTGCGTTTGATAGTAATTTTACATGAAACTACTTTGAAGTGAAAGATGAGACAAGACCAGGATCGCATATTGTTAAAGTTATGTGAACGAGACAGGCTGGTCGCAGGGTTACATAACCTGTCATTGTCTGTTCTTCACTGTACTTTTCGCATACTCAATGCGTCCATAACTCATTCATTCGGAGATCGTTTTTTGTTTTTTCGAAAGACGGTCCCCATTTCATGTCATCCACATTTTTTATAATTTTTATCATTAACTCCATCACGACGAAGACTTGAAGATTCGAAGACTTAGAATTGAAGACTCGAAATACTTGACATTGGCAGAAATAGCTGATCCGGCTGATTGCCATATCATCAAAAGAAGAACTCATTCATTCAAATTTACGTAAAAAATCTTTCAGGTGATTCAACTCTGCGTTTAATTAACTCGTTCATGAGACCTTGTCTATCAACATTGTACTTTTACAGCTATGGTGGCTATTGGAATGTCACGTGGTACGCTTATCGGTGCACTTCGCATAAGTTATGTATGTATGTCCAATGACTTTATAGCCCCCCACTATGGAATTCAGGCCGGCTATGTGGCACATGGGAATTTTGTTAATAATTAGCGTTTATCTTCTAGGACGAGCAATGGTTCCATTGTCATTTCATTATCTTGTCTGATGACATAAATGCCTATCAAGTTTAATAAGTGTATGTTTTAAAATGAAGAAATATATAATTTACAACTTTAGATTAATATACAAATTATACATAAATTCATTTTGAACTTATATATTATTATTTTCAACTAATACAACTATTATTTATAATCAAAGTAATTTCAAAAAATGCACTCAGTAAACTGCTAGACATAGGCCTTTACGTAAGAGAGAGAATTTGGCCTACGGTATCACGCGGGGCACATGTGAGACAAGAAACAACAAAGAGTTCTGTGATCAGTCATGTTAATTACGATCCCATCATAAATTCATTCTAATTAAATACGAAAAGTGGTGAACGAATAAAAAACCACGGCAAGCACACTTATGAGAAATACGTAAATATTGTTTTCCACAAATCATATAAATTCGATCCCTGTCTTTCCGCAAACAAGTACACGTGTTTTATTTACATGAAATCGCCTGTTTGTATGTTATTTAGATTCGGTTTTGCGTAAAAAGTAGCCTACAATACTTGCTGATAGCTTAGACTTCTGTATAAAATTATTTTTCAAAATTGGTTTATTGGCTTAGGCGTAATTCATAACATACAACTTTACATTCGCATTTATAATATGAGTTATCCATCACGGAAAAATGCATTCAAAATTATCGGTGATAAGGTGATGGAGTTAACTGTTGTCTGTAGGTATGTCCCGCACTTTTTATGTATAAATATTATAAATTGGTAGCCGGAAACAAAAAATACCAAGATAGGTAATATGAAAAACCGACCTCTATATACCGATACTCATAATTCGAAAAAGGTTGCAGGAAAAATTTGATGACCACAGATTCCTTATAAGTGGCCATCGCTCGAAACCCCGTGAGTCACTTGAGGCTCCAAAGGTGTGTTTCACTGATGATTGCCTTATCTTGCATTTATTATCATCAGCATCAGCCTATCGCAGTCCACTGCTGGATGTAGGCCTCTCCAATTTCACGCCACTTAGTTCGATCTATGGCTTCTCGCATCCTGTATACATATATTGACTACACGGTTGGCCTAGTGCTTTCAGTGGTCGCCACACCGCTTCCTACTGCGCTAAGTGTTGTGGGTTCAAATCCTACATGGGACAACAATTCGTGTGATCCATAAATTGTTGTTCTAAGTCTGGGTGTACATTGTGTATAATCCGTTTCATGTATGTTTGTAAAGATCCCCGCGATACAGGAATTTATTACCCTAAAGCGGGAGTTATCTTTTTTTAAAAACAATAAAAAAAGCCATATAATTATGCAAGTGCGTTCTTGCTTCTGTTTGCCTTTCCAAGACGAGGGTCACTTCAAAGACAATAATATTATTATATAATTATACATGTTGCGGTTACTGCTATGCCATAAGTGTTTTTTTACTGGATGTAAGGATTTAGGTATAGTTTGAATGGGATTTAGCTATAAAAATAGTATGTTTAATTTTTTTTTTAATCATAATAACTTTTGGCTCAGATTTTTTCGTTGATTTAACGTACGTTTTTTACACATCGTAATCGATAAATTAGTTAGATACCTATACTAATTGATTGATTACGATGTACTGATGATGACTTATTGATTGATTTTGGAGAAATGATGAAAATAGTATAAAGTCCTTTTGTTTAATCTCTTCATAACGAAACAAACATTGTAGATATATACATAACAGTAGGTACCACCACGAGGTCAACTCATACCTCACAAAAAGGTTTAAAAGTATCTCATCAATTTAAAATAATACCTAAATAGCTGTTAAGGGTTGCTTATGTGTACATTTTTTACATTTCTTTTAATGTAAAGTGATCATTAACATTGAGGGTTGCACACATTTAATCGTATTCAGGCTTCAGACCTCTTAAAATGAGAATGCACAAACAGTTCATTGATCAATTATCTCTTCAAAGAAACTGACGGCAGGCTATTGGTTTCTTTGTATAAGAAACACGCTCGATGACACCAGCCCTTATATGGCTGTGGCGACTGTACGAATAATTATACGAGTCCTCAAAACAATTGAGGGTAACGAACAAAAAATCTAAAGAGGTCCGCTGTGTACGTTCATTTTTTGTTACAGCCTGACATGCGATCGTTAGTAAAATTAAAATCGAATCCCACCTACACCCAGAGGAAACCATAAAATGGCTTCATTGCAGTCATTAAATTTAGTTTGATCTCTGTGTCCAATGGTTGCTAAACCGATGAAATAACTTTGAAAAGAACATCATGTTTATGTGTTACCTTAATATGCATTCTTTATGTGCCAATGTTATCACAAATGAAGTGCAAGACATTATAAATATGAAAATTCAGACCTAAATGTACCTTGTAAGTTTCAAAATGACACTATTGACAACTGTAGTGACAGCTAGATCAAAAATCAAGCTAGATTGGAGGGACTGTAATCAAGTTCCGGAGGTACCAATTACGTTTCAAAATTCCGTAGAGTTCAATTTTGTTGTAAATCGGCGCAGTACTTTAAGTGGTCAGATTATCAATTAATGCTATCTTAAGTGTAGGTTCGATTGAGGATTACAAGATTATTATTATTACGATATGGCTCCTAGATGTCAGAGAGATGTGTTTATAATGAATTATGGATGCTAATATCGCTACTACGACGATATGTAAAAAGTATAACAACAAAAATAGTGGTACTAAAAATCGACTAGATTAGGGCTTACCTAGTCGATTTGTTTGTACCAATATTTTCCTTAACAGTTGAATTAAAGATGTTATATATTTTCCACTTTACTATAAAAGATTTCTAAGAATATTGAATTTTATATCTATGCAATTTATACATATGCTTTGAATACCAAATTATCCTGTATAATTTTTAAAGCTGTTTCTATATAAAGAGGTCCGCTGTGTACGTTCATTTTTTGTATATATTTTGTTTAATCTCTTCATAACGAAACAGACATTGTAGATATATATATAACATGTACGTAGGTACCACCACGAGGTCAACTCATATAATATGTATGTTATATTATGGTTTCTTTATGTATATATTTTTTTTTAGATAAAAAGATGAACCGTCAATAAGAAAAACATATCTTAAGATATCATACTCTTGCCATTCTCATATTCGAAAGCAGATATAGTTACATTGAAATGTATACATATAAATACACTCACGCTTTTATCCCCGGCAGGGTGGGCAGAGCCGTAATCCAAAGATAGTGTTACAAACTACAACTCTCTTTTAAAGTGGACAATTTTAAGAATGATTACTTAACATCATTTACTAGCAACTAAGACAATACATTTCCCTTATCGATATTATCAACATACATACATATTTTTAAATTGCCAACTGTGTGACGTGTTTGCCGGGTTTTACCGTGCGTCGTCACAGGCTAACATGATTGACGTTTGGAAAAATACGAATCACCATTTTCTTTATAAATATATTTTCTACGAATACGAATTCAAGCGAATGGGAAGCAAGTCTTCAAAACAAAAGGATTAATAAACGACTGATGTGACAAACAAAAAAGCGCATTAAAAACCGTTTCTTCTTTTTGAAGTCAGTTAAGAATAAAACGCATATAAATTGTAAAATACTGGTTAACAATTTTAAAATTGAAATGTATGCATTGTGGATCTTTATTCCATTGAAATGGTCCAAGCAAAATAAAACTTCTGTTTCTTCGGATGCGCAAACTAAGAGGAAAGCCGTTCTAGTACCAATTAACTTACCCGGCGACTCCGCTCCTATGGTTCACATTTACTTTTTACATTCCGGGATGCCGAGGTTAAAACAACCTGTATAAAATACAAGCTTCGGCATGAATGGGCCGGCCCGACCGGAATGATACCACGGCCTCACAGAAAACCGGTGTGAAACAGCGCTTACGCTGTGTTTCATCGAGTGAGTGAGGATACCGGAGGCCCATACCCCAATCCAACGCCCCCTATCCTCCTCACCATCCCCTTTCCCCCCAGGCCACCATAGTGTGGGTCACCATACTGCATTGTTCTTTTTCGCATTGAGGATGGTGACCACCACTCTTGGATTCTGCTCATGCTTTCCATCAGGCAGGGCAGAGTCATTTTGGCAGCTTAAATATATATAAAAAAAAAAGATTGTTGGGACGTAGTTATCTCTTAGGCGACCGGCATTTTCTTCGGTGAACATCTCGACGGTCGAATCTTACAGGAGACAACTTCATAGTTTAAACTAATCTAAATTAGGTAATTTTGATCAGGTAATAATAAAGCCTAGGATTATTATATATAATGAGGTAGGTACCTCATTATTCCTAGCCTTTATTATTCCCGAAATCGTTTGGGGTCGGCAACTGGTTTCACCTGGTCAACATTTGACTGGCGTCGGACCTCCGCAACCCTGAGGGTGAAGTGAATTCATTGAATTAATTGTTAGTATATTTGTGGGCACTGACTTCCAAAAAACGATTGACATAGATTTTCAAGACAACCAGGACCGAGGACTTAACGTGCACTCCGTGTCACGGGCCTGAAATGGTTATTAAGAATCCTAGTAAAAGTAACCCAATAATACTTTTTCGCCACCTGGGTATCGACCGTGAAAACTCTCGCATACACTAGCCGCTAAACCAAAGTGGCAATTAACTGATCTGAATTGAAACGAATCATATTCATCAGGCACATGTTTTTTTTTTAGAACCCACGACCTTAGGGTACTCTTCTATATGACGAACATAATCTTCGAGTTATTTATTATTGTAATATTATAACTGGTATTAATTAATCTCATTTTACAAATAAGCTGCTGCTGGGAGAGTTCGTTATCAATTGTTATCAGACTATCCAGGTAATTGAGAATTGTTGCGGGCACCAACTCCAAGGAACGGTGAAGCAATCCCAGTACTTAAAAGTGATATTCTTGTACTAATACACCCATTGTAATGCCCATAATTCGTTGCCATCAAAAGCACTTAGTTTTGGCAAAGATAGCCAATAAAAAATTACTTTCGAATATCAAATACAATAAATGCTGATCTGAATAAATGAAATCTCTCCTACCGCCCAATATTAGTCCGTATGTAATTGTTTGATTGCACTTACTTACATTAACGTGCGAATTGCAGATTATATAATTTATCATATTCTAGGTCGGTAAGAATCAGATGTTTACAACTTTACAAGTATCTTTCTATCTATTAACAGGCACTGCCATAGCTTCCGTACACAACGGCCTTAATTTGACATAAGCAACTTCTTAGGTCTCTGGTGAGAATCTTAGAAGCAAATTTATATTTTACTCGACCCTGGACTCCACTTAATTCCAATTACAACGTGGTGAAGTGAACTTTGCACATTCTGCATATAATTAATCTATTTATTTACCGGAACCGTTGAGAAAATACATCCTATATTTGTGAGTTTAACCTTCAACATAACGTCGATAATTGATGACAAACTCAAGTTCTAAAATTGAAGTTTGTTTACATCTCCAAGGCAACTTGGTACATACATACACACACCTACATTAAAAAATATCTTTGACGATAATAGTTTTACTTTAAAAAATTGCTTTGGCACAATCACACGCCTCCATCTCGTCGCCGACAGCTGAGGCCACTCGCTGTCTGTAAGATCGGGATAGATACAAGGCTTCGCTAAGGGATCCAAAAGTCTCAATAACAGCTGTTCGTGACTTTAGGCCTAGAATGGTACACATTATGATTTTGTTTGGCCCGATTACGACACACTACCGGTCAATCGCAATGGTGCTCACGTACTAAAAAAATGCAACAGACTTCTCTTCCCTTATTCCCATAGTCTGCAATAAACTTTAAGTATAATATAAATTATAAACTGAATTGTTTCTGAGACGCCACTAAAGAAATAAATAATCTAATGGAATGGTCATAAAAAGTAAAAATTAGTACATGTACTTAGAATATTAAACAAAGAAATACATGCCACATAATTACCTGTTCTATTTGTTTACCGACACTTGGAAAAAATCCCTGATCTTGGCCATAGTTTACGCTGTGACCCGCTCCTTTTAACCGATTATTCGAGATACAGAACGATGATGCGTGTACTTAATTGGGGTATTTGTGTTTTGTTTCTACTATAGTGGTAACTTTTAGTTTGGTTTTATCATATTGCGATGCATTTTATGATTAATTTGTTTCACACATATTGTCATTTTAAAGAGAAATGTAATGATACCCTTCTTAAGTTATTAAAATATAAAAAATATCGACTTCGATATGCCCACACCATGAACAGTGGTAGCATAATAACTTTTTAATAATTAAACTTGAATTTCTCAATTCCAAACCGTGGATCGGTATTTAGACTTCGATTTTGATAATGGTATGGGATCAAACACGAATAATACTACCTAAAAGAAACGGTTCGTAATGGCGGAGCTCAGAGTTAACAAAGATAAAAATGCAACCGAATTGAGAACTACCTTCCTTTTTCGATGTCAGTTAAAAGAGTATTAAAAAAACTAAGAAGTGGGTATATTTCAAATAGTGGAACGATGATAAAAATACTGGGTAGCTATATTAAAGAATAATAATGATATGTATTAAATGTATAAGAGGCGTTTATTCCTCCCTTTACACTTTTAATGGCCGTAAAACAAAATTACGTAGTATATTATCCATTATGGAATATTTTATACGAACCACCGCAGTGACTGAATAATTTCTTTCTCAGTTGTCTCAATAAAGAAATATAAATATTGAATGACACGTCAGGTCAATAAAACTATTTATTACCACGATCGAAAAGTATTATTAAAAATTTTTTTTGCCGATGAGAGAAACATCTGAGCAATGGAAACGAACTGTGTGGGATGTCGTGATGAATATTTTCAAGATCACAGTGACACACTGCTACTGCGGTTGTGTAGCAAACTGGGGACTTTACACCTGGCCAATGACTGACCTTCTTACGTGTCATTGAGATTTGGTGAATGAAGTCAAATTCAGATTAGAATGAGTAGGTGCGTGTATTTTGTAGGAAATAGAATTTATTGATTTGTAGGTGGTAAGTATATATTTAAAATGAAGCTCATTAGTTTAGCCCAGTTTCGTTTTAAATGTGATTGATAATTTTGTGCATTATGTGACATTGTAACAGCAACTTCATATACAAAAAGTGTTTTTTAAACAGTGGTATAGAATACTGCTAACATGTTCGAATCGCTAATTTATTACCAATAGCTAATTAATAATACAGGGCGTATTTTTGAGACGGGATAGTAAGGGCAAGTACCTTAACCGTTATAGTTACAGGAAAACGCTTTTAAAAGACTATTTTACCCTTTTTTAAGATATACTGAACTGCATTTACAGATTTTCGAAAACATTACAGTCAGCAAGAAAATGGTCATTTTAAACAAAAGCTTTAAACAAAAAAAAAACAACAACCCATAATGTCCCACTGCTGAGCTCGGGTCTCCTCTCTGGAGAGGGTTAAGTAAACAAAACCTTTATTTAATGTCAATTGATCCTGTTTCTCATAAGGATCAAATTCTCTACTGAGCCGACTGAGGTTTGAGTGCTAGACATGCCAGAAATCGTAAAAAAACTTTTCCCATACATTTGTACGGAAATACAGGATGCATAAGATAATTACAGTTTTTGTCAAGCTGGCCTCGTGGCTTGCTGTACCTAAAAGCAAAAGCGCCTACCTAAGTAGACAATCATCATAATCTTCTATAACATTAGAACCAAAAAAAATTATAATAAAATAAATAATTTTAATATGTATTTTAGACACAGACAAACATAACTTACATTTAGATAATCTACGAATTAATGGATAGTCTCCTAAAAGCGTTTTTCTGTAACTAGTTGTCATTAGACAAATGCGTTCGTTAAAAATTGATACCACGCTAAGTTAGTTTAAATTACAGAGCAATGAAACGAAAAATACGTGGAATCATGTTTCTATTAGTATTTACGTATTTAAAATGTATAAAAGCTGTCTTATATTATTATTTACCTATGTAAAACTTGCGAGGCGTACAACTTTTATTGTTGTGGCACATGCTCGTTGAGTCACTCCGTCTGTATATCCCGCGTCGCCATACAAACCGACTTGGTGTGGTGTTTACATATGCTAATACGGTTGATTTAGTGGACATGGGCATACTGCGCGGAACAGCACACCCGTAACCCGTACGGCTGGTCGCACTACTCCTCGCTCGCCTACTGTGAAAGTCATTCACGTAAGTCCTTTTTATTACAAATAAAAATATCTTTAAATAAAACACATTATATGAATACAGGAAATAACACCTTTTTAAGTCTGTCTGGCGAGTTACTTGTGTGTCTTTGAAATTTTAATTCCGTATTTACTGTATGACTTGGGTTTTTGAAGCGATTGACTTTGTATTTTTTTGCTAATAAGTTCTAGATGTTTGTTTCGTGTGCAAAGATGTTACAACTTTTCATCAATCTATGATTTGGTGTCAAAAGTCATTCGTTTTTTGTGCCTCTTCTACATAGTCTTTACAATATTTGTGCAAAACTGTTTTGGTGGCGCAAGTGGTAGTGTAAAGCGACTGTTGTGCTTGAGGTTTCGGGTTCGATTGCCAGGTTGGGCCAAGTGTTTCATGATTTGCAAATATTTGTTTCGGAGTTTGGGTGTTTTCCATGTATAATGTGTATGTATTTAGAAAAAAAAATATGTATGTATTTATATTAGTTGTCTAGTACCCATAACACAAGCTCTGCTCAGCTTGAGACTAGAAGGCGTTGTGTATAAGATGTCCGAAATATTTATTTATTTTTTTGTAGCGTGAAGGATAAAAGATATAATATTTTTACACAGGTAGCTCAGTAGTGTGTATTAAACTAATTATAAATATTTACATAATAAAACTGGTTATACAAGTATGTGTATATAGGATTCTCATGAAAATGTTTGTGTATATTTTTAAATTTTGTGTTTTTATAGGTATGTGACAATAAAATTAAGTAGGTGTAAATAACTTTTCTGGTGTTAGAACATATAGGTTCACATTAAAACGTAACATAGAAGACAATAACACCATTATGTTTTCCTTACTTTAAGGACAAGATATTAATAATGTTTATATTGCATTTATATTGTCGGCCTTGTTTACATAGAGGCTTGGAGGATACTAATCGCCAATATTAACAGCCTTTTATTAGGATCCGCTGGGCATTAGGATCTCCTTAGAAAAGAGGCCTTCTTTCCTAGTTATCACAACATTTAACTGCCCTGCCTGGTTTGGCTTACTGTAACACGCTGGCGAGACGTGTTTGAATGGGATTTATATACATTTACATATCTAACCTCAAATGTTTATAACTATTGCGGGTTATTTGATTATGTTTATGATATTCGAATGTGAGTACATATACCTACTAGGGCGTTATCTGCAAATGTAAGGAATTAAAGTAATTCATGTCCATACAAATATTATAAGTTTGAAAGTAATCTGTCTGTCTGTTGTTACGCTTTTACGGGTAAAGTGTTGCACCGATTTCATTGAAATTTAAAATGGAGATACTTTGATTGTTAAGATATGACTTAGGCTAATTTTTTACAGCGATAACTAACAAACACGGGCGGAGTCGCGAATAAAAGCTAATGTGTAAAATTATCGTGTCGCGGCATTTGTAGTTAAACTCCTCCAAAATAGCTTGACCTATTCGCATGAAATTTTGTGTGTATATCAGGTAGGTCAGATAATCGGAGAAAATCTATTTTTCATCACCCAAATGTATGTTTTTTATAGCAAAGCAACGTTTTCCTGTCAGCTAGGTTGAACTATAAAAATTTGTGAATTTAGTGCGGTATACGTATACGAGCAAGTTTCGGCCAAAGATCAATAAGTGGGCAGTGATAAAAATAAAACAGATTTAAAGATAACTCAAGTACGTACTTATTGCTGCAAATTTCGCGAGAATCATTTACGTAGGGTCGTAGACTCATCAGTATCCTGGATTGTTATTACGTTTTATTACTATCAGTTATTGCTGTAATTACAGTCTGCTTAGTGGTGTTTAGTCATTTATTAAAAACACATATGAGATGTAGTTATGTCACACATTGCGACGAAGAATTTATTACACCTCGTTACAGGTATTTTCAGAGAATTATTTTTTAACGTAGTGTTGGACGTCCAAAGGACGGGTGAAGATTTGTGCAAGACGGCTAGAAGGGGCTGGATGCGAGAAGCCGAGGATTGAACTAAGTGGTGTGAAATTGGAGAGGCTGCGTTAGGCTGATGACGATNAGGCTGATGACGATGAAGATTTATTCAAAAGTTAAAACGGAAAGAGATATGAATCATTATTTGTTTTAAACGAAGGCTTGGCAAACTTTCGTTAAGTATGAATAGAGTTAACGTTTATTTAAATGTTCTCTTTAATTAATAACATCGTAAGCACACACATGTTTTTTTATTGCGTACGATAGAAATTGTTGTCTAGAACTTTACGACTAGCTATCCAAAGAGCAGTGGCAGAAAGAAATACAGAAGGTCACTCGTGATCTAAGTTAAGGTTGCCATTGCGATTACGAAATAGTTAATTATTTATTTAAATCATATATTGCGTAAACCTATTGTCGCGTGTATTCGATAACAAATTGCATTTTGCTTGTAATTGGTATTTTTATAATTATTTTTCCATTACATTGAACGGTTATTGCAAAAATTAAAGGCATTTCAATTTTATTGTGCGTTGTGCCCGTAATTAGTATTAAATGACAACTTATTACTGAATGTTTTGAAGGTCTATTCGCCCAAAAGCGGCGTAGGTAATTCTTGTTTTTTATTATCTTACATCATTGGCTTAAGAGGCCCATATCACCCCACGTCCAGTATAATTTGGCGTATTTTACAATTGCCACGGCTTCACAGAAAACCAGTGTGAAAAAGCGCTTGTGCTGTGTTTTACCGAATGAGGACACTGTAGTCCCATACCCCAACCCCTCTCCTAATCCCCATCCCCATATCAGAACGGCCGGCTACGCACTTATGTTGCGGGTAGGCGACGGGTTCGTTTGCTCCTAATTCCGTAAAAAAATTGCCCTGTTTAAGCCAGTACTGGAAATGGAGATCAATTAATATATTTATAATGAAATTATTGTTGTTGATAATTATCAACTGGAGAGGCCTATGTCTAGTAGTGGTAGTCTAATAATGATGAAGCAATTATTTTATTCAAAATTTTCAAAGTAGCATATTTGTACATTTTATGACTTTAACAGTTAGTTACTATTCTAAAATAAGCGAGTGTAATTTAGTCAGGATAGGGTTTGCTTCAAATTCGTCAGATTTGTTTATAACCATTTTGAATTATGGAAATCGCAAAATAAAATTTTTGTACGCGGCTCGCGTTCTTCGCCAGATATCGCAATAAACATTTTTTAGGTTAATACACCTATATAGCATATGACACTCACAAATAATGTTACTTTCTAATGTAAAAGAATTTTAAAAAATCGCTTCTGTGAATCCAGAGCTTACCTCTACCACTCCACAAACTTTACGATAAAATTACATAAAACTTGTAGACTATTAACATATAAAGTACGTGCTTATACGCTTACACTTGATGTTTTTTAATTAATTGTTTAACCTACAAGGCAATGCACAAAAACCAGGACGTATAATAAATTGTACGCAGTTCGGCATCAGATATAAGGAGATGATTTTTAAATTAGCACATGTCCACCCACCACGAGATTTATTATTCAACATTCTCAACAATACAATAGTCCAATTATTAACGTTATTAATGATAAAAACCAAAACATGGCATCAAAAAAAACACCGTAAGTAATTCTAATACGACAGTTGATAATTCGTCATTTAAATTAGATTATTTACTACAACTGTTCTGTTTTAACATTTACATTACATTAGGTTACGTTACATTACATTACAGAATATACTAGAAGATAGTTAGCTGCTCCTTCAAACTGCTCGCACTATTGAAAGTAGTGTTTCTATACATCTCATCCTATTTATTTCATTATTACATAGAATGTATTAATTCCATTTATTAATGGATATATGCCATGAAAAACTATTAAATAATAATAGATGTCTTTATTGTACACCAGATTCATTTTAAGGTTAACATAAAATTAGAGAAGTAAAATTGGCTCCTTACAATTGGCCTTATCACTCGGGCCAATCTCTTACAGGCAACCATTATTAAAATTTAAAATGTAAATCTTTGATATTAAATCTAATTATATTTTATCTCGTAATACAAACCTCTCAAGTAATGGGATAATTTTGGTTTAATTTATTAATGCAATTCATATTGCTACTATAATTTTAATAAGGTAACTGAACATGTTGCTTGATTTGTAACGATAAGTTATAAATTAAAATTATAGTGTGTAGAATCAAACAGTTTTATCTACCTTATATCTTTGGTTAAAACGAATAAGAATCTTATTTATTGCCAATCAAAGCTATGAAATAAGTAGAATTTCGAAATCAAATCTATTAACCATCCTAATTCGATTATTGTGTGCATTAATGGAAAATATAGCTTCCTACATGATTCACATACATGATGTTATTAGTTCAAAGAAATATGTTTATGGCTGAATGAATCAATGAATGCTAGCATGAAGTAGAGTCCATTTAAGGCGATTTACGAATCTTTTGACTGCGTAGGTGTAATGCAAGTGACTGGAGACTTTCTGAGCATAAACGTGAATGGTTAATAGTTTTTAGTGCAGCCTATACATGCAAATCTTATTTACCTCAAGAGTCGCAATTGCGGGTCAGGGTTTTGGCATCAGTAACTTCACACACTCACTAACATATTGGAAAATATTTCTTTCTTATTTAATCTTTTCAAATACTAAAACATCATGGCTTTGAGCAGTGCTGACTGGACCCTGGATTTCATTGAAATCACTCGTTCGGCCTTAAAGTCGATATTTATTATTGTTATATTTATAACTTCAAATTGATCAGAGCGCCGTGCAATGGGTCTGCAATAAGCTGAAGATGATATTTTTTAGGTCCTTTCATACGTACAGATAAATTAATATTAATATTATTTCTTAAAGTCCACACCTCCACTTTGGGTCTTATAAACTATAGTTAGATATAAAATTTAGTGACATCAATTATGAGATTTATTATATAGTTATAGCTAAGATTACACAGAGAACAGAAACAAAACATCATAATGTTAGATGACTTATCATATTTTCAAGTCGAACCTTCGAAGAAGTCAGGTTCGCTGACGAATTGATTAAATAATAGATCTGTCAAAGATACATCATTATATTTTTTATCGCAAAACGATCCCCGTCCTCCATAAGTGCAAGCCTGAGGGTGACAGGTGATGTATCTGTCGTCCTAGCAGAAGTAAGCCAGGGTGGCGGCGCTAGTTCTACAAAGTGCTCGTGCCCTTTTCGAAATAGAAAAGGAGCATCGGGGTTCCACAGGAGGGGGCCATCTACAAACCGTAGGTGGCCCGATGTAAGTCAGGGTTCTAGGGATTTCCTTACGAGTGTGCACCTAGTTACTCGGGTTTTACTACCCGTGGCGGTGTGCGGTTCTAATTAAAAAATCTTACAATTTTAAATTGCACATCTTTGTACTCACTGTAATATTTTAATCGGTTATCTTCTCGGATTTATCTTAAATGGAAGTGGTCTCATCGTCTAAACTGCGTGAGACTACCTTTATATTGAAAGAAGATTATAGCTTTTCTAACAATTATTAAAAATATATCTCCCTATCTTCTCCACTTTAAGATAGCTTCTTAATTCCCTTTTTTAGAAAGCTTTAGATGACCTCGTCGTTTCTCTAATTAAATTACCACCAGAAAATCGTACCACAAACAAACAGACAGTTAGTAGACTTAAGGTTATCTATTAGAAACTATAATACTTCTTACAAATATTTCCAGGTTAGCGTAATTCCCTTTTTGCTATCTATAGGGTCAGTATTTTTGTTTTGTTTATTAACTCCCCGATATAGACCACCTTGTGCCTATACTGACACTTATTTTAGAAGCGTCTCTTACGTTCTTTTGACAGAAACAGAGCCTTTTTAAAAGACAATACAGCGTCTCCTATATAACCATAACATTTAAATAATAAACTTATTTATATTCAATACATCATATTATAACTATCAAAATAGTGTTTGCAAAAAATGTATCATAACTCTACTTCCCACGCTCCATCGATAACATAAATAGCGTATAATCTATGGCAGTGCGCACACATCTTTTTATTCGTCTTATTACACCATACTTTCGACCTTGGCACTTGTTATCTCGCAGTAAAATATGCAAACTTAAGTAAATAGATATATTCCAGGTGTGCATACATATTATATTAATAGTTTTACATAATAATAATAGCATTATAAGACAATAAATGTAATGAGTGAAAAATGTAATAGTATGGAAAGTAAAATGTGTATACAGAATAAGGCATTTTGGTAATAGTTAGAAATTTCTCCTGTAGTTGCGAACACATAACAATAGTCAAGACATTGGATAATTTAAGTTATAAGTTATTAATTTATTTGTAATTAGCAAAAATTACGAAAGAATTATACAAATATTTGTAATGTGTGACATCATTCTTCTTGTTTTACTGCAATCTGTGGGAGCGATTTCGTTTGTTCTGTTTTGTAATACGATTTCCTACAATTGCATTTTCTGAAGCAGACTTTGATGTTTTTTTACTAATGAATGATTGAATAAGTAAAAAGGAGGGATTAAAAAAAATATATTTTAGGGAATTTAAAAGGATGTTTGAATAGACAGACAAGTCGAGAAATAACACCAGTTTTTATTACAACAAAATAATGTGTTCGTATTTATACCGTGTTTAATTTTATTTAAAGCACCAGACAGTATTACTATATGTCATTTGAAAGAGGTCTCTTCTCTAATTGATAGAAATATATACTGGACATCTGGACAGTAGTGGTCATAAATGTAGTTTTATCGCATTTCTACAATTTTTTTTCTTACAATGCATACAGAGGAAAATATAGATATGCTTCTATAATGGATAAATTATATAATTTATCCCTTAAAGAAGCATATCTATATTTTCCTCTCAAAAAGTAAACGTATATACGTTTACTTTATAATACAAGCAATGAAAAAGACATATATATAGCATATTTTCAACGTCGTCCATGGGCGCGTGGGCTAAAAAATAGTTCCGAGTACTAGGATAGCAGACATACGTGGTAGTATTTTAACATCAACATCGAATCTTCGTACAAAGCTAAAAATCGCAATATAATCATTAATATTATTTCCAGAAGGTATAATTTACCTTATACGGTAATAGTTTTACCAATTAGTATAAACTTCGGTTGAATTTTGACTAGGTAGGAATATCACGTTTCTTATACATAGTATTTTAGTTATCGGTACCAGGGTACTAGATACATGTAGAAGATTTATTTCAGAAGTTATAGTTGCGAAGTCCTCACGAGCTACAGAGTGAGGCTCTAGAAATAGAAATATGCCTAGTAACAATTCACTACGGGCTATCATAAAATATAAGCTAGGTTAATAAAATTACCAGAGATATTTCATTAATTTAACCGACTTGTGGTAAAACTAGCTATTTATTGCTATATATATCACTTACTAAAACGCGATAAATCAAATCAGTGCTACACATATTTTATTATTTGGGCTTCAGGATTCTCTTGCTATAGAATAGTTATCTTGACATAGTACTATGATATCTAAACTATCAACTTTTCAGTTATGGATTATTTTTCTTATGAAGTTGAAAAAAGGTGCTATTTTTCTATAACTGATTTGAAATCACATTTGAACCAATGATATGATGACAAAAATAGAAATAAATCTACTGGATGCTTGTGGAAATTTCAATAAAGCAGTAATTAACAATATAAACCAGGAAACTCTGAACATAACTATAAAAAGTAGGTATACACCTACTTTTTATAATTATGTTTATTTCTAATGTGAAGAGATTTGTAATCTTTGAGATATAAATAATTTTAACCTTAAACAATAAATAATTGTATTGTTTGCGCATTGACAGTTATATAACACAATATTGTTTTTAATTGGTAATATGTGATGGCAATTAATGGCTTGTGGTATAATTTAAAAGGAAAACCAACATCCAACACAGCAATTTATTGATTTTCAATCACAGTACTCTATTGGTATAGGCTTATGGCAGGTTATTCCAAATTAAGTTAAAACTCTGACGACACGTATTATGGAAATTTGTTTAGGATTAAATGTTAAATAAATGAGGAGAAAGATCATATGATGAATTAAGACAGCTCTTCAGCCAATTAAGAATAGTTAGCGTATATTTATGACAAAAAAACATTATATTTACACACACACATTATATGTACACAATTTTTTTCGAAACAGTGTAAAGAATGAGTTTTTAAATAAAGACTAGTTGTTGATAAATTTACGTATTTATTAATTGACCCATAAAAATGAAAAAAGTATTAAGAGGTGGGTCAACCTTAAAAAATGAAGTTGGCTGCTACTCAGACCTACTCGATATGCACACAAAATTTCATAATAATCGGTCCAGCCGTTTCGGAGGAGTTTGGCAACAAACACTTCGACACGAGAATTTTATATATCTATTTATGAAACAGTACTAGTCAAAAGTTTCCTACAAACAATACAAGATATAAATATGTTTAACATACAAGATTTTTAATTTGAAAATAGTTGGTTTGGTGAAGGAGTATACATAATCATTTTAAACACTACGAGAGCACTTTTCTAACTGTAACTAGAACGTATGTTAAGCCGCATGCGTGAAATAGTCGGACCGGTACTATTTCGTCTCTCCATCTTTATGCATAACATCAATATAGTACATACCCGCGGAAAAAGTACCAGGCGACTAGACGAAGTAAGGAAGTCGTTAGTCAAAAGGGTGGTACTGCGCAAACGCGAACTATCATATAGAGCACGATGTAGGTACGCTAAGTAAACATTTCGAAGTGAATGAACTAGAACGGGTGAACTTCTTGCATTTCGACAGCGTTTCCCTGTGTTTCGTGTCAATAGACGTTTTTTTGTTACCTCGCGAGTAAGTCAGTTTAATGATTTAGTGAGTGAGTGAGACAATTCGTTTCTGACTTAGCGGGTGTCGTGTGAAACAACAGAAGTCTCTGTAAACATTGAAGTACATTTGCTTTGCCTCGCTTTCCAGTCTATTAGTGAAAGGTTTTAGACTAAACTTGAGTTTTTCACTGGGCTTCAAGTTAGTAGGTAGTATTAATACTAGTAGTACTCATTTTGGATTTATATTTCTCTGATGAAACAACAACCTCATAATCGATGTTATTATTTTATAATGTTATGTTTTAAGTTGATGCAAAATGCATACTTAAAAACAATCAAAATCATTTTCAAAATGTAAGATATACATTTACTATAATAATTATTTTCCATCAATAGTTAGACATTTGGTTTGATAAAGTTTTGTAAACAAATATTCATTGGGATGAATAGAAAAATTAAGCTTGAAATGAAGACATTAAAAATAAAGTAAAAATGTTTTAAAGGAAAACACTGGCAAATAGTATTAAAGAGTTCAAATACATTAACTGGAAACCTATAATATGCTGGGTCATGTTATAAAGGTTCTATATACTTTTTGATCCAATGAAAACCATCTGGTCTATTTAAACTTATAATCACAACTGTCACTGTGTATATGTGTGTGCTTTAAACCGTAATAATAATGTTTTAATATCTAAACCATAATTCTTTCAAGGGAACTTTTGGGGAAAAGATATTGTCTTAACATAATCAATTTTCCGTTCATTTTTCAAATCTTATATTTGTCATGTAATATAATCAGTTTGGAGTAGATAAAAGTTGCAAATTGACACCGGGAAGAATGACCCACAGACAATTGCCAAATAAAAATATGTAGGTACGCACAATTTTTCCTTCTAGATAGTAAACAAAGATAGTACGTGATATGAATATGTACATGCCCATACTTTGGTTAATGTCTGCTGAATGGTAATACGTACAAGGAAACACTATAGTGTTGAGAAGGACATTGTCCATTTACGTGACTATTGTCCGGATATTATGGCCTTGTAAGCGCCACGAGCATATTCTTAAAGACGGGATTAACCTGAATCGTAAACTTTATTATTTTGGGTGACATATTGGTACTGGTTTTGGAGACGCAACTTGTTGTGTAATATAGTAGATAGGTGTAGATTTAGTGTATCGTAAGAAAATAATTGTTTCTACCTACATATTTAAAAATAGAAGTCTGTTAGTGTAAAATTTCCACGCAGCCAGTCAACGACTATTGAAATGTAGTCTAGTGAAAAGGTTAGCATGCGTTATTTTAATTTAAAAAAAAAATCTTCTTTTATTATGAATTTACGTACATCATTATTTTCATATTTAAAAAAAATACGAACAAATACGAGATGATACTTTTTGCTGTTGGAGTTATTCTCTTTAATTCCGCGTTCAATTACAATATTATTTTGTTAAAATCTTATTCTAATGAGTTATATAATGCTTTGGTTTAGATGAAGAAGTAACAATAGCATTCTTGAAATATTTAAAAGTAAGGTAAATCCAAAGTATTGTATTTAGTTTATTCTGAAATGAAAATGATGAGATTTAAAATATAGATGACACTAAATCAGCAAAATAACATAAAATTCTGATGTTAGTTCTTTTTCTTCTAGAAACAAAAATATAAGTTTATGATCCGCCTAACGTATAGGTACATAGCATATACAAAATATAATGGTCAGGGCGGCAGCACGAGACCATTTCCTTCCGATTAACGCAGGTGCTTTCCGGGCACGGTTGCTTCGGGAAGTACCTGCACTCGGTCGCCTGGAGGGAATTGAGTCCCACCTGCCACCACTGCGACTGCAGTGAGGACTCGGCCCAGCACACGCACACAGCGCTGCAGCGTCGGGCACTCACTGCGGTCATCGGAGGAGATCTCGCGCTGCCGACCGTCGTACACTCCATGGCCCGTGGCGAGAGCAGTTTTACCGCGGTCGCGACGTTCTGCGAAGAAGTCGTTTCGCAGAAAAAGAAATAAAAAGTGCCTCCGGTGTCCTCACTCACTCGATGAAATACAGCGCAGGCGCTTTTTCACACCGGTTTTTTGTAAGGCCGTAGTATCAATCCGGTCGACCCGACCCATGCATGCCTATGCGTAGATAGTGAAGGCAATGTTATTTGTTATATGTCGTTAACCTACTACTTTAATATGTTTTAAGCATCATTATGAAATAGCAGTAGCTTTATGCACTATTATTCTATATAAACTATAACTGTTCCAAATCCCATACTCCTCTGTTCGCATAATTTTCGTAAAAAGGAGTAGAAAGTTTTTGCTTAACGCATTAATTAGATTACACTCAGACACGAAACAAGTCATAGTGTTCACCACACAAAGATTTGTCCGGCAGGATTGGCACCTACGACCTCAGAATTGACAGTCAGGATCACTAATCACTAGACCAGTAGGTAGGTAGGTTAATTTAAGGTGGGTATTAAAGAATCGTGACGTAACTGCTCATGTACCTACGACAAACAAAGCGTTTTATAGCCTTATTTAAATATATTGTAACCTTCAATTACTGAGTAACGGCCGAGGGCTAAATGTTTGTATTATGTCTTTGTTTACTTTGAATGGGTAGTAATGTTGGTGATGTCCTGAGGTCTATCCTTTAAGATAGCATAGGATTAAATGCGTGCCCAGTCGGAGCGGCCGATTGCACATGTGCAAAGCTGTGTTCGGTCGCTGCTACATTTCTAAATAATTATTTTAAATTACTAAACTATTTGCATCATCGAGCGGTAATTATTGCATTAAAATTTAAATGTCGCCTCTAGTTACGCGCATCAAAAGTTATTTCTTTGTAGTGTGAAGTCCGACTACGCTCCAAGTTATGGCAGTACGCGTAGCAATTGATGATATTATTTTATTACTATCGCTTTTATATATGCTTTCAAGTATTCTTTATATTAGTTAGAATAGTAGTACTATATTCTCATATTAAGTGAAGAGAATCCATATTTATACCAGATTACCCAGTAAATAATTAAATAGCTTTTCACAAAATATGAAATATACGCTACTTACAACAAAATAAACAATTTTCGAAATGATTGTCTTTCTGTTTGTTACGGCTAATCTCTAAAACGTTTGCACCTACAAATAGTTAACGTAAGAACGAGTGAGTAACTTCGGCTAGTTTTATCTTCGAAAAAAATGAAGTAGTGAGCAACATATTATAATATTTAGGATAAACATATATGCAGTACTGGTTGGTACCCTTCCGTAATTACACAATATGATATTCAAACTAAGATTAAAAGAAAAAGAAATATAGACCATTAGACCGAAAAATATACAAATGAGTACTTAATAAAAGGTATTTAGTTCCTTTGCACCGTCTCAATTAAGATCTTTCTTTCTGCAGCATAACAAGTACGACGTGGGCAGTGGTGAGCTGTTTGACGACCTCGTTGGTTTGATTGAACACTTTCGATCTTTCCCAATGACTGAGACGTCCGGTGACGTGCTGCGACTGCTGCAGCCAGTTAGCGGCACTAGAGTCAGGGCCCACGACATTGATCGGAAGGTTCAAGAAATGCAGGTAAGCTCATTACTCAGTTACAGATTAACCATCAAATAGCCATCATTTAATGAAAATATGACGATGGGACGATGTTTACGTCACATTAATTCGTTACAAAAATTCATATTTATAAATGTAAAACTGGCTGACCCACGCAATTTCGTCAACGTCTCTTTTCAAAACGTTCTTTTCTTCTTTTCGTACGTTTCTATTGGTCTAAGCGTTATGTTTACTATCCTATCTTAAGGCGTGTCTCCTATGCCTAAAAGTAACAAAACAAACTAACAAAACATGTTAACAAAATAACTTTGAAATGAACATACGAAATGCACAATCTCAATGTTCGCAAATTAAATTGCCACGCCGTCCCCCGCAGGCGAACGTGGGGATGTTTTCCGTCCGCTTTGGCTAACATGTTTGCTTGAATGAGCTAACATAACAGTTAGGCCACGCTCATATTTTGTTAGATGTTAGGTATTAGAAAATACAAAAAAGGCTCGCAGGAGCTCCGACTTTCGGCACGCCAGCAAAACACACATTTTAAAGAATAAAATCGGTTAGATAGTTTCGTGAGCATCAACGTGACAGGAGAATAACAAGTAATAGATTTAATTATTTGTCAACCCACGGGCTGGGAAACTTATTACAGTATCCTTAAACGAGTTTAGTTACCTACTCCCCCTAAAAGACGTACAAGTCGTTCGTGACTCTTGTGCCCAGGAATATAGAAGTCGGTAGTTATTTCCCGTCTGGTTACTGTTGGCCTGCCCTCCTAATCATAAAACAAAAGTGGTCTGGTGACCGCGTACTAGATGTGGAAGCGTGGGTAGACCTCATACAAGGTAGTTCGACGACCCAGTGAAGGTCGCGGGAAACTCCTGGATGCGGGCAGCATAATACAGCCTATGTTGAGACGACAATGATGATGTTTATCTTATGGCATAATAACATTGAAGCTTGAAACAACAAAACAACATATTAGTTTGTAACAAAGAACTTTATTGTTATGTATTTACTTAGGAAGTGAATAAAACATGACATACTATTGGAAATATAAATCCTTTAATTAGGCACGTGGCTGTCAATATGTCGTGTATTTCATAAAAAAATACCTCAATCGCTGTTGCGTCAATAATTTATTCTGTTTTGCTCTTAAGCAACGTCTACACAAAGCAAATAGGAAAATGATTATAAATATGTATTGTTCTCATATTGCATGTTGCAGTAATATCTAGGCAAGTTTCTTTCTATAATTAAATATAACTGAATATGAGACTCGAGTCTGTTTGGTGACGGATTTAGAATACGGACCATCGCCCCTACTCATTCTATGGGTGTCGTAAGAGGCGACTAAGCAGAAAACTGCTCAGAACAACATATCTGCAAAGAGAAGAGAAACTTGAATCGTACCCTATACCAACCCGCCTGGCCAGAGTGTTATAGTAGGCCAAACCGCCTATGTCCAGCAGTAGACTGTTATAGGCTGTTGATGACGTAGGCTGTTGATGACGTAGGCTGTTGATAACGTAGGCTGTTGATGACGTAGGCTGTTGATGACGATGAGATGCAAGTAGGATATAATTGTAATAGAACGTGTAAGTTACCACGCTGGCCAGGCGGGTCGATATAGTACGCTTCAAGATTTTCTTTTCTTTCCAGTGCTGAACACAGACGACGGAACAATTCCAGGTATTGTTACCTTAGCTGACTCTTACGAGAGATATAGTATTATTTTATTTCATTTTAGGAGGGAGAAGATTATCCAAAAGTTGATAATAACTGCGGATTCGATGGCGAGTTCCAGTCATTAAGAATGCTGGAAGATCGACATGTGTTCACCACAATTGCAGGCACCAAACCTGAGAATATCACCAAGAACAGATACAGAAATATAATGCCTTGTAAGTTGTCACTTATTTATAATATGAATATTAGAAAGAAATTGACTTTTGTGGCTGTTAAGGCTGGAAAAATAAATAAACAATTTTTGTGATGTTTTTAATGCAATGTGAATTTATATATGAACGCAGGGTTGTTAGCGATTTTTAATTAAGTTAAAATGATTCGGGCTCACGGCTATACGAGTACATTTCTTATCCCTACTCTACACGTAGACAGATGCATCTGCAAACGTCGGCAGGTGCATTCGCAGATGGATCACTACGAGCCGTCCACACAGCTGTAAGTCGATCAGTCTGTGTTGGTTCTCGACAAAATGGTTTATTTAAGTGTAGAGCAGGCATTAGGCAATAATTTTTATGTAAAAGCTCAGGTGAGCTTTTCCGTAACAATTTATAAGCCGGGTGGTTAAATATACTACCTTGTTGCAGAAACTCTGAAAGATTCATACCGGATAATAATTGATTCCTTATGTAAAGCAGTTCAATGGTATTTTTTTACAGTTTCTGGTAAATTAACATACATAATGTTGGCTATTTTCCAAGGGGTAGGCAGAGACAATAGATCATCACTTACTAAGGTCCTGACGAATCTCTTTAGTTTCGTCCACATTCATCAATCGTTGCATGCATGTGCCATTTAATAAATAAACAATTATAATGTAAATTTAATTCATAAATATTTCTTCAGATGACCAGACGCGAGTGATACTCCGTCAGCGTGAGGGTGGAATGGACTCTGACTACATTAACGCTAGTTTCGTGCGTTCCACGAGGCTTAGCGACTCCTCCTCCTCCTCAGTACAATCCTCCAACGAAAGTCTGGACAGCGTACAATGTAAGTAACGGTATTCAAACAAATCAGTGTTCAAATGAAGTAACTAATGCTTTCCACGCTTCCTGTTACAAATATCCGTTTTTCTGTCGTTTCTACTGAAATCTATAAAGCTAAAGGAACATGTTACAAATGCACAAGTACATGAAGTTATATGTAATGATTAGAATACAGAATATCACCATCTATATTCGTCTGTTGTTGTCATAGCCGAATAAAGTAATTAACTACCGCAAAGATATAAACACGAACCTGGTGCCTACTCGTGTAGTCAGCGTATAGAATATAGAATAGAAGACCGAAATATCCTTTCCATGAAGAGTCGTGTGTCCAGTGGTGGACTATTAGAGGGTGTTGATGAATTACCTTAGTCGATTTATCTTCTAAGTTAATTAATTTACATCAACAGTGCCAATATTTTTAAGTTTTGGAGTCATACCTATGTGTAGTTCAAGTTATTGTATTGCTCATAGGTGTTATTAAAGTATGACATCTGACAAAATAATTCGACAGAAAATAAATATAAATATTTCGGACAAATATTTCGGACATCTAAACACACAACGCCATCTAGTCCCAAACTAAGCAGAGCTTGTATTATAGTTGCTAGACAACTGATATGAATAAATAAATACTTTTTTGTAAATACATACATACTATACGTAGAAAACACCTAGACTCCAAAACAAATATTTTTTAGGATCATACAAACATTTGTTCAGACCCAGGATTCGAACCCGAGACCTCATGGACAGCAGTCGCGTACGCTACCACTGCGCCTCCGAGGCAGCTAACTACTAATTTGAAAATGTTAGTTTTTTTACAATTTGTAAAACTGGTTTATTAGTCTATTAGCAGTATTAGAATTGCCTCTTTATCTATTAGTAATTTAGTTTTTATCGCAATCAAATTCGACCCACTATTATCGTCAACCAATGCCATAAAGTCAACTACAGGGATTTTAAACATTTCGCAGCGTTTTAAAGAAAACTAGACACGACTCAATACACGTTTGGTTATGTTATTACCTAAGTAGACAAACCTAATAACCTCTTTAGACCAACAATTAATTACCTTACTCGCCTTGGCTTATTACGATACTGGGTGTGTTGGAAGCGATCCATGCATGTATTTCAGATATAAAAGGAAAATACAAATTTGTCAAGTGCGTCACTAAAGTCTTGAAGAGCATACCAAATGACACGGGAACAATAGACCTATTAAAATTTATTACCTTTTTTACATAATACCTCATTGTGGTCATGATGTTATGTATCAACTTCAGTTGACTATAAGTAATAATAATCGTAATAAATTGTTATTAAAAACCTATCAAAATATCATAAACACGCCTACTAGGTGTCTGGTTTCAGCCAAAGAATCGTTGTGTCGTTAGATGAATTTATTATTAAAAAGCCTTCTTACAATTGCCACCAAATTAAACTACATATATACAGGTATATCTACAAAACCATTTTTGTAACTATTACTGAATCGGAGCTTATGTTTTGGGTCCCATTTCCAGGTGTCCGACCTGGAAATGGGCCCCAAAACATAAGCTCCGATTGTTTGCATGATCTGAGATCAAATGTTGTTTTGAAGATTGGGTATTTCATTATATGATATGTATGTATTTAGAAAAAAGGTATTTATAAAGTATTCTAACTTCACTTACTTTTCGTTGCATCTTTCTGTTGGAGAGAGGATAAAATAAATGAAGAAGGAGTAAAATGAACAAATCTTGCAGTTGTGTAAACTACAAGATTTGTTCATTTTACCCTACAATGGTCGTTTCACTGTTCAAGTAATCTTATGATGGAACATCGGCCAGTATTTAAAACACAGTATATTTATTACTTCCAGCTTTGATCCTGAATAATGTGTCGAAGAAAGCTCCTCTACTGGTATCAAAGTCATTGTCAGACGAAGCTTTGAGGGAGGTCAAGAAATTTATCAAACTAGATAAACTTAACGGCAACTTGTGCCGCGATGTGACAGGTATGCATTTTTATCAAATACGAAAAGTCATAATAACTTGTTCAGATTATGGTTATTCGTAACCAAATCATTAGTTATTGCCTGAACGCTACACTTTTGCAAAGCTTATCTTTCTGATTTTATTGGCCCCTTGCCATAAAAGAGCAAACATGAGGTAAAATAGATGGTAGTCTGATTGGCATCAGGGTCATGTTCTTTTCTAATTCAGATTCATATTTAAATTCAAAATCATTTATTCAGTTAAGACTCTAAGTGAGATCGACATAAACAGACACCACAGATGTACTGTATTGTCAAGGTGAATTAAGTGAAGTTTCCACCGTGGGAGAGCCACGCTTCGGCATGAATGGCCGGCTCGACCGGAGTGATACTACGGCCTCACAGAAAACCGGTGTGAAACAGCGCTGACGCTGTGTTTCATCGAGTGAGTGAGGATACCGGAGGCCCATGCCCCAATCCAACGCCCCCTATCCGCCTCACCATCCCCCTTCCCCCCAGGCCGCCATAGTGTGGGTCACCAGGCTGCATTGTTCTTTTTCGCATTGAGGATGGTGGCCACCACTCTTGGATTCTGCTCATGCTTTCCATCAGGCGAGGCAGANTCCCCCCAGGCCGCCATAGTGTGGGTCACCAGGCTGCATTGTTCTTTTTCGCATTGAGGATGGTGGCCACCACTCTTGGATTCTGCTCATGCTTTCCATCAGGCGAGGCAGAGTCATTTTGGCAGCTTAAATATTAAAAAAAAAAAAAAAGTGAAAACACCTAAATCCACTGTCTGCCTGTATCGATCCATAATCTCCAGTTTCCAAAATGCGTAAAGGCTTATGAGAAGAACACTGGCAAGGAAACTCATGGCTACTCTTTTTAAAAGTCAGATAATCAAATACAATAGATTACATGAAAATTAAAAAGTGTGCAAGTTGCTGCCACCTGATTTTCATTTTATTAAAATGCTCCAAAAACTAACGTACTACAAAAAAAAAATCAATGATCATCTTCTTAACTCAAAACGCGATTAGGGACAAAGCAAAGAAGAAAGTATACAAGAGGAAGAAATACAGATAGATAGGCAACATAAAAAGTTCTTACTCTCTCTCTCTTCCACAGTTTTTATAATGTACTGTTCTATTTTCAGTAAAAGACAAAGTGTACATTGCAGCGCAAGGTTGTCTCTCAAATACAAAAGACGATTTCTGGCGGATGATTTGGCAAGAAGACGTCAGGGTTATTGCTATGATCACGAACGAGGTTGAAAATGGCAAGGTATGGTAGTACATCATCCTTGTTCATGTGTTTTAAAGAGCATGATTACATTTAGACATGGCTGAAAAAGTGACCTAATCTTATATTTCCTTTTCCTTGATATAATAATATTGAACAAGTTCTTTCATAGATAACAAAAAAGTATACGTTCTTTCACGCTCATCAAAATTAAATGAAGTTTTCCATGGTATCATGAGCCACAATCTTATTGTTACTTACAACTTGAATATCTCAACCAATAATTCCAGAAAAAATGTGAGCGCTATTGGCCACTATCAGGGCACGATGAGAGGTTCGACAACCTTACTGTCAAGTCAATATCTGAAACTTACTATGAAGACTATCTGCTGAGAGAGTTAGATGTCACCGATGACAAGATTTGCCGTACCATCTACCAGTATCAGTTCACGGTAAGAAGCAAACGTGTATATTTTGCTTTATAATCTTGCTAAATCAGAGATTAAAAGTTGAGAAATGTGAGCAAAGCCTTCTGCAATTCACTTTATTTTGTAGATCAATTTTTATTTATTACTAACTGCAAACTCAGTATGTTGGCATTATATGTATTGTCTGATGTTTTATTTACTCTATCGGAAAATAAAAGTGTTTTAACTATTTTCTTCACAACTTTTGACGTTTTTTCTCTCCTTAAGAGCTTTACTTGTACCATAACTAAATATTTACAAAAGAATTAACCGAATTGGTCGAGCGGGTCTAGAGTTTTGCGCTTGGCAACATGTTTGGCGATCCATATTTATTTGTATAGATATGTTCTCTAATACAGAATTATCTCTCCACGGAATGTATATATGGGAACCAGGTCGCGTATTAGATAATTATGCTTTATCTCGACACACCTCCATGTGTGTTCTCATGGCCAGCGATAAATAATTTATCGCGCTATAATAGCGTTCTATGAGCAAGTAATTATATTATTATCTGAAAGGTATTGGAATTAGCTATTTGAACTTTGAACATTCCAGCAACAACGGCTAATTCTCGTGTAAAAAACATAGAAGTAACAAGTATTATAACTACAGTAATTTTTTAAATTTGTAGGCATGGCCCGATCATGGTACGCCGACTGATCCAGACGGAGTATTGACATTTATGGACGACATTAACCGCAAGATGATCCAAATCTCACAAGAGAACACAGCTCCTGAACAGGTAACATACACACATATTTAATTAATTACTGTAATCATAGATTTTCCTTATAAGTCATACGCACTTGCGAAAAAGCGAATAATGCCTTATGCGAAAGTGCGACAGTTCCTTTTCTTAAAAACATATTTTACACAAATTACATATTCAAAGGCTCTCATTGAACTCGATTCCTTCTAAAAGTATTGACTTAGCGAACACTTGATCAAGTCTCGAAGTTTTTATACGGATCCCTAACTTTTTCCAAATGTAATACAGCCTATATTACTCGGGGATGATTTAGCTTTCTAATGGTAAAACATTTTTTTAAATCGGTTCAGTAGTTTCGGAGGCTATTCAATGCAAACGAACAATCAAATCTTTCCTCTTTATAATTTTAGTATAGATAACGAATATGGCGTAGAGTGCCACATAGATGTGTGATGTGTTGCACAGTGTTAAAACTAATACAGAGGCTGCGGATTCAAATCATTCTCATCACAAAATTTATAACGTTCAACATATTCTACTATATATCGAAACACACCTAATACACTAATTTAGTACAATTAGTAATGTGTATTCAAAAACGTGTTTAACTGCATAATGCGCAATGGAAAAGAGCAAGAGGAGCAAGACTTAAGAGATTCATGAGATAAAAACATATAATTTTTATTTCCAGAACGTTCTTTGTGTCCACTGTTCAGCTGGCGTCGGCAGGACTGGCACGTTCATAGTACTCGACATGCTTATCGACAACATTAAATCTTCCGGTGAGGCTTGGCCATAAACCTACTGTATATTTAATTTATTTAACAATTACCTGCCTTCCAAACCTTCCCCTTCCCCTTCCTTTATGTATATACAAATATTTCTGCGTATGAGATCCTTTACTGCATAATGCTCGGAGCGGTACAACAGCCTGTTCATTGGTATATATTAATGCAATAAGCGAATTTGGCTTCTATTCATTTTGTGCATGTATTCTATTGCGATTGTTTTATAATAGTTATATTATTGTATTGTATATATTGTTTACTTATTGTACTGCATGCATGCATTGGTATAATAATTGTATAATAGAACTTGCTGAGCATGGATTACTTGTACTTGCGATTTACAGTTTCTTGTAAATGTTGATTAATTAGTATTTTATTCATAGGATTCAGCTGTAATATTGATGTCCACTCGACGGTGAAGCTGGTCAGGGCACAAAGGAACGGCATGGTGCAAAATAAGCAGCAATACAGGTTCATATACCTCGCGTTGCAAGAGTACATCGACAGTATAAACATCAAAATGAGGAAAAAGGTCAGTCTTCTGCTATAGATCTACCTACGAAGAAATCAAAAGTATGCACAGATACATCAACGTAAAGTAATCAGACAGTCTATACAAGCTAGCTTCACGGCATTGCTTTGTAATAGGCAGTGTGAATCTGCGCTGTTTGTCAGATTCCCGATTCAATATTTCGGTCATTGTTAAAATTTTAACAATATATCATTCTTTACAAGGGTAACCACCTAGCAATGATTGCGAGCATAGTTAAATAATTGTTATTTGTGACATTTTATACTGAATGAACTACGTATTTTCGTCAGATGTAGCACAGAGCCTGAAGACGAAAGTGTTCAACCAGTGTGTCCTCCCTGTAATGGCGTACAGTGCCGAGGCGTGAACACTGACTGTGGGGTTAATCCATAAGCTTTAAGTCGCTCAATGTATCACGGAGCGAGCTATGCTTGGAGTCTCTCTGAAGGTCAAAATTCGTAACGAGGAAATTCCTCAGAGAACCAAAGTGACCGACATAGCTCTGAAAGTTAGAAAGTTGAAGTGGCAATGGGCTACTCACATATGTCGCAGAACTGATAACCGCTGGAATAAGCACGTTCTGGAGTTAAGTCCACGTCTTGGCAAGCGTAGTGTGTGACGCCCTCTGGCCAAACGGTGGGACGACTTACATAAGAGGGCTGGCAGCGAACCCATGTTAAAAGCAACAGACCGGGCTCTGAGGAGTTGGGCTCTCCCAACGAACTCCATTTAGAGGCCTATGGCCGGCCACTGCTGGACATAGGCCTCTCAGTCAGTTTACTGCAACGGGCATATCAGCCCGCTTGATCGGCTGTTGGCATAATGATGAGTGATATTGTGAGCCTAGTGTTGCTTTTCATGAATTTAAACTGTTCACCATAGGTACTCCATATGGGTCTTTGGTCGATAGAAGTCTAATACATACATCCATAAAATCATGCCTGTTTCCCCGAAAGGGAAGCAGGGGCAGGCATATTAAACACCCACTTTTCACTTGATTTTGGTCCCACGTAATAGCCTAAGTCTATATTAATATTCCTTTTCTGTTTCTAAAGCGAAATAAATATGCGTCGACCAAGTATACAATCATCAATTTGTTATTTTGACAACAAATAGCCAAGGCTCCATATACTGAGGGGTGCTTCTGTGGCGAGGTTGTAGCTACTGCGACTGCTGTGCTGAGATCTTAGGTTCGATTCTTGAGTCGGACCTATTATTTAAAGGATCTGCACATATATTTTTTTAATTACTTTTTTAATTATTTTCTTCTTCTTTTGATGATATGGCAACCAGCCGGATCAGCTATTCCTACCAATGTCAAGTATTTAATGTCTTCAATTCTAAGTCTTCAAGTCTTCGTCGTGGTGGAATTAATGATAAAAAATATAAAAAATGTGGATGACATGAAATGGGTCATGAAATCTTTCGTAAAAACAAAAAAACGATCTCCTAATTATTATATTATTCAATCTAGCCGTCATAGTACAAGCTCTGCTTTGAAGCTAGATAGCGTTGGGTGTCAGATATTTGTTTTTTTAATTTAATAATGAAGTAGGTACACGTATAAACTACATATAAATTGGTAGGTTACAATCAAATTGTTTCACGTACGGCATACTGTTCTACGAATCTTTCAGCTTTTAATATAGGTGTAATAACTTAATCTTTTCTTATTTCAGGTGTACACATCGGAAGCGTAGTCAGCAGAAAGAGAACCAAAGTGACTTAATCTTAATGTCGTATTTATATTTAACATAAACAATAATTAGTCAGACACACCAGTCATAATAATGCTAGATATAAGTTTTAGGGACTTCCCTCTACTATAATAAACTATTGATTATAATATTCATTTGATTTTATTGACAACCATAGAATTATTATCCATACGGTGAGGAATCAAAAATATAAGTGTCACCTTCCTTTATCATCCATCCATAAGAGCCGAGTACGACGACTAGACGCAGGATGACAGTGCCACAAAGAGAAGGAAAAATTTAAACAATCCCTATACTCCTTATAGGGATTGCTACGTCTTCTGCATGAGTGGACCCGCTTGACCGGACTGGTGGACGTGGTGGCCTCACCGAAAACCAACCGGTGTGAAACATCGCTTGCGCTGTGTTTTACCGAGTGAGGGAGGATGCGGAACGCTTATACCCCAACCCTTCCCACCATCCCCCTCCCCAAAGACCGGCAACGCACTTTTAACGCTTCTGTTATTGCGAGTGTCCATGGGCAGTGGTAATCGCTTACAATCAGGCGATACGTTTGCTCGTTTGCCCCCTAGATTCTATTATAAAATATAAAAACAGGTCTAGCCCATGCAGTGCGAGATACGGGTACGAGGTACGAGAAATCTATGTTCGTTATATTATATTATACAAACATACTTATACCTACACAAATACATATAAATACACTGAAATATATATGTGTGCATACACATACAGACTAACAATACATATAACATATACGTCCCCGTATGACTTAACCCTCTCCTGAGACCCGAGCCCAAAAATGGCACATTATGTGTGGTTGATGAATAACTAATCGAAATTGGTAGCATTATAAAGCTTATTTGATAAGTAACCTAATGTTACAGGCTTGCCTGATAAAATAAAATCAATATAAATGATTTAATAAAATCATAAGGCATCCTTATGATTCACCAAATAAAATTATTTTTAAAAGAAATATGTCTCATCTGGTTGTCAGGGTGAGAGTCGATTTTTACCGGCTCTTAGACCATAAGTAGGACAAGGTGAATATAAATAAAACACTAATCGTAAACTTATTTATTTATTTGACATTGAAACATTGTTGACGCTATTTTAATTTAACCATAGAATTAACATGATAACTAAACAATAATAATATTCATTAATGATTAGTTTAACAACAAAATACAATAGATATGCTTTAAGCTTAAAATAAGTATTAATCGTTATAATCGATAAACTATCGAAATTAACAATATTTAGCTATAAAATAGTTTAAAATAAAATATATTTTTAATAAATTCATAGACATACCATCAATATTAAGTTTTAAATAATAAAACTGTATAAAAGATAATTAAAAAAGTTATACGAGCATAATCTAGGTATACAGTTAGGTTATATAATATCAAAAAAGCAATGATTTGGCACATTTTCATAAAAAAAACAATACAACATTAAAAAATAAAGAAAGGGGAAAGGGAAAATAAACAATAATGTTAGTTAGTTAGACGCGACAGTCGATTATACCGCAATTATCAATCGGTCAAGAAGACCGAGAAAAAGATAGAAAAACAAGTAACACTTGAATATTTAATGAGAAACAAAGAATGATATTAATGTGTAAACAAAACTATAACAAAGATAGGAATGTAACAATAATAAAGTTAGACGACGATTCCTTACTTGACTATCATACTCCTAACTAATGTATATATGACACCGCATCAGTAGGACTTTATACGTCAATATCATACTGTTAATGATAGGTGATCAAACCCGAAAAAGTCATTGTTTTCGACATTTTTTTGGTAATACTAATTTTGATAGAATCCCACTCAATTTTAGTTTATGTCAAAAATTAAGTCCTAAGTGCTTTAAATTGTGCAGAATTAGTAACATTATAGAATATATATTATATTATCTTTTTTTTGTAATCGTGAATTGCAACAAACATTCAAAAAGCGCTTATACTTATTTTGGTTTATAAATAGATATCAATTAGAGCTAATATTCTATATAAGTACATTTCTATTTCTAATGTAGATATATATATATATATTTCGAGTCTAAAAATAATTTTCAAATAAATGTAAATCTTAATATCACTCATTAATCAATTTGACTTCATTTATGCTAAGAACATTAATAAATGTCTGAATAACTATAATTAATATTAATGACGGATTGTAAATGCGAGAAGGTTGGTGCGATTTAAGCCACGAATATAATATTCCTTGAGCAGTCTGCTTTTTTAAATAAGTAATGAATTTTATTTAATGATTTTATTATACTACCCAAAATAGGAGTCAGAACGGGAGATAGTAGAGCCGTGACGGTAGTCTATGTATATCAATAGCAATTCAATTCTTAGGCATGTAATTATTTAGTTAACTTTTTTATCACAGTCGTAGGAATAGGTATTTGCCAAAAAAATCTATTTTATATGCGAACCGTCAAAAATATTATACATAGATTATTAAATTTTTAAAAGACAAAACTAAGTTACAATTTGTTAGCTTTAAAACATAAATTTCGTTGTACTAGATGATGCTTCAGACGAAGACGTGAAATGTGAGGAAATAAGACCAAAACTCATACTACACGGTGAGTGTTGCTTGTTACTGACATTTTGGCACTCAATAATAAGGACTTAATCGCTACACCAATAAGAAAGGTTAAGATCTAGGTTAGGTAATAGAGTTACACCTAAGAGTGACATGTTGTAGGTATATACAGTAGTGGGTCATTACATTGGTGACGTCATGTCTTTTGATAGAGAAGAAAAACGATTACTCATTAAGCGGAGCTATATAATAGTTGCACAATTACAGTATTTATATTAGTCAATATCATGTTTAATTGTCTAACACACATGCAGATTTTTTTAAAACTTTTTTATGAGACTAGTAATTTATTAAGTTTATTAATTCCGTCCGCTTTACTGGCGATTTTTTAAAAAAAACTTGGCGGAGGATGCTTTAGGGGTTGTGATTAAAACTAAGATTTCTTTGTAAGAAACCCAACATGAAAACGTAACTTTGAAGGCAACCTAACTAGTAACTAACTATCAACTAATTATAATTACACATGTGGGAGTAGAGTGACGATTTACTTAGTGCCTTTAATATAAACGAATTTTTACGAACTAAACAGATATGAAGGAACGACCACAAGGTCACAGTATGTCAGTCTCGTAAACTTTATTAGTGGTGGCGACAGGCTGCGGCTTGTCGGACACGCCGGCGTTTGCGCTGTGCTTGCGCTCACAGTCGGCCGCGAGGTGCGTCATGCTCCCGGAAAAATTGGCCGGTGCCATGTTCAAGTTCATCTTGGTCAGCAGGTTCGATTCGCTGCCCGTCTTTTTAAGTTCGAGTTGAGCATTGGGTGGAAGTGTAGGTCCGCTGCGTTGGATCATTTGCAGGCGCGCATACTGCTCCTGTAGCGCCTTTTGTTTCTTTAGAAGTTCTTGATGACGTTGTTCGAGGAGTGTTTGTCGAGACGTGGCCTTGTCGTCGTCAGAGGAGGGGTCGGTGGGGTGTGAGTGGTGAGGATCGNGGTGGCGACGCGTCGGTGTCGCTGCCGCTCGGGTACGAGTGCAGGCGGCGAAGGGGCACCTCTCCGCGCGCTCCGCCGCTCGGCGCCGTCGGCTTTGCGAAAGTTTGCAGCTCGTCTAATAACGCATCGAGTGCGTTCTCTGTTCGCACATCCGCTCCCCTGGCCACACCGTCTCGCCCGACGCAGGCGCCGCCGAAGCCCTGCACCATTCCACGCACTTCTAGCTGTGCCCGCCGATCTCCAACAGACATTATAAAAGCGCGGTTGCAAATAAGCCCCCCGCGACTCAAGCGATTATAGACTTAATTGTAGTTGGCATAAAATATGAAGCACATTGCAACCGCGTTTTTAACGTAGAACTAAACACATCGAAATAACATTTAGAAACAATCATTCAAGTAACGATCCATTATAAACACTTAGTATTGATATAGATGAATTGTCGTATGCCGTCATTCAAAAGGAATAAAATAGAAACCAAAAAGGCGAATGCTCCTCTTCCTTGTCGTCAAATATTTAATTTAGCAATAAACATTTGGTTTTATTTCTAAGATGAACTGTCATTCATTGTTGTGAAAAAAAATTATAGACTGCAATTTTCGCGTTATTGATATGATTTAACGACAAGAAACGAAAAGAAGTTGTGTCGAGCGCCAATGTTGAGTGGTAAGTAAAATCGAAGCGACGGTCATCGGACGAGACCATCGGTCAGGAGAAACATAATTACAAGAGATACATAGAGACAGTAATACATAGATACGTCTGATTTGGTGTGATATTACGTAAAAATAATAATGTGACCATTTGATTTTGTCTTCGCACAATGCATACAAGATAAGTAGATAAGTAAATATTAGGGATTTACTCACTCTTAACAATTGTGGTAATTTTGCCATTAGTCAAAAATTTAATAAAGTGTGTAAATGTAAATAATTAATAAATTTAATGTTTACTTCTACGAAAAGGAAGCTAATGTCAAAGTGACATTGTAGTAAAAAACTAATCTAATAAAAGCTCAAAGTGAATTACTGCGACCACTACAAAGTATATAAACTTGAACCGCACAAAACACGACGTACAAGGTAACGTTACAATATTTTTAAGTAAACACGAATTATGTAAAAGCAAATACTCTTTAAATAAATACCTGCGTTCCGGAGATGTGGGTTAGTACTTTTATATTATTCGTATGCACTAAGGGGCAGTCAATAGAGGCAGTCAACAGGACCACTTGCATGTATCTTTTATAATTAGATATAGTTAAGAATTTTGATGTTGGACTATCTCGTCTGATAGAAAAGAAAGTATGGCAAAGGGAAGCAATCGCCCTGAGAGTGAACACATCTAATAGAACTATATAGAAGGATCTAAGAAGGTTGTCAAGGCATTTCATTCATTTCCAGAACTTCTGGGCTGTGAGCTGCTCCTGATATCGAGAATGCGCTGCAACAGAAACAAAAAACAGCAAAATGCACAAACTATTGCATTAAAAGCTTCTATAGGTACAACATGCGTTACACATATGAGTACAACCAGATTTTCAACGTGTATTCACATTTCACATAGATACAAAATGGATTTAAAGAAAAATAATATTTAAAATGACAAAAGGAAGGCTGTGAATTTGAATCGTAATAATGTGAATACACGTCAACTAGATTAGGCCACATCGTTTATAAATTACGTATACTTACTAAAATAGTATACAAAGAAATATGTCCCATTTTTAAACGCTGAACCCGTTCTAAACATCAATTTATAAGAAAGGATATAAGAATGTTTGGAGCGACTTAGCGACCATTTGTTACTATTACATCTTATCCTATAAAGTGGTATACATTTACAAAAGCAAAGCGTGCAATGCTAATGTACTGTTGATAACATATAAAATTTTCATAGCAAAGGAGACCAACAATACTTTATCTTAAAACATTGGTACAGAAGAAAGTAAGAACACAGTAAAACCTACTAACCGGTACAAAACATCAATATTGAAAATAATATAAAATACATATGTCCTTTTAGTCAAACAGCATTAGTGCTAGTTATTAAATTCACGATAAACTATTTAATCTAAATACTGTGTATTAAAGTCTCCTCTACAATAAAATAAAGTAGGCAAAATTTAGAATTCTGAAGGCTGTTTTGGCAGGTGAAGATATTATAAATTTTATGATTATGTTATTGAAAGACTTTTACCCAACTTTCCACTGGAAAAAATTATCAGAACTCAATAAAATCACAAATAAATATCGGTGTACAGTTGAAAGTTGTGTATTGCATCTAAGAAAGTTAAATAATATCGTGTTTAGTCATGATACCTCAATTAATTATCGGATCATGAACTACTCAATGGAAAGATTACCATTTTAGAATAAATTTGAGAAACCGAAACGCCATCGACACCATTTAACTTTAAAATATGTTCAATGAATCGATTGATACATTTACGTATTTTTTGGAACAGTAAATTTTAATAAAATAAGCATGCGTACCGATTGTTTCAATAGTCGAACTGGAAAAAATATGCAAAAAGTCTGTAAGTCTTTTCTTTCAATATATATTCCAGACAAGCAATTATGAATAAAACTTTTAATTTTTAAAGCGTAGGAATATTATAAAATTTGTGCACCAACATGCCTACAAAAGTATAATAAAAACTTGTGATATAAAAAGTCACATAAAGTTGGAAAATATTAAAAGTAAAATATTGTACTAAAAAAACTGATGTGGAATATAGAAATAAATAATCGAAACGTAGTTATGAATAAATAATATTGGATATTACGAAGAGATTTATTACTCGTTAACAACTATAGCTTCTCTGAAGTACTGAGATTCGCGCCAGGCGTACTATCATCACGAAGAAGCACCGGTACCATCACGGAAAAAAAAACCATTAAATCCATTGTTAAAAATTCGTCAATAATGACACAACTTAATATATCACAGTAGGCATATAGGTTAGAAAGATCCAGATTGTAATGTCGTTCTCTTAATGACAACCTATCTTCGTTCGTGGCTGATGCACTACACAAGGTACGGATTAAATCTATGTGAGTCATTTCCAGTGGTGCAACAGAACATATAGCAATCCAATGGTTTACTGAATGTTTACATGAATTATTGATACCTATTTCTTAGATATTGTATTAATGCAGTCTCAAAGTGTAATAACAAAACATCGAAGTGACGTAAGTTCTGATGTGGTTGTGAGAGGCAGGTCCGTCTCAATATGCTTGACATGGTTGACATGTTGTTAAAATTGGCATTGTTTTCCGGAAGCAAGGAATATAAAACTTACGGATGGTGCATTGGTTGCAGGGATATGTGCAAAAGAATTTTAATATTCGTTGTATTCTGAAATCATTACATCACACTCTGTCCACTCCATTTGTTCCTTATAACGTAACCTTTTAATAACTTATTTATCATGGTTCATACCAATAAATGCGTCAATGCCTAATCATAATTGTTGCCAAGATAACCAATCTTATACATCAGATATTAGTATTATTTTAGACCATCACTATTAATTCCAAACATTTCTCCAAATACACTAGATGACATTAATCAGTGTGGCATCGTACACCTGATTACTACTTACTAGTCACCCAGTGGTCGAAATCCGACCGAACTTCATTTGTTATGTTTTTCTAAACTTTCTGCTCTCCTCCTTCTTATAGTTTTTACTGTCAAATTTCATGCTACTCCGTTCGTATAACATCCGTAAAAAGAGATACAAAGTTTTTGTTTTACGTAATGACATACACGTACATAGATAAGGGCCATATGTCTCGTGAAAGCGCTAAACAAGTTCATACAGTTTTTCATACCTGGATCATAGAATCGAATCCAATCAGTTAATTTTTTATGATCAGTCAAAACGATAACTTTGTATTAAAAATGTACTAAGAACTAACTTGTGACGTCACTTTTTTTATGCTACTTAATGGAGCAATATATTTCAATGTTTATTTGATTAAAATTTGTAATAGAAATGAAAAACTGTAGTAATTATATTTTCAGAGATGTTGATTAGTATTCGTTTTAATGAAGGAGACATCGGTATTTATTCACGATACAGTCATCTACCCTTGTTTATCTATCTATCTTGTGAGAATTTCTTTGGATAACAAAGAAATTCTCAGAAACCTGATATATAGTTTTTCTAATATTTTAGCTTACCAAAATTTACTCCGCTATCGAGTCCAACAGTGGTGGTCACAATCTTTTGTGACCCCTACGTGGCCTAGTAAGATGCTTTTTCATCCCTCCATTAAGTTAAAAATATCCAGTCCGTAAGCGATATTGACATAGATATAGACCAATGTTAAAGCATAAATGGCAATAACTATGTTATAGACCTAACATTCACTCAGCATAACGCTCAGATAACAGCTCACTCTCTGCGATATTGGCACAAAACTTATTTGAACTTTGACAATACATATGAACTAGCAGTGTATACAGTGTGTCTAAATACTTTAAAGTTCTGGAAAGTTCGACTTACCGCAAACCTAAGCTGCTGCAAATACTAAGCTTACATCCAGATATCATTTAACTGCTAATATTAAATATTACCTATAAAATTGTTACAAATATAATTTGGGTCCAACAGTTATTTTGTATGCAAAACTGTGAAATTCTACATGTGCATGGCATACCGTGTACCTTATTTATTGCACTTCTAATCTTACTTTCACTACAAGCGCATATTAAAGCATTGATATGTTAATCTACTTGTAATTAGTACTATGTTTTAGTATTACTAAATATATGACTCTATAATATGTTTCATGGCTTAACACAGTTGTATTGTGGAAGTAGGTCAAATGTTTTCGGCATTGAAAGTCAAATTAAAAATTATTTTCGTGGATACAATAGGCATGCTGATAGTTACCTAGAACCATTAATTTGTTAGTATTTATCTGATAAGGTGTTGTTTATAGAGTGTGTCGGCCATGTTATGTTGGTCACCAATCGGAGCAAGTTCCGTCACTTATGTATAAAGCTCACTTTGTTCAGATATAGTCGACCATTATTTTACTGTTTTTAAGGCCTATAATTATTGACACTGGCTGACAGATGGTGACATTGCGCCTTACACAAACAGACGCTATCACACCACTGAGCGTTTTCGCGTTAATAGCTATTTATCTTTCTAAATCTTTTTTTTTGGAGTAATATAACTGTTTTTGATAACAGGAGATAATTCCGACCATCGTAAAATAATTTTTCAAAATTAGTCATCATGCCTATTGCTCTGTTCAAAACAATAAATAACAATTGGCGAATGAGGAATTATTAGGGTACTAGTAAGCATTTTAATACATAAAATTACACGTCAAATGTCACACTAGAAAGATTGATTTCTATGCTCAGTATTAAGTCAGATCACAACCAATTCTGTACGTTATCTTAGTATTTTTTTAATCAATTCAAGTATATTAAGATAACCTTTCTTTCCAATTTCAAATATTTTCACATATTTAGGTGTTTTGATCTAGTATTTGCCTCAAAGAATTTTGGCTTCATAAAAATTATTAGCTTTATATATATAGTTGTTATTTAAATTCCATTGAAAAAATACTCAAAGGCATAGAAAATGTGTATTTGAAGTTCCTTTACTACTACTAGGTTTCAGAAATTTAAAATTTATAATCTTAAATTTACGAAGTTCCATGTGAAAGCATGGATAAATTGTATTCCGAGATAGAATACAATGACAGAGTGTGATGAATTATATTGCAAGCAATTTTGATTTATAAATGCCAATTTCAGTTTTTAGTTGAGTAATGACGAAATGTTCACACATTTCTTAAGTAAAAATAATTTTGATCTCGTTTCACTTTGTTACCCAGAATACAAAGGACGATAATGATATATAAATATATATCAATCTATTTTACATATTAACGGAGTAAGTCAAAATGCGCTAATGGTCTAATAAATATAGGATTAAAAATTAAATTTAATAAGAAATAAAAAATCTAATTATATCTACATTTGTTTAAACGTTCTTTTGAACAGTAGGTGTGGTTAGAAAAAGCTTACAAAAGAAGTGCAATAAACATGCTTGATTTGTGTATCAAAAATCAGCAGGGGCTTATGCAAATAGTATTAAATAAGCGATAGTTACGATTAGGTATAAATAAACTAAAGAGGTGAAGTGTTCGGCAAATCAAACGTTTTAAAAACTTTGTTGGAAAAAAATGCAAATTTTATAACTCTTGGCAAACCTGCAATTGTTAAGCGCATGGTACATTTATAAACAATAATCATAATCTATGAAACTTGTTCCCAATAATATTTTCAGCTTAGTTTGTCTGCAAATAAACGGTTATTATATGAAAAATGTATAGACTTTATCAACTAGATGTAGCTCCTTGCTTCCTGTGTGGTTTTGTCCGTAATCTAAGACCAAATGAATAATGACTTTAATACCTTGTCGTGGGTTTGTGCAATGTGACAAGTACTGTCGGTAGCACACTCTTCAGTAGTTGGTCCTGCAGTGAATGAGCTCTGCGACGACATCGGTGAGAGGCGACCGTCAGTCAGCGGCAAACGTTGCTCCTGGACGCAGGCGAGACTGCCGAACCAATTACAATATTATATCTACTTCAAATCTATTTCTTTATGAATTATTAATAGAAACTATATATGTATGTTATAAGAAATTAAATAAAGAAAATATTCTCTTTTTAAAATCAAGCTTTTATTTAAATTCGCTTAAAAGAAACAAACATTACATTTTTTTTTAAACTTACTATCTACTTGTGACGTCTTCACAAATTTTTTATAAGATACATAAGCTTGTTGCTAGTTTAAAGTACACGTTAAAGAAGTTTAAAAATTAAAATCAATCAAATTAAGTTATTTAATTTACTCGTTTACCTACACAGGTGAATCTGGCGATAAGCTTTTTGTCATAAGAATTGTGTAATGACGTCACAAGTTGATAGTAAAATTTTTAAGAAAAAAACATTTTTTTTTTCATCAAAATAATTTTATATTTTTAAAAAATTGTTGGTAATTGAAAAAATAAATTATATTTTTTAGTTATCGCTGTATAGATTTCTAAGACTGTTCATCTCATTCAATGCGTCAATATCTACGATCAAAGTACTTATCAAGACAAATGAAAAGAACCTAAACTCGAAGCGGCTACGTCGTTTCAATTCAGATGTCCTAGGAAAACCGTTCAACTTCATCATCAAACTGTTTACCATTTAGAACCAAGTACTCGTCAAGACGCATCAAACGATTTCAAACTCGATGTTGTTGCGTCGTTCTATTACAGAGTTCCTATGACCACTTCCGGCTTCATCATCAGACAAAACATATAGTAATAGTCAACATGAATCAAACGATTCCAAACTCGATGGATTGCGTTGTTTAATTATAAAGTTCCTATGACCAACTTCAAGCTCCATCATCAGACCCTGGATCCAATCAAAAAATAAATTACTTGTCAAAACGAATCAAAGGATTTCTAATTCTATGGTGTTGCGTCGTTTCATTACAGAGTTCTTATGACTATCTTCCAGCTACAGGATCAAATCAGCTCTATGTCATCATAATATTGCCTGGTCACGCTATTTAAATATACCTGCAAAATGTCTCCACAATCGGTTGAAGATATCTGCTTCAAAATGGAGTTGCAAGATTCCACCCGAACAAACATAGTTACATATTTTACATACATTGCAAGTTAAATAAAAGCTTGTAATAGACGATTAAATATTTGTTATGCAATTTGTTAATAACATACCGTTTCAATGTGACCAGAGTTCCAGTGAGTTTCTTGCAACGGCGCAGAGCAAGTTCCAAGCGTTCAGGCTCCTCTTCCAACAGCTTCTCTTTCCGTACAACCTGAAGTGATTAAAAAATTATTGAACAATGATGAATTTGTCTCTTTTTATGACAGGAAATGCTGTAGTTGTCACCATATCGTTGAATTTTCGTAGACCTAGTTTGTTGTACCAAATAGCAACTGAATCCCGAACTTTCACTACGTAATTTTTCGTATTAAAAATATTTTCTTGAATCGAATTAAAAAATTATGACAACTATAACCTGTTTATACCTCTTGTTTTGTTTTAACGTCTATTTAAGCAAGCCTTGTTCTATCCCTCGGCCTTTCTTAATATCGATATATCTTAATAAGGTGCCCGTCTACCTTTCTAATTATATTATATATTATATATTCTTATATATTCTTACCGTTCTATATACGTAATAGGAAAATATTTAGAAACGTCTACCTTTGGATAAATAGCTGTGAAAGTATGTGCACTCACATATTGGTAATTAAATCTTTGTAAATTTCATGATCTAACCTTATCCATCTCAGCAGACAGCCTGGTTTTCATGGTATCCTGCAGAATCGGGAATTTCAGCTTCCAGTCAGCTACAGTCTTGCTACTCTTGGAAAGTACCATAGCAATGCGTTCTATATCAGCCATGTTGACACGGGTCTCCCTGGGATGAAATAACTCCAACATTTAATATTATTATTTTACAAAATGTCAAATGAAAACCTGAGCTGAGAGAGCTAAGATTTAGTACATTGGGAGCGGCTTGGAAAGTAATCCTTTTCTACTTTTGAACGACAACTCCTGCACTAGAAATATATCCTATGCAGCATAGGTCTTTAAAAACATAAATGAAACGGACGAAAAAACACCCAGACTCAGAACAATAATTAGTGGATCACACAACGTGATACCCCTTGTAGAATTTGTACCTACAATACTTGGTGAAGTTATAGGCCGCATAGCGAATGCTTAAAATCACCGACGCCTCCCACAAACGTTGGAAGGTGGCACTCTAAGGGTGGCAATAAACAAGTCTTGAGCAATAAACTTTTGCAGATGCTGGCGGTCACTTACCATCATCACCTGATTGTAAGTGATCCGTTTGCTCATTTGTCAATAAAAGTTTTTACATGAAATGATACACATTCAGTCAAAAAAGTATCGGGAATGGACGATTTGTTTATGGTTCCAAATTATTATATTTTTGTATTTTTTGTTGTTGTTAGATTGGCACAACTGTTTTACATTTTGTCACGGAGTTTGAGCTGCATCTGTTGTTTATGTCAAATACAGCGCTGTTTTATTTATATCGTATCTAGGGTGTATTGTGCATTGCATCATCATCATCATCAGCCTATCGCAGTCCACTGCTGGACGTAGGCCTCTCCAATTTCACGCCACTTAGTTCGATCTATGGCTTCTCGCATCCAGCTCCTGCCAGCCGTCTTGCGCAAATCATCGCTCCACCTGGCTTGTGGACGTCCTACACTACAATAATAGACAAAAACATCGAACTAAGAATTTGTTTTAATTTTGCATCAACAATGGAATTTTTGTGTCAGAACACTGAAAATGTTACAGAAGGCTTACGTCGGTTGAGATATGATTGAAGATTTGTCTCGCTCTCGTAGGCCATTAATTAACATTGCAAAAGTGAAAAAATTGTAAATGAAAATTCTTATTCAACTTTGCGAGCCGCTGAAATTTCTGCATTTCGCGAGTCGATCCATGCCATTTTAAATAATCACTTGGGTATCAACCATGTGATTATTTAATATCATCAACATGTCGCCGCTATAATAGTCCCAAACGACCTGAATTTTCTCCAAAAACTCAAACGCATGAGTGTCGCTGAGGACATGCTAGAACGAGTCAATTCCGACCCAACATTCATGAAACGCATTGTTACTGGTGACGAGACGTGGGTTTTCAAGTTTGAGATGCATACTAGTCAATAAGCAATAAATATACCGTGGGAGAGCCACGCTTCGGCATGAAGGGGCCGGCTCGACCGGAGTGATACCACGGCCTCACAGAAAACCGGTGTGAAACAGCGCTTACGCTGTGTTTCATCGAGTGAGTGAGGATACCGGAGGCCCTTACCCCAAACCAACGCCCCCTATCCCCCTCACCATCCCCTTTCCCCCCAGGCCGCCATAGTGTGGGTCACCATGCTGCATTGTTCTTTTTCGCGTTGAGGATGGTGACCACCACTCTTGGATTCTGCTCATGCTTTCCATCAGGCAGGGCAGAGTCATTTTGGCAGCTTAAATATAAAAAAAAAAAAAAGCTTCGGCGTGGCACCTTCCAACTGAACCGAAACTGAAAAAACCACGCCAAAGTTAATCAAAAGTTAAAGTCATGTTGACTGCTTTTTTTAACTCTTGTGTTGTTGTGCACTCGAAATGCTTGCCGGGAATTCAAACGGTAAATAAGAAATATATTAGAGCGACATGCGGCGTTTAAGAGGGCAAATACGACGAAAAGGGCCAGATCTGTGGAAAGAAAATTCTTGGATTTTGCACTACCATAATGCGCCTTCGCACAAGGTCATCGTTATGAACGAATTTTTGATCAAACACTAAACAAATACCATCGAGCTTCACCAGATATGGCTCCAGCCGATTTTTTTATTGTTCCAAGACTCAAATGACCACTTCGTGACACCCGTTTTCAATCGGTAGAAGACATTAAGAAGAATTCGCAGCAAGAACTAAATTCAATTCCAGAAACAGCGTTTAAAAATATTTTGATGATTGGATTATTCGTTGGCGTAAGTAATAGTGGCGAAGTATCGTTTCTGAAGGAGCATACTTTGAAAGTGATTAAATAAATTTGAATGAATAACTAATATTTTGTGTATTATTGATCTTTTCCCGGTACTTTCTTGACAGAGTAGTACATGTGTGTGTCGCATTATCAGCGTATAATTTTGATAAACTTAGATATCTTACTGAATCTGAATGAATGATTTTTAAAATCTTGCTTAGGCAACACACAACACAAAACGGCATTTCCTATGCTTTCAAAGTAATCCTCAAGTAATAAAACGGAGTGAAGGAAATATATATATATATATATATAAGGGTACGTAAGATACGAACTTGTTAGCTGCTTGGCCACGGAGGCGCTCCACAGTGGCCTCGAGTTCATACAGATCATTTTCCAGTAGCAGCATGTCTTGACGATACACCTCTTCCTCCCGAGTAATTTGCTAAAACACGATTAAACGTTAAAGAAATATAGCAAAGAGAAACATTTTAACATATAAATTTATTGTGGCATACGCACAGCTTCGGGGTCGGTTTCGCAGAATCCGGCAGCTAAAGCACCTATCTTGACAATGGTTTCAGCCATAAGTTGCCTCATCTGTATGGCGTGGGTCAGTGTTGATCGACGCAAATTACGCGTCTGTGAATTAAAACACATGTACCTTAATCTGTGAACCTATATTATTAGTTATGTAAGATTATTCGCAGATGCTCATTATTTCGCACAAAGCTTTTTGATAGCACTCGCTTTAGTTCATGGCAAGGCTCAATAAAGTTGTATTGTTCAACATACCTCAATACGAAGGTCATGGCTCTGCTTCTGTAGCACACGGAGCTGATTGAAAAAGTCAGGGCTCACGTTAATGGTGTATGTCCTTTGCGGTATTATGACAAGTTGCTGTCCAACCAGTCCAGCAGGTTTTGGTGGAGGGGCTGGTTTCAGGCGATCACGCTCTGAAAAACAATTGTGTAGATTTCTATACGTCAAAGCAAAGTGAAAGCACCAACACTTAACAAAGCTAACAATGGAAGCGTATCATCTCTACTACTGGGCGGTGGCGTTAGATATACGAGCTATTTCTATCATTTAAAACTGTTACCAAGCTTTTTTGGAATAATTAAAAACACTATGCCCAACACCATGTTGCGATAAGTCATACTCCGGGTGAGTGTATGCGGCACAATTATTTTTAGTATCTCCACATCCATGTAAAATTAATATTCAATTATCTATGGATACAAAAAATTACCTTGAGAAGACGTCCGTGGCAACGTCGAAGATTTGATTGCTGGTTTGGTTGGTTTTGTATCAGCTTGTTATGGCAAAGAAGTAAGCGGAAAGAAATCAAATACAAGAATTATGAACATGGTTATGATCTCAACTACGAATGATCAGAAAAGATACACAGGAGAGGATTTTTACTGCTTTGAGAATGATGTGACAACATTGCCGATAAGATAATCGCATAAACTCTCACTTCATCCTCTATATAACTCACAAAAGATATCATGTAGGGAATCGAGGATGTGACCATTCAATTCTTGATCAATGGGTACAATGGTGCTAAATTATAAACAAATAAACAAAAACTATAAAACTTGATCCGTTTTATAATTGATAATGAATGTACTATGTAAGGAGTTCGAGTTCACGAAAGAAATTTGTATGATAGCCGGTATTTTTGTGTGTTTATATTTAAAAGTGTAATAATTTAGGTTTATAAAAACGCTGGATTCAATAATATTTGATAATTTCATCAATATTTGAAAACATACTAAACAATAAACAGAAAGATGTACAGGCAATACGCGTTTTCCATTATGTTAAAGACTTTGTGTTTTCGTAATGACAAATCGTCATCTCCAATTGACACTGGAGCTGTGATTGACATTATAGTTAGTGTGTACGTTTAGAAAAGAACCACCACCGAGGGTCTACTAATAAAAAACAATACACTATTCACCCTTCACGATTTTAACTACATATTAGAGAATATAATAAATGTTGTCAACTTGCAAAAAGGGATTTATAATAAGATATCAGTTATATGCATACCTGAGTGTTGTGGTGAATGCTGTTTGGGAGAACTCATGTCTGGTGGATCATCGCTGAACGACACAGACTTCTCAAAAGAAACAGACTTCTCTGAAATTATAAATGTTAACTTTGTCAATCAAGAAATGTTTTTACGTTTTATTTTCATTGTGATAATGCCTTAGTGTATCAAAACATTCTGCAACAAACTACTGGCCCATGTATGTACATTGAAATGAAATATAAAAATAAACCCGATCCAGAACAGAAAAAATCGTGTACCAAAAGGTGTCGGTCGTGTAGGATAAAATAATGAGTACGTGCTCGTATTGAATTTCAAAAACACATATCGTGGTTAGAATCGAAAATTATTTTGAATTGAATAGGTGTCTACAAATATCTTAAAAGATCAAACAGAAAAAGTGCAGAACCATAGATTAATAGATGTATTAGACAAAGTACGGTTAGTGTTTTTAATTTTAGATTTAGAACACGAGCAGACGATATTGTGTTTGACCATCTTATGAAATTAACGTACAGAGCAGATAAATTAAATGAAATATATATTAAAAATTAAATTTAAAGTCGAAAAAACGTACACTAATGGCACCAAACATGATACAAAAACTCACTAAAACTTGCGAGTTCTACTCATTTCAAAACAAAAAATAACTTGCGAGACCCTGTCTTTAACCCTTACGCGTTTCATAACCATATAGCCACAACTACGCCTTCGGTATTTCATAGTATGTAGCAATGATATATCTACGATAAAGCCTTCACTAGCATAAGACTCTTGATGATTTCATCGCCAGAATCATAATAGCATTTATTAGTAACAACTTATGAACATTTCACAGCGCTCTGGTATGCAAAACTAAACGAGTGTACATAGTACTGATAAATGAGATGCCAATTATAGTAAATACAAAGATAGAATAAAACAGATGCATTTAACCTAAAACGTTTGTTTATAATCAAGCTCAAAATAAGAAAAATACCACTCGAGTTAGCAAGCAAGCTTTCGGTGTGATAGTCATAAAGTCGCCAGATGCATTGCGAATGTCCTTGTTTATTTTTATATATTATCTAAATACTTGGCGTGAAAGTAACGCTTTCCCTGACCAACAGATTATCAAGATGTGCGGAAGCAACACTGGCACTTAACTTTGATGGAAATGGAATGTGGTAAAAACAATAATTTGCGGTTTTGTTTTTCCCCACGATTTCAAGCTGTTAAATCAGCGTCACTAAGAGTGTCTCATGCTTAAAATTTAGGAAGTTGTACAAGATAAGTTATAAATTCAAATATTTACTGTAATCAGTTTCCTGGTAATATATTAAAAAAATAATAAGGTAATATGGTGTTTTCCGTTTGTTGTTGGGTTAGACATTAGTAATGCATCAACGTTTACCATCGTCACCGCCTCCAACCACACTTACGAAATTTATCCCTCCCTAATTTAGGAGGTCGCTCGGCAGTCGAAAAACGCGCCCCATCTGAGTAGAGGAAAACGCAAGCCAATATTAACTATTGATTTGTCTGTGAAATATTAATAAACCGGTTCGTGAAGTTTCGGTTGCAAGTTCGGAACATGTTAAGCCAACCCAGAAAACTGTTTTAGAGTTATAACTTTTGTTATACATTATTAACAAGTGTATTATTAAAATAAGATAGTATGGCTTCGATCAAATATACCAGAGATATAAATTATGTAACAAAAACAACATGAAACAGGGGCACGAGATGGTACCTACTGAAAATACTTTATTTTATACGGCTTAGGTATAAGCCGTCCTTCTAAAAACTGTATTAGATCTATTTAATATTAACATCATACGTATTGTCAATTTAACATAGGATATAATACATATTTAAAAATAAGTAAAGTCCTTATCTATGACATGTGTTCGGTATGGTTAATTTCACATTTATATTTATTGTTAAAATGCTTAAATTATGGTACGTTTTTGGGGATCTGTACACAAAGGGTAAAAACAGGACCCTATTACTAAGACTCCACTGTCTGTCTGTCCATCCGTCCATCGGCCCGTGTCTATCACCAGACTGTATCTCCTGAACCGCGTTAGCTAGACACTTGAAATTTCCACAGACGATGTATTTCTGTGGCCAAAATTACATAAAATACTAAAACCAGTAAAAAATAAATATTTTGTATGTGAACAAGAAATGTATTTTTTTTTTTGACGTTTTCTATCTTGATATCAATACCGGCAACCGGTAGACGATTAAAATGTATAGATAATAGTACGGAACCCTTCATGCGCGAGTCTGACTTGCACTTAGCCGTTTTGTTATTTTTGGCCACGATTAATCTATTTTTGTTAATATTTATTTATTACTTTTGTATTTTTTTAAACAAACCTTATTTAATGTAACAATTTGAGTGAGAAATTGACGGTACTTAACATGTTTGAAAGAGGAAAGATACCTGCAATAGAAAACCCTTTTAAAATAATTCAAAGATTTTAAGTTATACTATGTTACGCAAAATATATTACGCTCTGAGGCTTTCATATAATTATTATCAAAACAATTCAATTGATGATCCTATACATTGAACTATTTTTTAAGTTTCGATTCGAAAAGGGATTTTTTTTCTATATTTCAGTTTGTCTATCTCGGACGCCTGTCACATTTATGTCAAATAACTAATTGAGTAATCAAAACCTAGAAAAGACGGTCCCCATTTCATGTCATCCACATTTTTTATAATTTTTAATAATTAACTTCATCACGACGAAGACTTGAAGACTCGAAGACTTAGAATTGAAGACTCGAAATACTTGACATTGGCAGAAATAGCTGATCCGGCTGATTGCCATATCATCTAAAGAAGAAGAATCAAAACCTAAAACTGTCAACTTAAAAGTCATAAATTAATAATTTAAAGCAACGTAACTAAAAGATAAGGTCTTAAATTAACCTTAAATATGTGTAAATCAATAAACCGTATGGTACCGCCCAATGTCCATGAATAGGACCATGAATAAGGCATGAATTTAATAAAAATATTGGTACTTGTTAATATGTTACGTACTTAAAACACATATTTCAGGACATGATTATTTCCAAAAATCGGTTGTACTCCTGTTAAGTTTCAAATTTCGGAAGGTTTTTCTAATATTGAGAGTTTAAATTTAGGATACAAATCTTCTCTAGAAACGAAATTTACAAATATAAACAAAATTGAAGTATTACATTGTGATTTCAAATTAACAGCTAATCACTAAATGCATATATGAGGTGTATACGATGATATTCTCCTAGCCGATTTCGGCTACAGCGGCCAGTCTTAAAGGAGACCAGCCAATTATTTAGGAGATATTATAGTGCACTAGTGTGTGCGCAAACACAGGTGCACTTTCTATTCCCTCTCTCTAATAATCCGATGGCACGGTTATCCAACACAACCGGGGAGAGATCAGGCGCAGGATCGACAGCTTTACGTGCTTTCCCAGGCAGGGGGATTCACACCACAACTTCCAAGCTCCGAGCTATTATTAAGTATTTCTATAATCAGAAAAACACAATAACACTTTTGGCCCAACCCGGGATTCGAACCCGAGATCTCTCGATTGGCAGTCGCATATGTCAATCGCTAGACTAATGAGGTAACGGTAACTAAAAAACGGTACTAATATTAAAAAATCATTTTTTTTGTCTGTTTGTCTGTCCATTCCCACTAACCTCTGATAGACAAGCCAGATTAACGATACTAATGAAACAATAGGTTGTCATCATTACTATTTGCTATTAAGTTAAATAATACTGTATTATGTTACTACATAATAAACGAATAATTTATAAATAACTAGTTCATTAAAGTTACTTAGGTAAATTCTACTGTTCATCATCATCAGTAAATAGTCTAAAAATTAAATTTTGTAAGAATTGAGAAAGAAGTTTTCTGGAATTTTAAAAATATTAATGGCACATTGAAGACAATATTATTATACCTAAATAAATTAAAACGTAACGACTATTATTATATGTATATATGTATTATTATACTATTATATAGTATGTATTATTATACTCTCTGATTTTTCAGCGAGTTTTATTTTTACGTAATTCGGAAAATGTTGGTTCACTTTAAACACTACTCGCCAGTGGTTAACCAACACTTCTTAGCTATTTTACATAGAGAGGTGAGGCGGAGAGTGCGTAATTAACTTTGCGATTACCGCGGTAGTTTGCAACTAAGTACTAGTTAATGAGAAAATTTCTCTGAACATGACAGGATAAGTTCACTGAAAATATAGTTTTTAGTTATGATATCATGAGTTAATGTGATAAAAGAGGTATATATTTTTCTATAACTTAATCAATTAAGAAAAAAACCGTGTTTCCTCGTGTCGTGCGATGTTACTTTAAAATAATATAGTACAAAGCATGGTAGTCTATGTTGTGTTGGGCTTACATGTTGTAAAATCAAGAAGGTTGATTAAAAAAAAAAACTGAAACTGTTCGACATATCTCAGACACTTTTTTTAATGATCCAACTGTAACTAATAAACACAATTAATTCAGCGCTTTTAAACGATTTGGTGATGAAAACATCCATGGCATAATTGATCGAAGATGATTTCAGATGGTTGTTACCTACGTCTTGGGAATAACTCACGATTGGTTATTTAATAATATGGATTAATATGAAATGAGATTGTAAATACCATTTAAAGAAGAATTGAGCACTGACAAAAAGACACACTCCAGATTCAGAAGACAATATCTGATAGACGAAATAAACTTTGCAGGTATGTGTAAAGTAATATTATAGTGGCAGACTAATTGATAGACTTGAGGACTACGTTAAAACTATTTAGGTAACAAACAGTTAAGAATGCCACTAAAAAAAAATATATGCAGTTAAAGCGCAAATATCACACATTTACCTTCGGTAGTAGTTAGTAATTAGTGTGTTTACTATCATACCAATATTCCACGAATCTTTTTAAGATGAACACAGCACTTCATACATATTGAATCATGATAAACCTCCAAACGTCATAAAATATTTTCGGAGCATCATTGTGGCTCTTATAGGTATATAGGATGTCATTAAAAGACTCTCAAACTGTACACCTTGAAAACTAATACAACATTATTTCATTCCAGTAAAGTTCATGTGTTAAATGGAATAGACACATATGAAAATAGTTTGTGAACTAATCTCATAAATTTAGTATGGAAATAGATTTCAATAAATTCTTTTTGAACGCTGACCCTTATGTACCTGTTTATTATAAACGTGTAACAAACTTATAGTCTTAGGCTTTAAAAGCTTACCTTGAGTAGCTGGTCGGGGCGGCTGGTATACTTGGTACTCCTGACGAGGAGTAACAATCGGAGCAGGCGACTGATTCGGAACTTGTAAAGCTTTCTGGACAAGGCCAGTCAAGTTGGCTAGTTGCCTTTCCATCTTCTCAACACGCAAGCGTTGCATTTCGTCAAGCTGGGGCCTAGAAAAATGTTGTGAATCCTATCTATCCATCACGTTGGAGAATTTTTATTCTTCTTCAGGTGATAGACAAAATTCGCTTTTGACACAATTTGACGCAAGCCTTTATAGGTAGGTGTATTGTGGCCACAATATCGCATAAATAATAATTGAAAATAAAGCTGACATTGATATTTATTTGTTTGAATGTAATAATATTTTGAAATGTATTGTTGCTTCTTTTACACACATAGATCGCAGATGTCATAAAATTATCATTCAATATATGAATTACCTAGTGAAGTGGATGAATAACTACAACATGTAAAAAATATTGAGTACGAAAAATAAACAAAATCGTAATCTTTAGTGTATTTTAGTGTATTTTCTGACAGCGAAATATTGGCAGCTTTGTCTAATAAAGCCCAAGAGAAATAGATAAAATACAGAAAAGTTCGTGTCTAATACAAATTTTGCGATCTAGTATTATTTTAATAAGCACCGATACTTGAGATTAATTCAGTGCCTTCAGTTACCTGGCGTCGTATGGAGGGCGAGGCATGGGTCGCGGAGCCGTTGTGATGGGGTTAACTCCATACATCCCGTAGGCATCGTCAATGATCACGGTATCGCTACACAGAAAAACATGATAATATATATTAACCTATTCCCTTGATATCGTACTTTTCTTAGACTGTAGATTTACACGTAGAGTAATTTATAAAAATACTTACACAGCCTCTTCATCTATGACAGGTGTTATAGTCGGCCTGCCCGCCGCAGGCCCCAAGTACTGGGTGTAGTAGGGATCTTCATAGGGAGGCCGAACTGCTCCACGCTCCGGCGATGACATGTACCCCTCAGCATGGCCTACGTGAGTATAGAACAGCATAAACTATAAATCCCATCGACTAATTAAATGATTTCGTTTTAGCTTTACAACATCCAACATGAATTAGTTACTTAGTAATTGTCAAATAAATGTAGTTGTAATAAAGCTAGTCATTTTTAAGCATGCGAATTTCACAAAATTAATTTTAATGAATAGAAACACATATAGTCTTGTTAGAAGAAATCCAGTTGGAATATAATTCCGAAGATAAACATAATGGTAGAATTTATGAGAAGAATGAGAGTGACTTAAAATAATCTTTCTGTTTGTTATTGGCCGAAACATTATGTCAGGAAGGTACACTTATTGGGTAAACATTGATAAAATTAGATCGAACAAAGGAATTGGATTTTAGCGCAACATTAATATAAAGCATTAGCAAATAAGTTTTTGAAGCGTAAGAAACTTTTTCAAAGGAAGTGGGTCTGGTTACCGGGGATAGTGTATAGTTGATCGCCACCCCGTGAGCAATCTGCTGCCGCAGCGAAGGGGAAACAGCGTTCTGACCCACTGCCTGGGATGTATGTGCGATACGGCTTGACCAGTATTGGGGGACCTACACACACACCGCTTTGTACCTAATGATAACATCCCAGACAACACCCTAACAAAAACAGGTACCTCATCCCGTGAAAATATTTTTTTATCTAGTAGGAGAGTTCTCTTTAAAATTAACTTAATTTAAGTGAAGCCAGCAAGGAAATGGGACTCGCTGTCAAATAATTGAAATGGAATAGGTAACAATTTACTCGCTTCCTGATTCAATTTGGGTTGTAATAAAAGATATTTTAGTCTCATACACCATTTTCTTTGACTACATTCCCCTGGTAAGTTTATTAAGTTCTATATTGCATACCACCGGCGCCGGGATGTGTCTTGACACGGTCGGCCGGGACAGGTGCTGCAGCTGGCGAAAATGCGCGCATCATGGTGCCTCCACGAGGCAGAGTGCTGGGAGCTTGCCCGCCGATGTAATAAGCTGGCGCTTTCACCTACAAAAGAAAGAATATCATTTAATTTATTTTGAATGTTGTTCGTTATCATATTTTTATTGGCGTTTAAGTCATATATTAATAATCCATATTTAACAAGGTCTCATTACCATTCTTCACTCTCCACACTCACCCACTTACCTAACATCCCACTTACAATATCTCTGCTCTAACCATGACAGACATCTTCGCTCCACCGATAATCTCCTCCTTCTTTGTCCTTCACATTCCTCTCGAATTATTCATTCTTCCTTCACCGTACAAGCTGTAAATCTCTGGAACGCCCTACCCTTAGATATTAGATCGTGTACCAGCCGAATAAACTTCAAGATTGGAGTGCGCAATCATTATCGAGATTTGTTGACGAAGTCATCGGCATAATTTATCTGTCCATTTATCATTGCATATGTATGCATGAATTTTACCCATGTCTTATGCGAATATGTGTATATGTATGTGTGTATTTATGTGTATATATCTATATGTATATGTATATGTTTGTATAAGTATATATTGGGTGTATGTATATGTGTGTGTATGTATATATGGGTACGAATACGTATGCGTATGTGTGTATGCGAATATTGTATTTATGACATTTATGTTATATAATAATATCTTCATGTACCTTGAACAACCTTGTACAATTTGAACAATAATTTTCACTTGCTTCAAAAATACACCTACTACACGTAGCTCTGCACCACCTAAAGGTTGACTGGAAGATAACGCCCATGGCATTAAGTCCGCCTTTTGCAATGTAATTGCATGAAGATTAAATAAATAAATAAATTACCCTATTTGCTCATATTGTACCCACAGTATTATTTGCACATCATCACGGACGGCTTACAGTTGATTATTTACCCTATATGTTGAGCAATATTACATGAAACATAAATTTAAATTACATGATAAATATAATTTCATTAAAAGTGACCATAATTATAAAAGTGATTGAAATGCGTATGTAACGGTGTTAGACTTGACTTGATTTTTTGGATATATGTGCTCAAATTCCTCAAATTCTTCTCGTTGCTATATAATTAAAATAATGACTTATTAAAACTTAATCATTGAATATATGAGAGAGAGTTTAATATTGAACTCACGATATAATATAAATTATAGGCTGAAACACAGTCAGAACACAACAATGTACTGTATAAACAACAACGCGGTTTACAAATATATTATCAAAGCATCAACAATTGTGAGTGCTGCGTCAAAGAGTCATTCAGTCTTTTGTTTTTCTAGAGAAAACACTTCATACCTAATTGTTTTTCTCACAACCTGAGATAGAATATTAACCATTTTCAAAATTTAGCTAACATTAACAACAGGTATTTGAACATATCAATAACAGTTTTTAATTGGTGTCAATGTGTATTCATTTCTTAGTATTGTGTGAATCAATCGGAATTCCTTAAATTTTCTTTTATATTCTAGCCATATGTCGTGGTTAAAAATAATCGTGTTTCTACATGTACTGTCTGTGGCCTTGTCAATCAATCGCCCTGTTTATAAAGTAGCACTTACTCAAAAAGGATTCGCACAGGTAAGAAGTACAACATTCATCAATCATTTTTCTAATAAATAATATAAATAGACTCTATATGTATATGGGTGCACAAGACAATTCTAAAAAGGGACAACGGAACTCTTGCTTGTATACCAATAAAAAGACAAATATACTACAAATATATAATAAAGGCTTTGAATAGTAAAAAGTAAATATGAAGGATTTACGAATGAAAATGTATCTCACAGAAAAATTTACCAGTGACATGAGAAAAGCTGCGAGTTATTTAAGATGTATATGCGTATAACAATGTATACGAAATGTTTCAGTTTCTCCAATATGACATCGATACTCCGCCGCTCAGAGAATTTACATTCTGCACTTGGTTTCGAATCTATGACTTGTCTGGTGACCAAAGTATATTTACTTATGTCGGTAAGTGTGTAAACTATACTCGGTATACCTTTATGGTTGCAAAGTAATAGTAAAAAGGCCGGTACCAAATGCCATGTATTGGCAGAAAGTAAACCTAATGGGGTAGTTGCGTTATTGTAGCATTTGACCCTCTACTATACTTTAATCTAGTTTTAGTCAGATGTTGCACAACTGTGACATTTATTAATATATTTGTATTTGCAAAATATTTTATTATGGCATATCTATATTAACGATAAGCGTAGGTTCACACTACATTCGTGAGGCGCACTCTGGGTTATAAATAAGCTGTTAACAATGATACTCTCTCCTAAAGTATGTTGACTTCTTGACTTGTACAAATTTCAATACTCACGAGTTTTAACGCGCGCTCAACACGTATCATCAGAGTTTGGCTTTACTTATTCAGAACTAGCTGTGCCCCATGGCATTTTTTTTCTTTTTTTTAAAGACCCTTCCCCCATTAGGTATATTAATCATGCGTCGCGGGGAATCTTACAAACATACATGATACGGACACAAAGAACACACAGCTTCAGAACAACAGTTTGTGGATCACACAAAGTGTAGTCCCGTGTGGGATTTGAACCCTGTTGTGGATTCAAATCCCACACTGGACAACAGCGCAGTAGAGAACAACGTGACGACCGCTTACACCATTTTTTATTTTTTTTACGTTTCGATATCCCTCGGGCCTTCACCCTACCGGGCTTTACGGCGGGGCGGTGTGTCGGAATCGAACCGACTAAAACCACACGGTGTGCCACTCTGCGTCTGAGGCGGGAGAGATCCGGGAACCGCTTTCTTACGCCATCCGGACCAACCGCTTACATCACTTTTTTTTTTTTAACGTGGTTGTATGCGTTTACGCACTTCGCTTCCCCCCCGCGGGGACAGGGGGTTCGCTTCGTGTGGGACTCCTGACTGGATCGCCAGACTACCCACTAAACCACCATGGTGTGCCACTCTGCGCCTGACACGGGAGAGATCCGGGAACCGCTTTTTTACGCTATCCGGACCCAACCGCTTACACCACTTTTTTTTTTACGTAGGGGATTGCCTTTACGCACTTCGCTCTCCCCCCGCGGGGACAGGGGGTTCGCTTTGTGTGGGACTCCTGACTGACTCCAGCTAGACTACCCACTAAACCACCACGGTGTGCCACTCTGCGCCTGACACGAGAGAGATCCGGGAACCGCTTTCTTACGCCATCCGTACCCCTCCCAGCGCCTGCCGCACTGAAGCGGGCTCCTTCATCTAATGGTAAACTCTCAATTAAGGTGACGTACGGCGTAACGTCGCCCCCTCGCTGGTGGCCTATGAAGCGGATGGGGGGGAAAACCCGTCCCGCCCATCCGCGGCCACACTCAGGGCGGCATGAGGCGCTGGTAGGCGCGCCTCCGCTGCCGGTGAACCGGGCGGCGGAGGCGTCGGGTCCGAGTGGAGGTCGTCCTCCCGGGCCTTCTCCGCCGCCTCCTTCTGCGAGATGACTTCCTCGCAGAAGGTCGCGACCGCGGTAAAACTGCTCTCGCCGCCGGCCATGGAGCGTAGGACGACCGGCAGCGAGAGATCTCCTCCGATGACTGCAGTGAGGGCCCGACGCTGCGGCGCCCAAGCGGGGCACACCGCCAGCGTGTGCTGGGCCGAGTCCACACTGCAGTCGCAGTGGTGGCAGGCGGGACTCAATTCCCTCCGCGCGACCGAGTGCAGGTACTTACCGAAGCAACCGTGTTCGGAAAGCACCTGCGTCAGTTGGAAGGAAAGGGTCCCGTGCTGCCGTCCTGCCCACTCGAGGATGACCGGCTGGAGCGCCTCCACGCTGGCACCGCTTACACCTTTTTTTGTTTTTTTTTTTTTTGACGTGTTGGAATGCCTTTACGCACTTCGCTCCCCCCCTGCGGGTACAGGGGGTTCGCTTTGTGTGGGACTCCTGACTGACACCAGCCAGACTACCCACTAAACCACCACGGTGTGCCACTCTGCGCCTGAGACGGGAGGGATCCGGGAACCGCTTTCTTACGCCATCCGGGGCACCGCTTACACCATAGGCCAACCATGCAGTCATAATATTTGCGGGTTTTGTTGTTATTTTATTTCTAAAGTAGTTATTCTATGAATTTATTTTCAAAAACAAAAGTAGCCCAAGTAACTCTTTATAACATCAGCTAAAAATCAGTACAGCCGTTACAGAGATTAGTCGGAACAAACAGACAGACGACAGAAAAAATTACAAATGTTCCTAGGTACCGTATATACTTACATAAATGCATTTTGTTAAAAGCTATCGATTCAAAATTACAAACAGACACAGTAATTTATTTATTATAAATTATTATTTATATGTATTAATATCTGTAGATTCATTTACAACTTGCTTACTTTAGCCATGTAATCTTATTAAATAAGTATTAATAGTCCATTAATCAGAATATACAGCCATTCATTCTATCAAGAACTGTAAGCAGTAGAATAGTTGTTACGAAATATGTATTGGTAATTACCTATAGTATCACTACAAATATGCTCAGTGTTAGTTTCGTCTCTCAAATTTTGCTAGAGTCGTTTTATTACAGTTACAAAGTAAATAACTATTTTTAAAGCTCAAGGCAACAACCGCGTTGTAAGGCTTTGGTTGGATTCCGGAGGACGCCATATTAATGTCTCAATTAATGGCAAAGTGACGTCAAATACACCGGTGGATATTACGAAAGATGTTTGGCGGCATATCTGTTTGTCTTATCAGTCGGACTACGGCGCGTGGGCTCTCTACATGGACTCGCGCCTTATCTCTTGCCAAGCATCACAAAGTGTAAGTATCTAAAAATTTGTGACAGGTACCTGACTGAAACTGCAATGTTCACGATGAAAAATAATGTGATAAAAATCTTTAAAAAGATACACATGATTGTAAAAGCATAATTAGGAGTCATATAATTATATATTTTCTCGATTGATCTATGTGATGCGGATTGTATCGCAATCAGTTTATAGATACCAGGGATATGGCTATGGACATACAAGTATCCAGGTTCATCACCATCACATTGTCAATGAGATATGAGAAAATTGTTTTAACAGATTGTTTCAGTAAAATACGTTCACAATATAGGAGTTTTTAAAGTTTTATTTTATAACATTTCTTCTCTTTGTGTTGTTTGTCATCTATGTTTACATACGGCATTTCTTTTAAATACTGTCATTGGGGATTATCATATACTATTCATAGGTTTTTTGTCCAACACTCGTGAATAGATTTATTTATCATGCAATCATGTAACATGGACAGCTGTTATGAAAGAACTGGATATACTATACAGACAAGGTTATTATAGAAATAAAAAGACAGTACATCAAATCTGTCGTGATTACTTGAGGCTAATTAGAACCTTGATAAATTGTTGAGTAATGCAAGCAAAATTTATTGCGTAACAGAAGTTATGTCGGGTTATTTACATATTTGTTTTCACATTTCAGGTCTTTGGCTTTATATTACCTGGCAATGGCAGCCTTATTGTCGGATATGGCACTGATGTAAACGGTAAATAAATAAAAATAAGACTAAGGAAGCCGATATGTAAAATTTATTAATAAATAAAAATTTTAATTATTACAGGTGGCCAAAACGGCTTAGAAGGAGAAATATTTGGAACTAATATGATCTTAAGTTCAACTATTGAAAGGAACCACACCTTGAAAAATGACCCTAAATATGAACAAAAATCTTTTCATAAAAATACGATGAAAGGTGGTGAACCTAATGCTAGATACATCATATTAGGTGATTTACAGACAGATGAAGTAACCAATAGTTTTGAAACTACCTCAAAAGCTCCATCTATTAATTCAACAAAAAGTTTTATAAGATTTCGTACGCCTTATAGTTATATCGAACATGAAATTGGTCGTCACGAGAATAACGGTAGAGGAGGTTCTATTAACTCTAACAATTTTTTCCCTATGCCTGTTACTGATAAAAATAGACTACACACTACAGTAAATACTTGGAATCTTAATACACACAGTGGTAAATACAAATCAGCAAATAGACATAAAGATGATATCCTTAACTTAAATGCTAAAGGGCCGTCATTTATATCAGAGTTCGAAGCCCCTCCGCCTGTTTCTAATGCAAATCTATACAAATACTTTGGAGGAGAGAGTCAAGGAATTACCGAGTCAATATATAAAATAAACGAAGATTCTGAAGCACATACCAAATTTGAACAAAGACACAAGCAAAAATTATCTGAAGTTGAAACTCCCCCACCTGTAGATAAAAATGCAAAGGCATATAGGCAGTGGACAAGTTCCAAATTTGCAGGCAGCGTACTAAATTACCTAAAAAATATTCAATTACGAAAAATGGAACAGATAAAATCCTTAGTACCACAAACTATTCCATTAGCTAAAACATTTGACAGCTTTCCTTATGCATCTAATTTTAATGGAATTAAAGTGCGTGCTCCTACACAGTTTCATCGTAAAAATATAGTAGAGAAACAATATTTTGAAAGTAAAAGAATGCCACAAATAAATGTAAAAATATTAGAAGACGATTTAAGAAGTAATATCATTAGAAGTCATGCACAGACATATCCTAAAAACGTTGAAATATCTAACAGGGGATTGCGGAAACGACAGGAAGGCAGATTTTACAGAAATGTTGATTATCAAGAGTCAAGTCGAGAAAGTTCTGAGTCCAGGGAACTCCGTACAAAATCATTTGATTTCGCTAAGAATAGAAAAGTAAATCCAATAGGAAATGTATCTTTGCAAAATTATAATTTAATGACAATTCTTCCATTCTTAAAATCTTTAGAGTACTTTATAGATGATACAGAAATGGTTGAAACGAAATATTTAAATAATAGTGATATTTATACTCGAAGTTTATCTACTGGCAATAAGTGGCATAATGTAAAATCTTATAGTAATGACTACACACCGCGAGAAATAAAAATGGGATTTGAAGACAACCAAAAAACTTTAAATGAAAAAATTGATCAACTGGCCAGAAAACACCCTTCACTTCGTTTAAAATACAATCCTGAAATACGAAAACTAGTGCATTATAAAGAAGATGAGTTTATTTTAAAAGGCAGAGAATTAGCCAAGGAAATAACAAACCAATCGAACGCTAATACAGATTCTGTTTCAATTTTAAAGTATAACCATGGTTTTTTACCAGTAAGAAAACAAAATAGTAAAAGCAAGGTCGAGCAGACAAACGGCAGACCCGTCACAAAAGGTTTCGTTAAGAACAGTTTTAATAAGAATATTAAAATAGGAAATGCCCTGAATGAGCGGCCGATAATTGGAGATAGTGTAGAACAGAATAAGAAAAGTTTTGTGGGAGGAGATGAGAGAGTACCTGATATAAATAAATACAGGTCTGAAGTGGATAGCAAAAATGTTTACTCAACAGTACCGGGGTCACTCAGTCCAAGAATTTGTAAAAATGTTGAATTTTATGATCGTGTTTTATATGTGCAGCCTGATGGCAGCATTGATAAGACACACATAATATCTTCTCTACGAATGAAAACTAATGTAGGTATCGAATTCATAATGCAGAATTATAAAAAGTGTTCGTTGCAAGAGTCAAATTTTCGGAATGACTTGAAGTTATTTATAGATTGGAGCAAAACACCAGTCAGACTTTTTGGTGGCGCATTTCCCAAAAAAACGACAGACCTATGCGGTTTTTTTTAAACAAACGATACTTTAATTTACTTGTTTAAAATAGAAATAAATACTGTTTATGAATATTGCATTCTTATTTACAAAGGAAAAGTAATTTAATAGTAAATTTCACGACAGTTATTTGTTACACTTACCATTCACAAATTATGTTTGTAATGTTTATATATAAAATAATTACGTTAATTGAAACGTTTTGGCTAAGCAGTGGCCTATGTCCAGCATTGGACTGTTAAAGATTGTTAATGTGATGTGATATGTAGGAGTGTTTTTCAGTTTTTAAAACATCCTCATCATCATTCTATTCTCATTTTTTGTTCACAAAAAAAGTAGAAATAGAAAAGATCTAAAAGCATTTTTTTTTGTTCCAAAGAGAGACAACTTTGTTTATATGTTGCTAAAAATCTATTTATTCTCTTATTATTTATATTTATTACCTGACGAGAGCTATTGTACCAATATAAAAAAAAAGTTATAATGTCTTTTTGTTTAAGATTTTGTAAACTTAGTAAGGCTTTAAATTTAAGAGAAACTAGAGGAAGTTTTCGTTTATGTGAATACACGTGAATCTCGTTAACTTAGTTCTAAGCAGTAGAGTTGATTTCAGAAGAATTTCGACAGTGGTCACCCAAATTTTGTATATGTATACGTTCTGCAAATATATTTTATAAAACAGGCTTAATATAAGACGGACCTGTCGTCTACTTCATTGGAATACTCATAACTATACAGAGAATAACTGTAACCGAATCAATGTTTTGAGATTGTTTTTATTCTACTCTGCCGAAAGACGTCTACTGCAGAACAGAGAGAACCACAAGCACTGATTTTAATTTTAGATTAGATAAAAATAAGAATATTAAGCAAATACCGGTTATTAACATAAGTGAGTATAACAGAAATTAGTTCAAGGTCTTTGAAAAATGAAACGCACGATGTAACAGTGTCTCATTGGCGTAACAAGCAAAACAAGTTGAGGCGAGAGCACGTGCAAACGAGACTGTTCCATTACATAACGTTTAAACCGTACGAAATCGTAAACCTCCTAAAATATGTAACGGCTCACTCTTTGAGATATTTCATCATTAATCCTTAGACTACAAATGGAGTGCAGTGCAGAGCAGCAGCAAGTAATGCATAATCATTTTATCGACTTGAAACACATAGAATTACTACTTAATCATACTTACATTATTTAGTATATTATCGATCGATTGACGCACCTATTATTTTCTGACTTAGCTTTATTCTTTATCAGATTATTAATTATTTTTTATTCAGAATGTTTATTTTTTATGAAATATAGTCAAATTGAACGAAATTGAATAATTCGAAGGACGAAAAAAAAAGTTGCTTGTGAACCGCATAACAGTACAAAACGCTACTTAGTTGTAAAGTGTGAAAAAGGATCCTGTCATTAGCTAGCGCTGAGCTGTAAAAAAGGAGAACCTGGTTTTATTTAGACCAGTTACTCTAAACGCAAACACAGAAGCTATTTAAAAGTTAAGAGGTCAATACTGTGTATTGTACTGAGATGGTTAACATTTATACATTTGCGCTCGACTATTACAGGGAAGCTGGAATTTTTTCTATGGTTGTAAGACGCAGTTATAATGTGTTGATATATTATAAATTATTTAATTTTAAATTATATTATTATGCTTATATTAGCTAAAATGTATTCAAGTATGTTTATGTTCTTGTAAGGTTTAAGTTTCCATTAAAATCTTTGCTATCCTTTAATTGTCGACCATGGACTAACATACAGAATAGGCTACAGATAGGTGCAATAGGTTTTGGATCCTTATGAATTAGAATAAAGTTGCAGTAAGGCTGTTGATGAACGTGGTCCGGATGGCATAAGAAAGCGGTTCCCGGATTCCTCCCGTCTCAGGCATAGAGTGGCACATTGTGTGGTTTAACTCGGTTCGATTGCGACACACCGCCCCGCCGCAAACCCTGGTGGGGTGAAGGCCCGAGGGGGATTCCACACGTAAAAAAAAGGCTGTTGATGAACATGAGGACGTTGAAATTTAATCATTAAACTTTTTGACTGCTTTTTTTTCTTGAATATTGTGAGGTTAAAAGAAGCATTAATACTAAAAATACATTTATAGGCAATAAATCAGAGAGAATTTAAAAAGATATATTAATTTAACTTCAGTATAAACTCACAGCGTTAATAAAGCTATAGTGAATTTGTATAAATGTCAATAAAAAATTGATGGAATATTTAGTAATTAAAAAACGTGATATTTCATTAGTTATAATAAATTAGTACTCTCGGTGGTCGGCACTTGGTGGAACTTGTTGCAATACATTCTAGAATCAAACTCACTTGTACTTATTTGAAGGTCAACCAGTCAGGATTAAGCTTAATAAAATTACTAGAATAAGTATAAGTGAGTTGATTCTAGAACGTATCACATGAGATATTCTCGTTTAGAGCCATATGGTACAGCCATCGCTGTTTACGTATGACGACCATCAAACTTGTCATGTTAGCATTGCATTATATCTCAGCTTAGCAATAACTTTGTTCACATACTTTCAACTGTAACTAATAAGCCCCGAATTCATCTTAGACTTTAACATTTTGCCCAAAATTTGTTTCGAAATTGCATTCATTTCGACAATTCCCATTGTTAGTGTCGATCATTGGGCAATATTCTCGGAAAATGTGTCATCGACATTTTGCGTTACAATAATGAAAATATTTATTACTTTGTAGGATTGCAATATGTACTGCAACTCCTCAGTCTGATTGGCGTCGGTTGTAATTTTGTAATCGTCTGAATTACTACGTATTTAGTTTCCAAGACAGCAGTTAGCAGTTAATGTACATCTTGTTTTGGTGGCATAAGCCGTAAGTGCTATTTAACGGTGTTCTAGTTATTTAGAACATAAGATATTGCAATCCATACGCTTGATGGTTTGCTGAGATACTTAATGTTTTTAGATTGGATAATAATTTAATCCAACTATAGTAATCTTTTTCAATTTTGAATTCCGTCACAGCTCCTGAATAGGGTATTCTATCGATAAAGTTACATTTTACATATCTGTGTTTATGTAGACATTATTATTCTATGTCTATAATATCACTTCTTGTTTTTAAAATGTAACTATCCCTGTTCGAGTAATTTTTTGGCCGACCCAAATGACTTCACTCTGCCTGTTGTGCATAGGCCATAGGCACAGGACACTGCATCTACGGACCATGTAAGCAGAGCATCACTATAGATGTACGGGTACATGTTCCGCCAAGACAAAGGGAGGATCCTCCGACCAGGCAAGGTGATCATGCCTGGCTGGCCATTGCCCAACGGTTGATGTTGGGAAGTTGTGTATATGTTAATCGGCGCGAAAGCTTCTATTGCGCGATACAGGATTAGTAGCTTCTTCGTACACTATGTCACTCCGTAGTTCAGTGTATCCTCGACAGATGGCGTTGTAATAGGTTTTTGTTGTCGCTGTGTGTGGAAGTCGTCACACGTATATAAATTTTAAAATTTTATTGATTTGCGAATTACTGTCCAATTTGTATTGGTTGTGAACGTAATGACATTGCTAGTAAAGAATGTCGGATAAGGTTTTTAGAACGTAACGGATGCTCGAAACAGGCTGAAGACATGTTTAATGTTTCTAACTTTAATTAATTTGATTAGATAAGAATAACATTGGTTTTGATCGCATTACATAAACAAATCGTAAAATCCACACCCGCAGGCCATGTTCAGAGCAGTAGGTGGTATTAAAGTTGCATACATGAAACAGCAACAAAAAAGTATGATACCTACGCGTTTGACACGGAACTGAATAGTTATTATTTTCCACGCTATGACTTTTTAATACTAATTGAGACCGGTTTTATCCCCTTAATAATTTCAAGAACTTAAGTTTTATGAGATAAATATAAGTCTAGGTGTACCATACTCGCATATGAAACTCAATAATTGGCTATTGGTTTTGTGCAGTTCATTTATAATAGTTCTCGCATAATGTTTATTTAAAAATAAAAATGAATCACAAAAATGTATGTACCCTCATAACTTTCGACCGACTGCACCGAATAGGATGAATTATTTTTTAATGAGTTTGTTATGGACAGGACAAGGTTGGTATAGAAAAAATAAGAGAAAACCGGTGGTATTGGTATTATATTTACTTAGTCCACATAGTCGTATACACTACGGCCCTGCGGGTAGTTAACACGGGCTTACTAAAATAAGTTCTTCGGTAGTTCAAAAAACTTTCACGAGAATGAATATGGAAGAAAGGAGATCGCCGGGTTAGTTAGTTAAAAAATAAAACTCAACATTGATATAACAAAAAAAAATACTTTCCTTAAAAATATTATGAAGAACAACTGGGATTAAATTCATTGCATACTACCAAGACAGGTTAAATTTCAGTCTATATCATGTCTGATATGACAGGTATCGTTGGCCACTCTTATCGGTTCTAATGTAAAGGAAGATTAGGTCATAGGAAAACCACGTGTATAGACGAAGGATAAAGTAATCTCCTTATCCTTTATACATTCCAATTACAAACTTTGAATCTCTCATCTCTTGAAAATCACAACTTACCTATAGATATATTTCGATAATTAATAGACAAAAATGATCATACGTAACTAAGATAAGACTTTTATGTGGACTATAAAGTTGATTTCATGACCAAAAGCTTAAAAATCGAAGTCCTTGTGACTTTTTTCTTATCTCATCTATTACCCGTTCTCATGCTTTGGTGTTATCATGATTGGGGTCAAGATTTAATCATCAAATATCTTGCTAAAGTCATAATTGAGTAGCATTCAGTTGCAGTGCATATACGACGATTGATACCATTGAGGGTTCTGACGTTAACAGTTCATTAACATAAGTGTACACATGTTCCTTCCTTCAATAGTAGCGTGGGAACGCAACTAGAACGAATCTATTACGCAAAGTATCGCAAAGTTTCACAACACTGCTCTGTATAAACTGGTGAACGGCTTTAATATTTTGGAAAATTTATAACGTCATAAGGTATTGCGTCTGTGGTCTAATATTGTATTTGCGCTGTTGAGATGGAGGATCACATCAAAATCATGATGTTGTAAAAGTTTGTTTCTAACCATTAATTTTATGTCTAGTAGTTATGTTGTTAGAAAACATAAGATTGTAACTTCCCTCAAAATTTAAGAAAAAATAGAGGAGTAAATGGTAAAATATATAAAATAAATATTTCCGCCATGTAACACACAACGCCATCTAGTCCCAAACTAAGCAGAGTTTGTATTATGGGCAGTAAACAACTGGTATGAATAGTATTCGTAAATCAGTAATAGTATGATTAGTTTTGTCAATTTTGTATTATACATAGAAAATACCCAAACTCCGAAACAAAAATTTGGCGATCATACAAACATTTGGTCTGTTCCAGGATTTGAAACCGAGACCTCATGGACTACCACTGCGCAACCGAGGCAGTCAAATACTCATAAATAAAAATACTTATAACAGAAGTTAAGGAAATCTAATAGCATAACTTCTTTATCCATCTGTGTATCTGTCATACCCTTTTCAATAGGTAAAAATCCTTGGAACTGTATCAAAGCTTCAAATACAAAGTCAAAAGATTTAGATTTAAAGTGGCATTCGTTTTTAAGGGTAGCGTACTCTCACAAATGCTTTGACTATAGTCTTTTGTAAGACAATTAACAATGTTAATAGAACGAGCTTTGTAGTTTTAAAGGACTCAGTTAAATCACTTAAGTGTAATCTACGTTAGACGTTAGTCACGATCTAGAATCCCGTTTCAAGGCTGTCTTTGCGGCATTTAAACCGTGTATATATATTAAGTGAGAAACTTTCTCTTAAACCACAATAAAAATATATTATTGAAAGTGTCTAGGGCACAAAGAATGCATGCTGGACATAGGCCAAGGCCTATGTCCGGCTGTTGTCTACAAGAAATGAAAGAAAAAAATGACTACACGGTTGGCCTGGTGGTATCAGTGGTCGCCACACCGCTTCCTACTGCGCCAAGTGTTGTGGCTTCAAATCCTACATGGGACAACACTTTGTGTGATCCATAAATTGTTGTTCTAAGTCTGGGTGTACTTTGTGTCCGTTTTATGTATGTTTGTAAAGATCCCCGCGACACAGGAATGTATATTCCTAGCGCGGGAGTTGTAAAAAAAAAAATGAACCGGTTTTGTGCTGCTCGCATCCATCACATATTTTTCTAATGATTTGTGTCTATTGAACCTGTTTTTCTCTGTCATCAAACTGTTTTTTTTTGTTTATCTAATACTCAACCGTATCTTTCATTGTTATGAGCATAAAAAAATCTATATTTCCAGAGTAAATGAAATCGAAATTGCAATTAAGTTTTCTTATTATCAAGACTTTAACATTGGCTACAAATAAAGAAGGGATTTTCCTATATTTCTACATTGTATTAAAATCAAGAACTTTGTAAAAATACGTCTTAAGTACGCGCGTTCTTACAATTCATACGCACGAAGTATACATAACATATTATACCCGTTCAGCAGTGAATGCCGGTAGGTTGATTTTCATTTCTTTATTTAACTTTTTTTCTCTTGTATATGACGTAAGTACTCTAAGTTCTCTCTAAAGTGGAACAAAACCAGTCTCGGTATTTATTAACAATGAGAGCAAAAAAAGGAACAGTTCAACGCCGGGTTTTTTGTGAGACCGTAGCATAACTCCGGTCTATTTGGCGCATATGTGTTGTCTATGACGTGTGACGATGTGACGACCTTTATGTGTTACAATAATCTTTCTGCAGCATAATAGGACGACATAAAAAATTAACTTCTGTAGAAAGAAAGAAGTTCATAAGAGGAAGTCGACAATGCAATTGATATGAAATGATTGCTTCACCATATTCCAGCTTGCTCTTCTTACTTAATACTTTCCAGTTTGTTGACTTTTTCAATTTGCCGTTGGCTGTCAGATGGTACATGAGATAGACATCTCAATTTTATCATGTTGCATGTCAAATACGACTTTAAAAATCTCGTACGATTGTTTTCAAATTGTCTATATGTCTTAAATTATTAAGAATCAAATATAAATAAAATGAAACATATAAGATATACAGGCATATCCGAAAGTTATGGCTTTTCTTAAGTTAAACGAAATATGCCAGTTTATCTTGTTGCCTGGTTATTCGAGAAGCAAATCTCATTTAAGATCAGGATGTATTCCGGAAACAGAAGGTTGCCTATGGCTTTGAGTCCTTCTTTATTATAAATAAATTGGAAAATGAAAAAATAATTTATGAGCTACTAAAAACCTTCAAGCACTGAACGATGGCTTTTATCCAATGTAAATTACACAGTGACTGAACTCGTAAAATACATTACGTAGCCACATAGTACAAATAACTGCGTAAAATTTATTCGAAAGCCATATAGTGAAGTGGTAATGAGTCTCAAAATTGACAGACAAAAGAACAAGACAATCTGCCTAGATCAAATAGAAATAGCTTTGAGTTCATCTTAAACTAACCACAACCGTAAGAAAGAATCAAAGTATTCGAGTATATTTCGAACTAAGTAGTTTAATTTCATAACAATATTTGACACAACATTTTGCCGTATCATTAAGCCTTTTAAAGTCAACGGACAAATTTTGAACAAGATCAACGTTTGAAAATGATCTAATTCGTTTAGCCATAACATCGTGCTGACATTAGATTACGAGTTATTTATTTACGAAATTGAGGCCAATTAACGGTAACAATTAACAACTGGTAGTAACAATGAAATATTATCCTTAGAATAATCACAATTCCATATAATTTTCCGTCTTATCGGAAAAAAGTAGTTTATTACGTAGTGTCCTAATTATGAGTATTAAACAAGTAAGTCCCACATAATTCCACCAATATTGGTATGAAGTAAAGACTGTAATAAGTTGTAAATACTGCTAAAATTTATTAGCAATGAATTCTGTCTTTCTTCTATAATTTAATTCCCATTCCATACCTTAAAGAAACACATCAGCAATCAATAATCTAATCTGTGTACAAAAACATAATATTTATACACGGCGTAGAAAGATCAAGTCTTTTTGTGTTTTTCTACGTATCTATATTCGTAAAAAGTTTACCATTATATAATGAAACTTATTATTAATGTATTATAGCCCCTACGTACAGTATTGGCGGTACCGCGTTCGGGTATTTGCTAATTGATCGTGCCGCAGGCACACGTCACTAACACTGACAAGAAGCCGGAGTGCATCATTTCAGTTGTGACAGCTTTACAGAACACTGTTTTGTACATTTCACTGTAAATGATTGTTGCACATTGTTGTTGTACATTTCAATGTTACTATGACGGTCGTATCATATTTTTTTCAATATGAAAGAAATTTTAGTAGCATCAGAGTATAGTTAATGAGAATTAACACTTGCCTAATAGCATGTTTATTTGAATGATCTTATAGTTTTGAAATACTGTTACAGGATCTTGGATTAGTTACTGTCCCATTGACTGACGATTATTTATACCGACCAAAGAGAGTTTAGCAGCAACGTTAGTTGAAATTTTTTGCTCTATTTTGATCAAGTTTGAATGTACTTAAATTATATTCTACGCTAATATCTATTTATTTTTACTCATTAACCTGCATATCTAGGATTCTAAAACCATCCGCTAACGGCGTAATTGCCGGGATGTAGAGAGGCCACGCCAACCGATAAATTACCTCATGTGCATGTCAATAGCAATGGTATTTACACAAAAACAATAAAGGCGTAGCGAAAATTCAAAAATAAAATTATTTAATTTTGTAATTTAGTGAAATAAATAAAAAAAATACGTTAAACTACCGGACTAGCAACATGGACTAATTAAATAGTTAAATCGTATTGAGCACAATAACAACAAGTCGAATTTATGCAAGCATAAATATGTCGGAATTGGAATTAGATACAGAAATTATCGATCCCGCGGGATGTCAGTGGGTAGCATCCCGCGGGATCGATATATTGCTTTTTGTTGTTTTACATTATGTATGTACTACACGCGCCCAAAATCCGCTTTTATTCATACATTCGACTATTCTAATCCCTAACAACAACATTAGTCCGGTTAATCGAGTTTCTAATGTGAATGTAAAAAAACGAAACAATACTTTGGAAACTTTATTCTTTTTGCCTTTAATTTTTTGGAAGTATTTGGTTTACGATATACGAGGTTCGATTTTCTACAAAAAATATTGAATTTCGATGAAATTAAGAAAGTTGAGGATAAAAATAACTAAATATCTAAAAATTGTTATTCATAAAGTTTTGTAGTAAGGACCTTAAGGGGTCGAAATAACAATATTAATAATACGACTTACTTACTTGGTCGAAGAATAAATTGATTATAAAGATTAGTTTGTTGAATATATACAATAACAATATAGAATTAAGTAATCATTAATGTAAACAATCAAAGCTAACTACATAACATAATAATATAACAACTAAATTTGGGAACCAACTTAATTTATAAAAGAATAATATATATATAAATAGTAATAATATCTATGTAAATAACACACTAACACGATATAATTTTTTTCGTTTTTGTAACCTGTAAGAAATAAAGGCTTCTATATTTATTTATTTATAAAGATTAGTAAAATTTAATCATTTCGGTTAAACACTTATATCAACTTGTCGCAAGTCGTCACTTCATCTGGCTTGTGGGCTTCCTATATAGGCGCCGGCACGTAACTTCGCCAGATTTCGGCGTAGTGGGGGTAAGTTCTCGTATAGTACACTTCTGGCAACAAATTAAAACGAACAAAATCGACGTGCAATCGACTGACGGTTCAATCGCTTGCTCAGAACGGTGCTACTACAACCCCCTTGTTCCTTTAACCACCAAAAGAACCTAAAAAACTACTTCCACGCATGAAACGAATCTGGTCAAGTTAAGTGCCGGTCGCGAAACTAGGGTTACCAAGACGTAGTCTTCATTAAAATAAATATACACAAACGCATTCTGCGACTAAAGATAACATCAGTGAATGGACGACGTGGAAACCCAAACGAAGAGTATTTTATTAAATAACAGTGTTATGTCATATTTCCGAACTCCAGCTGGTAATGAAGAAACGAATATATTTAATTATGAAACAGTTACACCGTTTAATGAAAACATAGTTTTTTTTAAATATTATTTATAATTATTTGGTTAAGTAATAAAAACATAAAAAAACTTTATTTAATCACAGATTTTTAAGTATTACATACTTTTTATCTGCAAATCTAAACATTTTAGAATAATTGTAATTTTAATTAGAGTTGAGTAATATACGAGATTTTTTTATGATATACGTTTCAAACGAACTGACGTATCTCCTGATGGACACCCGCAAAACCAGAGGGTCACAAGTGCGTTGCCGGCCTTTTAAGCAGAAGTACGATCTATTGATGGATTCATTTATATTTGTTTTACAGTTGATTTAAAAATGCATTGGTTTCAGATGCTAATAATTCGAGGAATCAAAATTTCTCAACGTTTCAAACTGCAATATCAGTAGTGTAACTTATAGGTATGTGATATCAGCGCTAGTATACTGTGTCAAATTACGCTATCATTGCTGGATTATAAATCTTTATCTATCTTAATAGGATTATAAATCTATCTTTTAAGATAAATAGATTTTGGAAGAGTTTAGAAAATACATACATCTGCTATATAAAACTATGATAATTTTATCAGTGCATAGCAGGTATGTCTCGTATGGTTTTTTCTGTGTGCGGCTTTTATTTTGGAAACTGTACCAAACTATGTGTAATCGTCATTCTCATCAATATGACCACAATTTTGTGCACTGAAACGTACACGATTGGGACCGGAATTCAATACGATTCTGGTAAATAGACTATAATTTTCAATCCGTTATTTGGTGGTGGAAGTTATTTAGAGTGTAACAGTTTTTTATAAATAACGAATAATTCTATTTCGAAAAAATATTTTGTTACAATGAAGTAAATAAATGCAGGGTTAGTTTGTAAGTGAACACTTACCATCGCCTATGGACACTTGAAATCCTAGAGGATCGCAGGAGTGTTGGCATCTCTCGAGAGCGATGTACACTCCTTTCTTAAAATCAGCATCCTCAAAACCTTAACAAGAAACTCGTTCAATCACTAGAGTTCGTAAATTTCTCCGACAGTGACGTGGCTACCATTATGTACTTTAAGCAAATATAAGTGAATTGCCTGTGCGGTATATCTATAAAATGTATATACTTCGAATTACATATATATATAAAGGGTCACATCAGAAACGAGGTGATCCGACAAAGAACCAGGGTCATCGACGTAGCCCACAGGATTAGCAAGCTGAAGTGGCAGTGGGCTGGCCACATTTGCCGAAGAACCGATAACCGTTGGGGTAAACGAGTTCTTGAGTGGAGACCGCGTCTCGGCAAACGTAGTAGGACGTCCACAGGCCAGGTGGAGCGATGATTTGCGCGGGACGACTGGCAGCAGCTGGATGCGAGAAGCCATAGAGCGAACTAAGTGGCGTGAAATTGGAGAGGCCTATGTCCAGCTGTGGACTGCGGTAGGCTGATAATGATGATGACAAAGTAGTGTGTGACGCCCACAATTGTGTGACACCCTAATGAGGTGAAGTGATGATTTACGCAATATGGCTGCCAGGAGCTGGATGTGAGATGCCAAGGATCGAACTAAGTGGTGTGCCTTTGGAGAACCCTATGTCCCGCAGTGGACTGCAATATATTGATGATGATGACTTAGAAAAATATAAATATGTTTATCAGCAATACCATTATCAAATTGTACCTTAGTTTAGGACCATAAAGTTGCATATAAGATGGACAGGGTTATTATTATTAGGAAACAATTTTCATCGTCTTAAACTAACTTTAATGTTAAAACTAATGAATTTAGCAGAAATGAGCAGAGATACTAAATATCATTAACATAACTAGTACCGGTACACAAAAAAAATATGATTGCAATTTGGTATGGGTCTAGTTTTATTTTATTTATTTTTACAATTAAGTTATGAATAACTGCCAAGTAGTAACCGTTTCGCTTGGAACTTGCGTGTAATTATAAAATGATTGCTTTCTATCTTGAGTAGTATTTTATTTGAATATTCATATAAGATTATGTAATTCGATCGCAAAGTTATATGTAACTACGACTTATTTACATTGTCACATTGGCACCTGGTAACAGTATATAATGAGGTCAACTCTAATATGTTTTCTGGTCTGATTGATATTAATAAGTGTCGATTATATTAGTGTTTTCGGTTAGATTGGTCAATGATCTATAAAGGATCTGAAGGAGGTCTATTGCGTAAGGAATATTAATAATTCAAACTATTTCTCTCCTATATTACATTAAAGATATACTAAAACTACTACAGCGATACTGATGCTATCAAACCCAGGACTGGTTTTTAAAGGCCACGATTGTATCAAGACACTATCTTTCAAAAGACTGTCACTATCGCAATAGAACCAGTTGAAACTATCAAATTGCCTTAACGAACACAGAAGTATACATAGATCTTTCTAAAATATAATATTTGTAGATCATCAACTCTATCGGAGGCTTGAAATGCATTACTTTCTATTTGATTCTATCCAGAAATAAATGATTTTAAAATACAACTCTCGCATTAGTAATAAATTCTGTGCTGCGGGCGACTTTATACAGATATATGTAACGGACACAAAAAACACTAAGACTCAGAACGATTATTTGTGATTCATACAAAGTGTCATATATATCTTCGAAACCACAAGACTCAATGAAACGGGCAACGACGAGGTGATCACTTAAACCACTGCGACATTCGTCGAGTCAATAATACTTATATAATGATATACAGATGCTTGATCTTGAATCGTGAAAAGAAGCAATGAGAAGTGAGTTGATACTTAGTACATAATAGCTTATAGGCCAAAAGAGCTCTATGATTAAGTAAATTGTTTAGTGTTTTGAAATACGTTCTAAGTCTTGAAACAGTTTATTGTATTAGGACAAGTTTAAGACTTGAAAAACAGTCGGTCTTGGTTGGAATTTTATATTTTATTTATTTTTAACTGCCTCGGTGGCGCAGCGGTAGCGTATGCGACTGCTGTTCTTGAGGTCTCGGGTTCTATTCCCGGGTCGGATCAAATGTTTGTATGATCTACAAATGTTTGTTTCGGAGTTTGGGTGTTTTCTATGTATGATATGTATGTATTTACAAAAAAAATGTATATATGTATTTATATCAGTTGTTTAGTACCCATAATACAAGCTCTGCTTATTTTGGGACTAGATGGCGTTGTGTGTTAGATGTCCGAAAATATTTATTATAATAATATTATTTATTTATTATTATAATAAAATATTTTATTTATTATTTACTTCATAGTACATCCATATTTATAACAGTATAACCAAATCTCAGAAAAGTGAAACTATGAGATGTATGTAGTTGTAATCACGTACTGATTTAGCAACTCAAGTATTATTTCTATTGCAATAAAATAAGAATATCATTATTAAATGACCTAGTAACATTTTACGCAGTGATTAGTTTATAAGATAATCTAGCATAGAAAAAAGCAAGTCATATTTTTTAAATATGCTTTATTGTGGACCGATAAATTTCTCTCATAGTTTAATACAGTTCCTGGATCTGTACAGTCCTGATCATGCGACCCATTTTTAAACCCCGATAGACCCCGCAAAAAGAAATGTCATATTTTCGATGTACAAGAAACAAAACTTTCCTAAGAGTGGAGTGGATGAGCGATAGTCACTATAATATTTGTTAATATCATATTAGTACAAGATGTACAAACAAAACTAAAATTAAAAACTTAAAAAAACACCCCACGCCAGCACCTAATCGAGTAATCATACGCCAAAAATGCCTTTGATCATTTTGGAAAAGAGCTGATCTCTTACACTGTTCGACTAATATTACCAAACCAATCAAACATAGCTAAAAACAACCGCAAGGAAACTGACTTTCAAATGAAAAAAAAGCGCATCGAATCGGTTCATCAGTTTGAGAGCTACGAAGCTACACACAGACACACAAATAGACAGATAGACAAACTTCAACTTCAAACTTATAACAACCCTATTTCTGACTCCGGGGTTAAAAATCAGCTATATTAATTAGTATTAATATAAAATATTTGATTTTTATTTTGTACCTTTTCTTAAAGCGCATTAAGGTCAAGTACGTGCGACACGCAATTTCAGTTTTTTCGGATTGTTAGAAGTATTTACGGCGCTAAATGTTATAGATTTCAGTTCCACGTGAAATAACACTTTAATAGATCCACAAATGCTATTCAAGATGTTCTTTGTGTTCCTTTCATGAATGTTTGTAAAGTCCCAGCGACTCAGTATATTTTCATAATGCCTACATTATGTATGTGCTATTCTTGTGAAAAAGAAAACATTTTTAGGCATATTTGATGGGCAAGTAGTTACACGACTTACCTACTAAAACCAATCGCAAAAAAATATCCACAATCAATACTAATGAATGCCCACTTTTTAATGAAATTATTGCACCACCTTTTATATTGTCTTAACATAACACTCATGTAACATAAATGTTATATAACCTCATTGAAGCATAAATTGAAATTTAATCGCGATAGTATATTATAAGGTATGTACCTTTTTTGTAGTCGATTGTTGAAGTTCTATTACGATCAGTGAAATCGATCGAAACGTCGGATAACGTGTCAGTCCATAAAACGCCATTATGTCTCGAGTTATTTATTTGTTCTGGGCAGAAAAGTGGAAAAAAATACTTATGGTTTATTTATTTTTTAAGTTTTGTTATTATTAGATTAATTTATACATCATAATTTCAAATTCCGTATATAACTTACAAGAATTTACATAAATGCATCAAATATATGGTTTTTGTTTTGTTGCTGTTATGAAGCAAAAACTAAAACAAAACTATTTTCGGGTCGGACCAAATGTTTTTATGATCTGCAAATATTTTTTTCAATGTGTATATTTAATCTAAATCTCCAAAACGGATCCAATAATTTTCTTGAAACTTAGTATGCTGGGAGTTTCGGAGGCGATAATTCGATCTAACTTGGATTCATTTTTAGATAATTTTCAAAAAAAATACCGTCCTAAGCTCTGTCATCCAGGTGCTTATGTTTAAATTACGCCCAGATCAAAGAACAAAGAATCTTGCTTGCTGAATCATATTCCCTCGGTGGATAGTAAATCCATGAAATCTGTTCTAAGAGCTACTAGAAAATCACGTAAAGCCCGAAATTAAATACAGTAACTTCATCATCAGCCTACCGGAGTCTACTGCTGGACGCATTGAGGGTTTTGTCCACAATCATCACATTAAAAGTAACTTAGTTACACTGATTACCGATGTGGAACATAATTAAGTAATAAATTAAAGTTACGAGATATTAACTTGGAAATTACTGTTAATTCGACAAGTATGCGTTGTTTCTACAAAAATAAAACATAATAATGTTAAAATAAAAATTATTACCATATTTAAATAAATGACGACGTAAACGATTTATTAATTTATGTTAATTAATTAAAATATTTAAATTTTAATGAAATACCTAAATATTTTTACATATATTTATGTTATTTCAACATCATTCCAACGGGTGCACTACATAAATAAAGATTTTTTATCTGTTCAAGTTAAAGAATTCTTTTATTTATGTATTGGCCAACAAAAGTGCCTGCCTGATGGAAAGCATAAGCAGAATCCAAAAGTGGTGGTCATCAAATTCATTGTGAATGCAGAAAATGCAATGCTTTGCAGCATGGTGACCATGGCCTAGTAATGCTTCTGCATTATTGGGCAGGCATTGAACTAAGAGAAGGAAACTCATTACGTCGACCCCAAACAAACTTGGAAAAGACCAAGAAGGCAAAGATCATGGCGTGGCTGTCTACATCCCAAGGAGTCCTTATCGACCTATTTTGTAGTCTATATACTTCTGGAATGTTGTATTTGATCAGCTCATAACAGAAATCGTTCTTATAAACATAGTGCAAAAGTATACTAAAATGCTAAACTTCTACAAGCACTGCAATACTACTACTTGCACGTTCTATATTTTATTATATATCTAGAGTAGAAATTTTCAATGCCATCTAGTACATCACTATTTTTTTCATCCATAAATAATCACATGGGTATAAAAACTGTGCTATAGGATAACCAAGGATATCTTGGCTGTGCCCGTATGAGAATGAATCTACTGAGATCTAGCGATTCTTCGTCGGTGGCATTTAATACGTCTCATTGAATAAACAATCATTGGTAAACTCATTATTTATCTTACGATCGCTGACCTTTTCAGGGACCATTTTTATCTTAACCCTGAACTTTTCAAACTTGTTCCGTGCAATATTTTTTACAAGGCCCATTAATTAAGGCATTTAATATTTATTAGGACAGTTTGTAATATGCAATACCCACGATTACACTACCGTCGTTACACTAGATAAACTGTGTAAGATTATGTTACGGTAACGAGTTTTTTTATGCGATACGTATTATGAAGTAATTATTATTATGACGAGGAATGCCGGTCTGCATACGGTTAATCAATTTTTATTTATTTAAATAGTATTTTATTGAATTTATAGTCACTATCGGACGTGGTATTTGGATACAAGTGCAAATAGACTGACGATTATAGAAATGTGTCAACACTTCCTTATGGTCTTATTGGCCTTCCTTCATAAAATGATTACTATTAGATTACACCTTATAATTAGTTTGTGTAACCTCGGTCTTGGTAGATGTTATATTAGGTAAATCGAATTCCCAATCATTAAATCTTTTTGGCTGGTACATAGTAATGTTCCAAAAATATATATTCTTCAGACTAGCCCGCCGCGGTAGTAATAGTAATCTGGTCTGTGGTGGCTGGTGTTATAATGACTTTTTTTTTTTGACGTGGTGGAATGCCTTTACGCACTTCGCTCCCCCCCTGCGGGCACAGGGGGTTCGCTTCGTGTGGGACTCCTGACTGACACCAGCCAGACTACCCACTAAACCACCACGGTGTGCCACTCTGCGCCTGAGACGGGAGGGATCCGGGAACCGCTTTCTTACGCCATCCGGAGGTGTTATAATGACTAGACCAACCTCTACAGATAAACTCAAAATTGAAGTGCCTATTTAATATTTCAAATTAGGTTTTAACTAAATGCATTTGAAAGTATATAAGGTACTTTCATCCAAAATGCAACTTTTTTAAGTTTTATCTGTCTGTCTGTTTGTTCCGGCTAATCTCTGGAACGGCTAGACTGATTTTGATGGAAATTTCACTAGCAGATAGCTGATGATATAAAGAGTTGCTTAGGCTTCTTTTCCTATGTTACCCGCAGTTGTTATTGTACAACACCGCAAAGCTCAGCTAGTCCTACATAACAACACAACTGTCTATTCATACTTAGATTCAAATAATTTCAGCCGTTTGGTGTAAAAGAGTTATATAAATAAACCTTCTTAACAAATTTCTTAAATGTTTACAAACATTTATATCAATTATATTTAGAAAAACTTGGAAATTATACAAAATTATAGCTAGGTAAATAAATAAATACACCTATCAAAAGAACAGTATCGTTCGTGAGGGAGCAAAGTAGTTCAAGACTTTACTGAGTGTGTAACGAAGATGTTGACTATACTACTATACACTCTAGTTACTTATCAGAGGGCAACATCGCACAAGAGGAACATCACCGGCATATTGCATACTTGCTCCAAGGATTTTATGTTATCAAACTTTTTGTAGTAATATTAGCCTAACCACCGGAGGACTATTATAGTCGTATTCTATAGTATTCTTAAAAAAATCCTATAAAATTTTAGAAGATTTTATTACCTCTGTGCCAGTTACATATTTAAAGTGACTTTCGCAGAACTGTTCGGTTCGTATACTAAATTTTGCAAATCGTTACTTTTGTGAACAAAGGGATTCCAACATTTCTTTAATCTGTCTTAAAAACCTTTTAAAGGGATATAATTAATGTCAAATGAAGTCCTGAAATAAATTCTTTAGTGAGTTTTTGAGCAGGATTACTGAGACTTCACTAAAATAATTTACTATCCCTAAAAGCTTGGTTATTATTAATTACTAGAAGTGTTTCTAGAGTAATGTTATATCATTATACTCATTTAAAGAAAGTGACGTAGGAAATGTTCTATTTCAATATCCTTCAAATTTTCAACTTTATTTTGTTCAATCGAGAAATTTGTAAAAATTACTCTTAATTTCTTCATTTCGTTTTTCAAACATATGATATTTGAACTACAAAAACAATACCAATAAATATGTCTTTCATCATCACCAGCCTCTTTTAGTCCACTGCTGGACATACATATACATAGGCCTCCCCAATTGCTCGCCACTCTGATAAATTTTGTGCTACTCGCAAATTCTTTCTGCCAGTCACTTTGTACAAGACATCACCCCACCTAGCCTGTGGATGTCTTACACTACTAATACATCTTTAAACTTTAAAAATCTGTGCAAAGAATTCCAATGAAATCGTGATTATTCAATCCGCAACCTTAAAATGGATTATAGGCTTGTTTACAATTTGAAGTGGTGCTTCCAAAGCTTATGACGAAATGCGCGAGTTGTATGCAAACGCACGTCGAATTCACTGACGTGCATGCATGCATAAAATTCACTCCAAATAAGAAAGGGGCCGAGTTTTATAACGCTACATTTATGGCATTTTTACTTCATTTGTTTATTAATTGCGAAGATTCATTATTAATTTATCTATGGGCGATGGTAATCGCTTACCATCAGGCGATACGTCTGGTCGTTTGCCAACAATATCATAAAACATATCTATTGAAGGTTGTGTAATGATGTTCAATATTATAAACACGCTTATAATTACCCCCTTTTGATTGATTGCAATCACGAAACATGCTATGTATAAGTAGCTACATAATAATATGTAGGTACCTGTATTAGTAAGCAGGATGATATATGGCGCATTTAATTTTGTTTTTAAATATTACTAAACGTTATTCATATATACAAAACTAGCTTTAAAATGCGGCTCGTCTGAAAAATATCATGCCATCATGTCTCTTATCGCGGTAAAAAGTAGCCTATGTCCTTCCTCTAGAATCAAAGTATCTACATGCAAAATTTAATTAATTTGGTGTAGCGGTTTAGCCGTGCAAGCGTGACAAACAAAGGGTTACTTTGGAAGTTGTAATATCAGTAGTTATGTATGGATTAAGCAGATTTAAAAATGACAGATTTCATACTATACTGCTTGAATTTGTTTTGATTTTTATGGGAAAAAGCATTTCATGTTTTCCCTGAATTAACGTACCATATTGAAAAACAACTCTTTTTCTATTACAAGATGTAAGTTTAAACAGCTTGGTATAATATATTACTAAAATTAGAGTCTAGCTCACTAGCTAAACAATTACCACTGCTAGCGTACTACCTAAAACGGGTTTTAAAACCAATAACCAAATCTCACACGCGTAATATCTATACATCATCATCATCAAGTACCCATAATGTAACACTACTGAGTTCAGTCTCCTCTCAGTAGAGGTTCACGTCGCCATAAGTCGCCACGCTGGCCAAGTGCGAGTAGAAATCAAAAAATCAGAACGAGGAAATAATAATATCCGAGTAATTAAAATATAAACCTGAGAATTGTTTACACACATAGTAGTCGTACGCCAATAAATAAACGTTAAAGAGTAAAAAAGAACTAGCTTATTAAGCACAAAAAATAAAATTATTTTTAGAAGCGATCGATTGATTTTACCTAACATATACAGTCAGTTTAATCATCTGAAAAGTTCCACTCATTAATAATGCCACGCTATATCAATACGGATTAACGCTGCGTTTTTGGTACCACAATTAAATCACCCCGCAATTCGACAATACTATATTATATGCTCTCTGAATTTTACAAAGAGCTTCATATGTTAATGAGACTGCTTTATTAATCTGAAAACTCAAAGCCCCTTTCAGTCACTCGTTTTGTAGTCAAGTGCGTTGATATAATGAATAATTTTGTAAATGATGTATAATAAGCGATATTATTCAACTGCAACGAGTCGATGAGAGCACATTTAAAACACAAGTCAAAAGTGAAACACAAAGAATGAAAAGGTCATCCACAAAAGTCAAAAAATCTTTTGTAGATGACCACGTTGGAAATATGAGACATCAATTGTGTTTAATTGCGATCTTTATTTTGTCAATCCAAAGTACCGTTTAAGAATCATATTTCTATTTCCCAGCAATAGTACTTTTATTTTAGTATAGTGATAATCGGTAAAATAATTTCAGGTGGTAAAAGAATCAGGTTTATTATATTGTCAAATAATAATAATATTGGAAATGTAATGTCCACAGTTTGGTATTCAAGAAATTTTTGATTTCTCAAATAATTTATACCTTTACTCAATAATTAAATGTATTATTGCATAATTACAGTTTGTTGTCCCACAATCTATAATGTTAGTTACCATTAAATAGGTGATATTTCGAGTTCATCTGACCTTAATTGTTCAGGCTGATGAAAATATTTATTATTAATTCACAGACGTTAACTTTGAAATAAATTCGAATAAATTATTTAAATATATCTTAAGAAACAATTTTTACTGCTCACATTCAGAATAACAGAGTTGACATCTCGATGAAAAACCTTTACAATTAATTATTAAATTGGAAAACGTTAGTATTTTCATGAAGAATTCAGGATATTAAGTCTATATCTGATATATTTTTGATCTCATTTGCCTGTACAGAAATTTCAATAGCCTAGAATCGATTAAAAAAACCTGCAAATATATTGAAGGATACGCCAAGCATTAAATAAATGCAATCTACTATTTTACTACTTCCGGTTTTCTTTATTAAAAGTGACGTTGTGTCAATTCAGAATATTTTATTTCCATTAAAAAGTAGATAGCATTCAATATTAATTTATTCTAGAAATTCCTTACACTATAATGATTTCCAAATGACATCGTAAAGTTAAATTCTGCCGTTTTTGTATAATATGCATAAAGAAATAAGTATCTCAGAAATTCTAATGGATTCACAATGACGACAGTTACTAAGAACCTTATAGTGTAACAATCGAATGTGCGTAAACTCTTTTCTGATTATACCAATGGCGCACAGAAATCTCAACACAAAAACACAAAGACGTAATGAAAAAGTAACTTTTAGAACGTAAAGAGATTTAGATTTAGAAGAGTAAAGAGATTTCATATACACATGTGTATCTTTGTCTTGATCGTCGCTTTCCTTTAAGTGCGTTAAAAGACAAATGCCTATGCCATTACTCAGCTTAAAAAAGTATCAAGACTGTCACACAATCAGTGGCCACTAAAGGAGGAGTGTATTCGGAAGAAAGCCTTTATGAGTAAGGTGGGGTAGGTTTGCGCTTGCGACGATCGGCCAGTGTGTGCGTAGTGCCATCGCGTGCGGCCGTATTTCAAGATTCGCTTTCGAGAAAACGAAATCGTAAGTGTTTTGCATACCTTATTCATTGTATTGTGTGTTCAAATAATTATTTTTGCGTGTTAACGGTTATGTTTAGTGCAAAGCGATTTATCATGAGCTTTTGCGAATATTTTTTTTGTTTTTAGTTTTATTAATACGTTAGTTACATTCCTTGCAATAGTGATGATCCAACTATGGTTATATTAACCAATTTAAAAAATATATTTTATATGTATCAAAATACATTATAATTAAAACGCACAATTTCTTTGTGATATTATTTTTTTTAATAATGAAAAAAAAATACGCCATATATAAGATATGAATTTTATACATTAAAGACTTATTATATTATGGATAAAATCACTGTTATAATATTACACAAGTTATTCTATTACTCATAGGCAAATCTGCTTTGATTCAACTTGAACTTTATTTATAGCTTTATTAATAAAGTTCAAGTTGAATCAAACCTACTACATTGTTAATGACCCTGGCTGTTAAGCCGGTAGTCATCATAGCACATACTTAATTGTTCGAGGAGCACGATCATTTTGTTGTGTATGTGGGTGAAATTCATCTATATTATTTATGTTTTTCAACAGTCTGGTTTCTCTGGCTCTGGCTCTGTCTAGTTTGATATTAGACTGTCGTGTGTGAGATGTATGAGAACACTTTTATTACTGTCATGATGTAAAACCTCTCCTAGAATTAATACTGTACCACCAACGCTCATTGAGCTTAACGATTTTGAATTTACACTCTAGTATTGATTTGTTTAAAAATGTTTGGCCTTATAATTTTATTTTAATGTTCTTTTAATACAACGAGTACATGAGAAAGGCTTAATAGAAGTCTACCTTTAACTACCAGTGTGACGAAATAGTGTGTGACGAGAGACTCTGCTCCACTTCTTAATCTATCTTCTAACTACTAATAATATTGCTATCTATAGAAGAGTGTGACTGGTATTAATTCGACATTCGATAAAATTCTTCTAGCGAGTGCTTTTCGTGCCATGTGGTTCAAAGAAAGTCTATTCTACTATTCGACCCTGTCTGAGAACGCTAATTCTGATTAAGTCTTAACTAAGTCTGATTATCGTACTTTATGTTACTCTAAGTATTAGGTTGTATATTGTCTAGGGTTGCAGCCAGTAATATTTCTTGAACCTGTTTATAACTAAAAGAATTTAACATAATACATTATGCATAAGATTTAGAAATTTTGCTACGTATTCCGATACGTTAAAGCCCAGATTTGCATAGTTGTTGATTTGAATAAACAAATTATTGATAACAGACACTTATTAATGATTTATAAAACAAGAAATTTCTAAAACTTTGTATATTGGTCGGGAATAATATTAATAATAATATTATATATATATATAGAGATATATATATAAATGAATCACCGAAATGTCGGTACGCGCAAAATTTCCGATCGACTGCACCAAATTGTATAATTCTTTCTTTTACTCGTATGTTGTCTTTCGTTCGTTATTGTCAGGACAAGGTTTGTATAGAAGAAAATTAAAACAAAACTAAAATTGTTATATTTCCAAAGTCCGCAACTATACACTGTGGAAAACTAAGACGGGCATGAATATTAAAATAAGTTTTCGGAAATTGATCAATAAAATACAGTACGAAGTTTGCCGGGTCAACTAGTGAAATGTAAAATCGATTTGATTTAGAGCCTTCAGTCCTGTAGGACTAGTTTTTACCCGACTACGGCGAAGCTAAAAGGAAGAGTAATAGTTTTGGCAATTTTAATACTAAGCGGAATTAAAGAGGTATCAACAGATTCGTTGTAATGGTCTGGATGAGACAGGCTATATAATTTTTAGTGAAAAGTTAACGTAGTTAAGTTTTTAACTTTTTCTTGATTACTTTTTCGTTGGTACAATCACTTTTTTTTGTCTGTGTGTACCTTATCCACTATATATATGTACGTGTTCAGAAAAATATATTCATATTTATCAGCAGTCCGGTTGCTTTAGAGTGATACACTATAGTACCGGTTCTGCTGGGTCCTGTAGTTGGGATAAGATGACAATGTGTAAGATGTCATTTATTATTATTTTTTATGTATGTCACGATATTTTATTACCTATATTCCCATTTCCTATGAGGCAAGTAAGTCGTTTATGAATGGTTGGATGGATAAGTCTCACAATTAGTTGTCACTTCCAACTGTTATCGTCCGTATAATGAGCGAAGAAGTTAAGCAGGAAGTTAATATATAATAACATATTATTAGAAAACCTTTTCAAGGAAAGAAATCGGAATTGAATGTTCTTTGCAGTAAATAATTGTAGGTAGCTACTAAAGAAAGTTAGTATTAAGTTAATAATAACTTACTAATTATAACAAAAAATGCGTATGTTTTTGGCGGTAGCGAGTAGTTCTATGTTCTTCCTCAAGAATCAAATTATTTTCATGCCAAATGTAATTGAAATCGGTGCAGTGGTTTAGCCATGATAGCGTAGACGGACAGAGCTACTTTCTAATTTATAATATTAGTATGGATAGTAACAATTTTTTTTTATTCAGATTACTTGGACTCGCTTTAAATTAGTGTACTTAGATAATTAATGGGAACAATAGTATATAGATTGACAATACCTCTTGTCCCTGGTAAACTCCATGGGGATGGGCAATATCGTGCAACAAATATACAATCATCCCTATTATTACGCTTAACTTTTAATACACTGAAATAATTGAAGAAGTCAACAGCCTAGAGAGGAAAGGGAGCTTAGTAAATTCGATATTACTTTTTATTTAACTCATAGGTAAAGTGTATATCTAATCTCGGCAACGGCCCCAACGATTTTCATGAAATTTAATAAAATTGCTTGGGAATCAATTTAGACAGAATTATTTTTAAAAAACTACCGGGCACTACAAAAAGTACAAAATATATTAATCAATAGTTGTACGGTAAGCTCATTAATTAACTTATAGGTAAAGTGTTTATCAATGTGTCGGTAGTAACTGTATCTATTATATATTTGAATTAGTATGACATTTACTCACAGGGTAGCGAAAATCACAGGTTAGCGAAAATAGTAATTATAGATTGTTAAGAATTCAAAACAATAAAAAATTAAGTAAGTCAACTACCATTATAGCCTTTGCTAATGCTTAAAGGATGAAGTACATAAAATAAATGAAGCGTCTTATTTAGATTTAAATGTTCATGATGTTACCTTATTATGATTAACATTGCCAAGTATTAAAGAAAAAACTTTCTTGAAAACTCTAAGGCTTTGCGGTAAATTACGTATCATAATATTTATAAATAGAGCTACTAAATAATCTACAATACCATAAAATTATTTCATAAAAATGTTCGTATTACGCAATGACACAGTTCCAGTATCGTTAGAAGGAATTCAATTGATTGCCACTTGGCAATATTGTAAAAATATTTACTTAAACTTTTAAGTAAATATTTTTCTATGCAGTGACTTTTTAAAAGCTGTTTTTCTCATGCGAGGCTGCACCAGTCGTGTTGAATACTCAATCGAGCGTAACAAATTTTGCTCTGATCTTTATAGTTTAAGAGTTCCTTTGTACATTAAAGATTGCGTCTACTTAGGAATTCAAGACCCTCATATTTCAGATACGGCTGATAAAACTGAATAAAAGGCTGTCATTTAAAAGATTAAGAACTGATCTACATTTTTAATGAGACTTCAAATATGGAGTTATATTGATACTTGATAAATTTTTAGATATGGATAAATGTAGATAAATCACATGATGGGCTTTTCGAACTCCAATCCTCTCACTGTAAATCCAACAGATTAGTTAGAAAAATGATGTACGATGTGTACAGTCAAGACCAAAATATTGGATAGCAAGTAAGGACGATCAGTTAGTTGATGATGAAAACCTCTTGTATCAAAAGACGAACACGTGGACGATCACGAACCTACTTACTTTCACGAGCTGTTGTAATAAAATACAAAGTAAATGAATTTTGGTTGTTTATTTATTTCTTAATGATTTTGTCAGCAAAATAAAACCTATTACTTTATTCACTTATATTACAGAAATATTCATCTTTGCATTGTATGTTGATATTGATATTATTTTGTCGCAGTTTCATGTAAATGTTTTCACAATTTAAAATAATATGATATATTTTTGGAAATTAATATTCCTTTTAGTTATAGTCGTTCAAGGTAAGCAGATATTTTTGGTTCTGACTGTACCCCAGGCGTACAGAACCTAGATACTGTCGCTGTTGTAGTAATTAGAGAACCAATCAATTTTCAACATAGATATACTGTTGCATAATATATATGTAGACCGTATATTAACAACGTTAACCAGTCGTTTTATTTAGAACGTGATTTGAAAAGTAAATACAAATCCATTTGGGAATGAATGATTGGTATTTTTGTGTTATTGATCAAAGATACGAACGGAACTCTTCTTGTTAGTATATCTCAATTTACAAGCAAGTCCTCCTATGCTGTAGCTACACTAGACACATCGAATAAATAAAACTTCTTTAGCTCTTTTACCGGCTTGTATAACCACAAACATATTTATAAAAAATAGTAACACTGAGAGTCATCAAGAGCTTTGAAGTCCATTGCTGCACATGACCTCTCCTTGAAAATAAGCTTTTTGTACTATACTGCACTGGCCAGGTGGGTTGGTATAGTGTTTGTTTCAAGTTCTTCTTCTTTTGGCAGTGATATTTTTCTGTGTTGTTTGTCCTCATATTCGGCTCTTGCTATACCCATGGGATAAATAGGAGTGGTGACAATTTTTATTTTTAATCCGTAAATCTAAAACGATCAAAGTAACTCTAGACACTTCAAACCAATAAGAGTCTAAACGTGGGCACCGGAAACTGTAGCCAACCAATTATGGTTAGCCGACCTCTGTGTAATCTTTTTTAGCCCAGACGCTAAAAGCGGGGGGGTTTCTAAGTTTGACAAGGATGTCTGTCTCTCTCTGTGTGTGTGTCTATCTGTTGCATCGTAGCTCTCCAAACGGGTGGATCGATTTCGATGCGGTTTTTTTCATTTGAAAGCCAGTTTAAGAGCAGTGTAAGAGCATCAACTCTTTTCCAAAATGATGTAAGGTATTTACGGCGTATGATTATACGATCAAGTGCTTGCATAGTGGGTTTTCAAATTTTTAATATTAGTTTGTTTAGGAAATGTATAGGCGTGATTAATTAGATAATTTTGAAGAATCTATCTGCAATATTACAAGTATTTTATTGATTTCATATTTTCGAATCAGAAAGTATGTTATCAGAATTTGGGGTATTGAAATGTTTGTTTAACCTAAACAGCAAACTATCATTAAATTGTTTTTTTTTAATTTCCGGAGGTTCTGCTTTTGTTCCGTTTAAATTAAATTTTGGAAAAATGTCATCAACAAAATAAATATCAGTAACTAAAGGTCTGACTTTTTGAAAAATTCTTTCTGACGTAATCCCAGTGATTTAATATCGTCAAAAAGATATTTTTCTAGGATAGGATAGGATCTAGGAATAGAAATAAACAAACAGTGAAAATATAAATGACTAGCTTTTACAAGAGGCTTCACCCGCGTAAACAAAAACGTTTATGTCCTTTGTCAAGAATCAAAATATTTTCATGCCACATTTCATTGAAATTGGTACAGCGGTATAGCCGTGAAAGCGTAACTCTCGAATTGAAAATAAAAGTATAGATAGTATGTTTGATTTAGTTTAATATTTTAATTGAGGGACTTTCATCACTTCCATAATAGGTATAATAATACGTAAGTATTTCCTGATGGCACCACAAGAATAGACACGGTGTATGAAGAGAATAGAATAATACAATTTGTATTATTTATTTCATCAACTTATTTACAACCGTGCTTAATATTAAGAAAACCATTATGGGGTCATGCATCGTCTTTATTTCATGGTTATGATGTTGTTAGGAAGAGAGTTATATAAAAGCATATACCAGGGCACGAGTTGAATAACAGGTGATGAGTGGCGTAAGAAGTTGAGTAATTTAATGGCGAATTTCTCTTATGGTAAACAGATATAAAACTTCTAGCTTTTGAGCGCGGCTCTGACAGTAAACAGAAGCCTGTATCCTTCCTCAAGAATCAAAGTATCTCCATGCAAAATCTCATTGAAATCGGTGAAGCGGCTTCGCGTAACAGTCAAACAAAGTTACTGTCCTATTTATAATGCAAGTTTACTAAATGTATTATAATTTAAATGAATACAGCTTCATTACTATTATACATTATTATTATACATTATTTTTCATACTTGGTTTTTAGAAATTTATTTTTTTTATGGAATAGTGGGCAAACGAGCAGACGTATCGCCTGGTGATAAGCGATTACCGCCGCCCATGGACTCTCGCAACACCAGAGGCACATTCACTCGTTGATACACAGCGCAAGCACTGTTTCACATCGCTTTTCTGTGAGGCCATCATTCCGGTCGACCCCATCCACTCATGCCTTAGATTGGCTCTCCCATAGTAACACAAATGTCATCAACAAAATTAATACCAAAAATAAAGTCCTAACTTTTTGAATAGCACCGTAACAAAGTGAAAATTGAAATATATTCAATAAAATGTTCTAAGTAATTGCAACACGAAATAAACTTTTTCGTTTCCTATTTCGAAGTTTTCGTAAGTATTAAATCACTAATCTAATAATAAAAAAAAACAAACAGTTAAAATATAAACGACTAGCTATTAATCGCTGCTCCGTCTGTATTAGAGATCTTTAAAGAGATTTAAGTATACACATAGGTACAAAACGATACATATACTTTAAGTAAATTGTTATAAGTGTTAACAAAGCTACAAACCCATTAGGACTAACGTTGACTAACTGCTTTACTACGAAATAACTGTACCTGAGTAAGGCTTTTGATCTTCTTAAGTTATTCGTAGAAGGATTCTGTCGTGCCCTGTAACGGTTCCTTTATTCTTCTATACATGCCCTTTTACTTTTATACCAGAAGTGCTAGAAGTTGTTAAGTACTTTATTGATTGTATTACATATCTACAACTAAACCCGTAAGTAAGATATTTCCACTGATCAAATTAAAATATATCTATAATAGTTGTCGTTTATTTCGTTATTAATTACTAAGTGATGTAATTACAGTCAATAAATGAGCAATATTGATAACCGTCTTCGTTTCCTTGATTACAAAAGTGCAAAATGAAGGTTAATAACTATTTGAATTAATGGATTATATGCCCTTTTTTAATTACACTAATTATTTCGGAACTAAAGACGATAAATCTGATAAACATCATTAATAAAATTAGCACCGCAATCAATATTAAATCACCACGACATAAAGTTGTTGTGTTTATACAAACACATTCAGTTTCGAACAACAATTAACATATAAAGTCAATCACTATATTATTTATAAAACGTGTAATAAAATCGTAATAACTGAGCGCATTAATCAAGAAAAATTTTGGTTTCTAATCTGAGAGGAAACACTTTGATACCGTTATACCGATGCATGCGTCTAAACTAGACAGTCACTCAGACTTGTGAACGAAAAAGTATGTTAGGAATGGATATTCCGATAGACGCGTGCCATGTTTATTAAAATATCTCTTGGTCCTAAAATTGAAGGTTTTAGTAGTGTTCAGTTATATGTATAGAATTTGATTATAATTATTTGTAAGGTAACTTTTAGAGATATAAAACGCTTTTGAGACTTTTAAAAACAAACAATTTAAATGCTTAAAGATTCTACTACTAAGCTTCTTGTAACTAGTTAGTGGTTTTGAGATTTCCTTTTTTAGATAGATTGAAAACATTATCGTCTATTACTGGTAGAGTTAAGCTCTTCTCACCGGGTTATGTCGCAGTAAAAAACTATATTTTCTGAGAAATAAGAAAGAAGTCAGTCCTAATTGGAGAGAATCAACTTTATTACGGAGTTGTATCATGGTGTCCGGAAGAGTTGGTTATACAATACGTGTAGTATTGAATAATTTCACTTATTCACTATCGTGGCGATACGTGAGTGAATGGGCGACAGCGGAAACGGACGCGGTGGCGGATGTTAAGACACGGGCTCAACAATTAATACAGATTAGCAAAAAGAAACATAAAATACCAATGATCAGTAAGATAATTACAGCAATTTGGGACTTTCCAAGGTTTCGTTTCGCTCGTGCTGCGTTAATTGATGTAAACAAACTTGTAACTTTGTTCATTGAATATGAGGAATGCGCAATGGTTTTTCACTTTTAGCATTAGCGCTTTCTTAAGTGATGCATGTAATACAGGTTAAAAAAAAAATATTACGATTTAATACAATTTTAAACCGCCGATCTTTCAGTATTTTAATGGTAGTGTTAAAAGGTCATCATTGAACGCATTTTAAGCATAAAAATAAACTTACACTTGGTTAACTCAATAAAGGAGCAAATTGATTGTTACCATTCTGTTTTGGCCATGTAGGATGCATTTAGAGACCGGGCTATTACGTCATTGTGTATTTTCAGTTGCGACATAGAGATTGTAAGGCTCTTACGGCTATAGATTTTGCTTGGGTTAGTCTAATTTTTAGTCCATGTTATATTTAGCTTTTGTGCCTTGTAGTTTATAACTATAACTTTGTACTATGTATAATATTACAACCAAAGGCATAGTAACAGTAGGTTTAACAAATTTTAGGTTTGATATTTGTTTTGTCTGTCATATTCACTAGATTCTACAAAAATCATGAAGGACATTCGCTACTTCTACTTCTACATCCATCATGTTCCATTATTTGGACTGCTACTATCGAATCTAACCTTCATTTAGTGACAAAATCATTGTAATCCAAAATGTACGATATGTTTGAGACGCTTCTTACATGTTGTTGCGTTGACGAAATTAATAGCAGTTTAATTTTCATATCACGTGATGGAAAGCGACAATGAACACAAAGAGAAATCTGTTAATAATCTTCAATACTACAGTGCAGTGTTATATTTTAGATAAAATATTAGAATTATGTTTAGACATAGGTATTCTAGCTGAGCCTAGTAATGCGCTGAAGTAATGGTGAGGATTAATTTATATCGATCAGAAAATTCACCCTGTCTAAAATAAAAGTAGTGGAGTAGTAAAATACAAATACAACTTTTTAACGCAGCTCAGGCATATTCAAGAAATAGTATTGCATATGATATTCAATAAAGGTTCAAATTCCATGAAATCAAAATGGCTCGCCAAAAAACATTTGGATATCTTGAAATTTGTGCCTTTATTCCGAAATAATATCAATTAACTGCACTAAAATACGAAGCAACGTATAATGAACATTATTATTGTTATTACCATAAATTTCAATGAGCCGTATCTAACACAGTGTAGTTAATGCACGATTTCACGCCAAGCCGTCTACATGCGTGTATAGATTTAATAGGCTAAATAGTTTAAGTTGATATCTCTTAGTACTGTCATGAATAATGCACGACTATGGTACTTTACGCAACTGTGTTGTTACCTGACGCTGGTCGGTTGTAAGACCCAATATTTGGAGCATTTTACTGGCTATACGAAGCTTTAAATTTTGCTTTCAGTAAAGCAAAAAGCATCATAATGAAAACTCTTCGGCTTACCTATCAAGTTTTTCAAAGATTCCAAATTGTGAATAGATTGATATCAAGATGTTTGTCAAACACTAGAAACCACATCGCTTCAATATAAGTTTAAGATACTTAGATGTTTTAAAACAAATATTTATGAATACCCAATGTGAACTATTGAAAGCAACGATTATACTATGAAAAGATACGGCTTACGTATCACAAGCGTAGGACTTCCCAATATTGATTTTTTTTTTAACCAAACTCAGCGTATATTTAAAGCATCACCGAGTAGCCAGCGGCCCGGCTAATCTACCTCGACATCAGGAACACTTGAAGCGTGTACCCCATACTGGGTGTTGGCCTCGCAAGATATACAAGATATCCGATGAACCAAGTATAAAAATATAAGCCATTGGCATTAACCATGAAACCTCAGCATAATTTAGTTTAATAGAGATGTTTTTAAATTTATAAGTGTAAATATTGTTATGAGGATTTCAGGCTTTTTCGGTTGACGTTGACTATGCGACGAACATAATGATTTATTACTTTTTAAAATATAATAAAACATCATAAAGCTCAGTTGCACCAACAGAGTCAAAAGTAAGTAGCCAAAAGGTATTCACTCGGTGCTTACTTATCGAATAAATTAAAAATCTTTAGTTATTAATATTTTCAAAAACAGTAACAGTTCATTGCAACAATTAACACATTCTAAAGTTTGACTTTGGGAATCATTTATTTTATACAACTTTTAATTTTTTAAGCGTGGGATTCAATATCTTCTTACAGAAGTTTTTTTATGGATTAGGGGGCAAACGAGCAGTCGTATCACATGATGGTAAGCGATTATCGCCGCATGGTAGTTATTTGGACAAGGTTGATTGTTAAAAACGCGCTATGTTTATGAATAGGCTGTTACACATTCCGTATTTACTTTTATTATTTTCTTGTTTACTTCGTTTTCTTCTTTGCATTGTTTGGCTGGTATTATATTTAGATATTTTATTTTTGTTTTCTTTATAATTGTATTCCCTTTTATTGTTTTTTTTTTCTTATAGTAATCATTTAAAATTTCATTACTGGTATATTAACTTCAATTGATGATAAATGCACAATAAGACTGAAATATATATTTTTATAAAGGAATATAGTTACTTTATATACACATATACGAAAGATCAAAATGGATGAGTATATATTGGTATTTGAAATACATTTTCGCTTCAGATCCAGAATTGGGTTTAGACACTTGCCCTTCTACAGGTTTGCCTTTTTAACTATAAAAAACACTGCTTAACTACAAAAATTTAAGCTTTTAAATATTAGTAAAATGATTAAATACGTAAATTGTTCTCTGTCAAAGATGTACTTCCCAGTTGCGTACCACTACTAAGACAAACTAACTATATCTTGCAATAACTAACCACATGCATACTCCAGTTGGCACAAATTCTGTCTCAAAGCGAACAATATATTACAATCGATGACAGTACATCAAGATAGCGTCGCGACATCAATCTATAAATAACATCTCGTCTATATATCTATATATGCCCAGCTAGTGATTGAACAATAGTTGTCTGGCCAAGCTGATTGACGCTACAATAAATTTCAATGCAGAAAGGATATTGTAAGTGAAAGTATCACCAAAGATTTTATTCAGATCGTTAAACAAATGGAACTTTCACGGTATGTCGTGACCGTGAGAGAAGCTTTAGGCTAAAATTATTATTTTTTTATTCTGACGTATAAAAGTCATTTAAAAAGTAAAGCGTACAGGTATTCTCGGTCTCATTTAAAGCTGCCACCGGGCTGGTGAAAAATACTTTATTAGACTAACAAAATTCATTATAAATACTAAGTACACACGATCTTAAGTTGCTCAAAATAATACAGAAATATATTGTATATTTCTTTAAGTCCATTTTTAGTGGAGATATAGTTAAATGTATATTAAATTACTCTTTAATCATTCCGATGTTTTTTTTTATCATAATCGTTATTTAACTTTGTTAAATAAAGGCTATGAATAAATTTGTTTGTTTGTTGTTTTGAAAAACAAAACAACACAAAACTACTGCTTAAGTTAAATAATTTGCAATTGCAAGTTTAAAGTTGAAAATAAGACACAAGTGTTGCTTAAAATTAAAAAAAAACGTTTATGAATAAGGCCGATAGTTTACATGTATTTTTTGCAGCACGTGTGCGAATTCGTCTGACGGTATGGTGAAAGTAGGTACACAATCTTCGTTTGTCGAATTCGATTTTATCGCTGCGTTAAAACATGTCGCGTTTTTAAATATTTTTTATATATGCTTGACGAAAATAAAAATTTCATGTCATAAACCCAAGACTGAAAAACATAGAAAATTGAGTTTATATTTCCATTACCCATATCAGAGTATGAAAAAGAAGAAACTCGCGCTGTAGGTGAGACAATTTACATATCAATATTTTTCTCATTGGACTGAATATTAATTGGAGTTTAGCTCTACAGATGAAGTATTAATGTATTTATCTCCATGGTTAGAGGTTAATAGACGATAATTTTGCAGCAATGTAATTGATTCCTGGAGCGCTGGCGTAGCCAAGTTTTAGAATAGAGGGGAGTTCCAAGATAAAAAGTTACTATTATATATTGACTACACGGTTGGCCTAGAGGTTTCAGTGGTCGCCACGCCACTTCCTACTGCGCCAAGTGTTGTGGGTTCAAATCCTACATGGGACAACACTTTGTGTGATTCATAAATTGTTGTTCTAAGTCTGGGTGTACTTTGTGTCCGTTTCATGTATGTTTGTAAAGATCCCTGCGACACAGGAATGTATANGAGACAGCGAGAGGGAGCAGATGTTTTACAAAAAAAAAAAAAAAAAAAAAAAAACTATGTCCCTTTGTACTACAATATTAAAAAACATAAAGAGGTGTAATAAAAATATCAATAATGGTGTACAAAAATTTAATAGGGTGGTTTGAACGCCACCCCCCTAGCTACGCCCAGGGTCTCGAGCGCTTAGGTCTTTATGAATAATTATTCTTATTGTCGTTAGAACTTGTTTTTTATAAGTTTTCAGAAAAGGTGAGTGATAACAATATTTTTTTACATTATCATGGATGCTGTTGTAGTCCATTAAAGTCTTCCAAGGTATGCTAAAATCTTTGAAAACGATATAACTCATAGGAAATTAGGATCATTTTTATTGACATTAGCATTATATAAATTGGAATGGATTTCTCTAGAATATCTATAAATACTTTAGTCTATAATGAGAACACTCTTTATCTATAATTCATACAAAATTCGAAAGTAACACTGTCTGTCCGTATTGATACTAAAATAATATGAATGAAATATCTATAAAATGGTGGTTGCAAGATGAGCCTCCACTCTATCATAAAACTCGTGAACATTCATTTTAAAAGTCGTTTTATATTAGCAGGGCACCTTATAACTTACCCCTTTCTCAGTTAACTGTCAAGTTATTCATTTAGATAAAGCCAGAGTATAAATCATTAATTCGAAATGATAACAACATAGAATTTATTAATCATAAAATACAATAAACTGCTTATAATACATATTACATAAACGACATTGAAGTTAAAATGCGTAATTTTAAACAAATTATATAAAAATTCTAGACACGGCAAAAGTATTTAACATATCAGCTTAATTTTCTGAGTGCCATACATTATGTAAATAGTGCTTATATTGGAAACAGACGGTCCATTAAGGACAGTTGACAAGCTTTTACAACAATAAATACTCTGATAAGCCGTGAATCACGATTTGCGTACTATATTATCTACACTTTTACTGCACATTAGCGGCTAGTAAAACTAAATGTCAATGTGTAACATTAAATAAAGTTACCACTGTTTTATTCCTTCTATTGTTTTATGACACACAATTAATCATTTTCTACCTAAAGCACAGTATTCTGCCTGCAGGCAAACAAAATACGTACGGAGGGTTAATGTATTAACTTTCACCGAACCTTTATCTGCAATACAAACGGTATTTAACAAAGCAATCATAAAAGAATGTTATTTGAAACTTCCTGTATAGAAGAAGGCAAACTTAATGCCAAGAGAATTTTCTTTCGACAAGTTGGTAATTCAGAGCCGTGTGAGGTATATTTAAAGTTATAAGATACAGGACTCGCTTAATATATTTTTTTTATTTATTTTTATTTTTTTTATTTATCTTCATTGCGTACATATTACAAAAAAACTAAATAAAACGAGTGACAAAAAGGATTACTACAACAATTGGCGGTCTTATCGCTCACGGCGATCTCTTCCAGACAACCATCATGGACATTAGATTGTTATGTATGATTTTTTGTAGTACACACAATTAATACAATCTTTACAAAAAGAATTTAAAAAATAATAAAAAGGAAAAAAAAGAGAAAAAGAAAAACAAAATGAAAATAGTAACAATAATAAAAACAAATCAATAGAGGTTTATACCTGCTCAAATACACACTCGTTCTCCATACACGTGAATTAATAAGGAAATAACAGAAACCTACACAAATAACTCCACAACAAATATACATATATTATACTGCCTTTCAATTTTGCTGTTACAGGAATGGGTGATCTACCAATTAGTAACATAAAAACGAGTGGGCTTAGTCTCTGTAGAAAAAGCTTAAGTATTATAGAAAACAAACTTTTCTTAGAAACTGAAATTGATAACTTAGACATAATAGCATTCTGATTCGTGAATGTTGAACAATGTCGTATGATGTCTTAATTCTAAGCCTACGGATTATTTAGTTGCAACACAAATTTTATTACTTATCAAAACTCATTCCATTTTGTTCCTGGCCGATAAAATCTAATGTACTCGTACATTTAGCTGTTTTTTAAAGTTAAATCTTCTTTAGCCGCGTTGAGCACTTTTGGTAAGGATGTTATCGGTTAGCGTGACCGACATGCTAATACGTGATGTTGATAATTTTAATTTAATTAATTAGTAAATATTGTGAAATTTCTAATTTTACACATTAATTTTACAAATAACATTTTAGGTTATAAGTTTTCACTTCTATCGGCATTCCTTATGACTGCCAAAGGCTATCCTACTACATTATTAATGCGAAACTTAAGAAGACCTAAGAATTTTTGTAACTCTTTCACGCAAAAAAATACTGAGCATATTTATATGAAGGTTTACAGTAATATAAGTCATGTGACTATAAAGTTTCATATAAATTGATTGATTGATTCATAAATATATTCAAGACTACACAAACGCACTATTGTTCAAGGGTTAACAAAGATTTTTGTTCACTTATTAAAGTTATAGACTTCATTAGGTCACTTAATTTGTAGCTTTTAATGAAACAAGTTTTTTTTTACTAAGAATGTTCGAGTATTTTTAGTTTTTTTTTATTTATCTGATTAGAGATAAGTTAAGTTGTTTTTGTTCCCCTTTTTTAGAAAAATAGGCGAACGGAGGAGTAAAGAAGATAGAAAAGAAATAATTATGGTATAATTTCGACCACTAGGCGACCAATAGTTTAATAGTCGTAATATTTGCACTTAGAGTAAAGTTATTTAATAACATTACGATATCGTAGCTATGAAAACAAATAAGTATTGTATTTTAACAAAAACCAAAAAAAGTGAGTCAACTTTTTTTTCTCGTTGTTTCAGTGACTTTAAGATAAATTGATTCTTAAATTCAATTATACTTGTTACGTTATGTTATTAAATATTTATTTAATTAAACAGAAGTAAGTTGTAGAAAATTAATAACATCTTGATTTTTATGCTTGACATTCTTCATTGAACACAGAACTTCTATTATTTACGATTATAAGTGACAATGAAACTCTTTCAATGATGACAGTAAACAAGAACCACTAAAATGATGTATTTATCTGATGAAATGGAATCATTAACTATAAAAAATATATTTATTTTCATATTTAGAGCGAGTTTAATAGTTAATTAACAAAAATATAAGTACAAAGTACAGCAATCCGCCGTGTTAAGTTGAACACCAATCAGAGCGAGTTAAGTCACGTATGTATAAAGGTCACTTTGTGAGGACATAGTTAATCGACGATCACCTTATTGATTTTAAGACCTAATAATTAACACTGGTTTATAAAAAGTGACGTCGCGTCTGCGGTCTGGCGTCACAAATGGACGCCATGACACCACCGAGCGTTTTGGCGAGAATTTTAAAAATTTAATTCCGTATTTAATATAATTCCATAAGAACCATATTCAAGACATAGTAGGGATTAAAGTAAACTAAAATAATTTCTACCGTACACGCCACTGAGCAGCTCATTCATTTTCATGTCACTCAGTTATTAGTTTAGCGTCGGCTTGCCTCGACAAATTGAATAATGACATGTTGCGGCGTATCAAAATTGTATAATTATGTTATATAACGAGTCAGAAAGCATGACGGACTTATATCGTTTTTATTAGTAGATTGTATGTTACACCAAGCACATCGGTTCCTCATCGATATGACTCTCAGAGTTGTCTTTTGAGTCCCATAATTAATGTTTGTTTTTTTTCTAAGTTTGATTTAGATTTTGAAACAATAAGATAAACATAAACAGTATGAATTTGTTTACATCCCAATTACGTAACGGATTAAATGATAATATTATAAAATGGAACCAACTGATTAGCTGGAACAGAGAAACCAACAATTTCACAACATGCAATAGAGGTGAGTCGTTAGTTTCCTTCCGCACGATTTATACTCGTATATAATTATTTAACTTTCCGTATTTCGCCTGGTTTCGACCTGTAATCAATCAAATCACAAGATGTACCCGTTTCTGTTACCGGTTGTTAAACCTTGTTTTCCACGAGCATTATCATCTTCCGTCTACCGCCTTATCACGTCTTTATAGTTTATAGTTGATTTCTCTATATCATGTTCGATTAGTTTTTTACGTTTTTGGTGAGCAATTTACGGTGAAAATTGATAACATATGGGACGAGAAAATTTGCAATAGATTTGATAAACTGGACATAAAATTTAGAGTTTAATATAGGGAGGAGGGTAGGTTTACAGTATCGAAATGATTGCACGCATGAGATGTAATGCATATAATGAGGCTTTAACGGTACATGATTTCTTTATTTAATAGAAGCATTATTAGTTGCAATTCAAATATTTTATCAACCGGCATTAATCTGTCATATAAATGCTTGGTACAATAAATAGAAGCTTTCAAATACTCAAAGCATAATTATGTACTTATACATTGTTTATTTACAATTTCTAAAAGCAAATAAGCCAGTTTTCAGCTCGGAAATGTTCCTCAAAGCGGAAACAGATCTCGAAACTACTCAAACATTTAATACAGAAAGTGGGTTAAAAGGAATGGAAAAAACGTTTTCCTACAGTATTAATTGCTGTTCCACAGGGCGCTGCGTTGTCGATTCCTGCTTATCACGTGTTTAACTTTTTGTTGTCTTAAGTATTATAAATCTAAAACATTTTAGGTTTATAATGCTTAAGAAAAACTAACATAACTATTGTCATGAATCCAATGTTCCGCTAAAAAACTGGTGATAGAATCAGTACAAAATTTCGAAAAAAAAATACTTTTTCTCAGGGAAGTCCTTTCTTTTTAGTTATACCTAGTATAAGTTTAAAATAAATATCGCTTCTCGAGATAAATCTATTATTAAATTATCAAATTGATAACGTAACAGGTGACTGACAATGTATTAGTGTACTTACTTAAATTATTTCCTACTTAAATTAATTTCACTTTTAATTAGGTGCCATTGATTCATCGCCTAAAAGCAAGCAAGTAAACTAATTCCGCGGCACTACAATTTGAGGTTTATCCGACCACACATATATAATACGGTTGTATATTTCTATTCAGCTTTTAGTTTCGGCTTCCTTCAAAGCTGTTTTAAGATATGGCTCAATAAATGTGAAAAGAACTTTTGAAACGAGATCTACGAAGATAAATAAAAATATAAATATATATTTTGATTGGATATGGTCTTGTGGTAACTCCTTAACTCCTGGTTTATATTCTCGCACCGAACAAATAATTATATGATGAGTTTTATATTGTAACTTTACCTATAATTTGTTCGCATTCGTAGCTTAGCTTCGTAACTAGGTTATATTATTGTCATTTTATACATTATCTATTTAAAACCGAAACATGTTCGCTGTTGTTGACGTTATACGGACAGTAACCGTTCAATCCTCACAATAATACTGACTTATGCTTATAAGTTCTAGTTCAAGCCACCATGATTTCAGCACGATTGGGCCGGCTCGACCGGCCCAGTATTACCCTCGCACAGAAGTCCAACTTAAAATAACAGCATTAGTGTTATCGTGTTTTGTTAGAAAGTGCGAGACAGAAGGCCCAATATGCAGAAGCATCTCAATAAATATGCCGCCATAGTGTGGGACACCATTCTGTGTGTTCTATATTCGCAATATGTTTTGTTACCACAACTTTTGGATTCCGCTTATGCATTCCATCAGTGTTAAGCTAAACAAACTCAACTGAAAGTTTGTGACTTATTGATGTACCATTGTTACATTTCGAAAATCGTATTACGGCTTGTGAAATGTACCAATACTATAATAGAACTGAAAACCTTAAGGTAATACATAAAAAAGGAAAAATAGCTCTCAAGGGACTTATAAATATCGTAATGTCCCCTCACCAAAGCAAATATGGCGCGTTCATACTTTACTAAGTATGCCCTATAAGTTAGGAGATCCATAAAGACATCTACTTCAAAACTTGAATTCCCCAGGGGCATCCCTTTCGGCCTGTCTTATATCAAAACATATTCGACAAAAGAGTGTACACCAAGACTACATTTTTGATACTTTCATTACGATATATAAATAAGAAAGGTAACCCACCTACTGTTAAATTTGTTTACTTAAAAAATCTCGAAGTTTTAATCCGTTAGTCATTTCTGCGAGCAACATATTGAACTTATTATTTCTACGTCAATGAGCACGCTCTGACGATTTTTATGGTAAAATATTTTTAACTAGTAACTACCTATGTTATTAAATTATAACGCGATTTAAGGTTCGTCAACTTTCATATTAACTTTTAGGTCAATATTTTCACTAGAATTTTCACTAGAAATAATTATTATGGTCACGGTGTGATAATTATCGTTTGTTGTGTCAACTGTATTTTCATTTCTCACTATTGTTGAGAACTATTTTAATTTGGAATTTTAGCTAAATATTTCATTTGAGCGACGAATCTTCACAAGTAATGAAGTCTTTGTTCATAGAAGTTAAATTAGAACGAAATAAACTTATTACAAAAACCTATTTGTAAGTCTGTACATTAGAAGAGCGCTCCTTCCATAAATTAATTTCTCAAAAGAACATACCCCTGCTTTTTGAAACACTAATATAATACTACTGAAAAATGTACCACTAGGGCAACTTTGCCAGTTTACGAAAGTCTAAGTTATAACAATTTAACATAGACACTAATATTAAAAACGACTCAAACACAAAGGATTATACGTCAAACATTTTGTAATAGGCAAGTAGTGTTACAATATTAATTATAATAATTAGAATCGGTTTATTATACACCTCATAATTTACAAAGGTAATACAAAACTAGGAGGTACAATTGACGGCTTATCGCTCAAAGAGAATCTCTTACAGGGCCTGGTGTATTAAAAGTTGATAGGAAAAAGAAGTATGTATACATATTGCTATAACACAATTTTAAATAATTTAATTATTCATTTCTAAATGCATTCCTCAACCACACCCATGTTCAAAATCCGCGGCCATGCAGTAAAATTAACACAATTCTTTTATAATCAAAGCATGACCTGGTTGCAGACATTACGTGGAATGACTATTACCGATCATCAATATAGTCAAAGTTTATTTAAACAGTAAATTATAATCAGGTTTTCTTTCATATCTTGAAAAAGTCAGAAAACCTCGTTAGTATTTATGTTCTTTGACAAAAACTAAGACAATACTTATGTTGCAAATACTTGCTTTATCTTTTAATATATAATTATATATAATATAATATTTATCTAATAACATATTATAATTAAACCTCCTGTTTATTGTTTACCAATTTCTAAATCTCAACGTATTAAAATAATATTAAAATAATCCGTGACACTTAAAATAGGCATCGAAGTGAGAAACTGGATCTTGTTATAAAGACGGCTCATAATAATAAATCATACAGTTTTCCTTCTCGAAGTCTGGCAAATCACACAAAATTTGATGGTCGGTAAAATATTAAAAGGTTGTAAGCGAAAGCGAAGGTAATCGCAACAAGGTGCGCATGTCGATATTTTAGGTCTTAAGCTTGAAATGAAAATTGTATTTACAATTTATAAAAGGGAGATAAAAGCATCCATTTTAGTCTGGTTTGTGTACTGTACCTCCTTTTCTTGAAACATGCAAGATTGATAAAAGATACAACGGCGATGTAATTTCCTTTAGCATCATATGGTTTCCGGGTCTTTGATGAACCGAGTCAAACCCTTACCGTACACTACATTACCGTACATTACAGAAGTGTTAATATATTATTTAGTCTGTATAACCAGAGGTACCGTAGAGACGATTAAATAAGCATAGTTTTGAATTGGAGTTCATTCAATATGTTCACAATCCATTTATCGTTTATTACGCCCACAACGTAAAAGAAGTAAATAAATATACCTATATATACAAATTAAGATAGATGCAGTAGCACAAAGTCAAGTCTCTCATTTGCAACTTGAGTAACCGAGTCTAAGTTATAGTTAAATTGGGGTGGGTTGCAACATGATGTATTGTTGCTATTGCTTATTTTAGGCATCAGTAATCCATTGCTTCAGCCTAGATTACTACTAATAGTGATGTGGTTATTTTAATTTGTTAACTAAACGCTATGATATTGATAACATCTACATATGAAGACACAGAATTGGTTAAAAATGTAGATTCTTTGACACAAATACCGAATTATCAGTTACAGATGAATATTGATCTGGTTTTTTAAGATGACCAGGGTTATCTCTTGGATCTAAACTTTAAATGTGATGTGATGTGACGAAATTGTATGTCGTTACAGATATTTCAGCATTTATTTTGATTAATATATTAGTTATATATTGGAGCACGACGGCTGATTTGTAGATGGTTTAGAAAGGTCTTTACTTTAAGTTGCACGTTTACTTCGCAGTTGCGCTTGTTGCTTGTTGATGTTTGTAGGTATATAGGGATATATAGATATATAAGGAAATAGAATGTGTGGATCTTTTCTATTGTGTTGAGTTTTTATTTTACATGCTTTTAAATAATGTATATTTATAACTAGCAATTTCTAAACCAGTTTTCGGAATATACCTATTTAAATTCCAAACGATAACATTTCATTTGTACGTCTTTGTTACAGAAAATGCGTTTGTTCGCCGTAGTTGCCTTTTTGGCCACTGCAATAGCAGAGGAAAATAATTGGCATCCTATCCTACCGCAGTCTACTATCAATTATCAGCCTTATCACGCATCAGAAAGATCATTAGATTCTAGGTAAGTACAAGATTACTTTTTATTTGTTTACACACCGTATTAGTATCCGTTATTTAATAAACACGGTACGGTACATAATACAGTTCAATAGATAGCTCTCAATCTTCGTTAGCTTGCTATTCAGCATTTAGAAAACTAAGTTATATCCTAATACACATAACTAACACACCAAATATCTATAATTTCTCTGCTAGTACAAAGATTAAAGTAAGATATAGACAAGACTAAGATCGAGGTGATTGCTTTTGTTATAACTTACTACAACGGCGTCATGAACAGTAACACGCCTAAGAAATTGTAGAAATACAAACAAATATGGCTTTGTAGAATAGTGATTCCTGGCAATAGAAGCCAGGAATCTATAATCTAGAACGCGATGCAAGGACATTGGCGTGCCCATTTTCCTCCTTAATAACTCTAATAAGATTGTAGTAATAGAATTAAGAGGCGAGGGCTTTTCTTGGGACATATTCTTTGATTAAAAAAAGCAGGGTACAATGCGTTAGAGACTGTTTATCGAATAAAAAATACAATAAAAAAGAACTCATTTTTATCCTGGCTTTTCTCATACCTCGTTGATGTCGAATAAATAAAGAGGTAAAAAAAACTATATTAGAAACATATATATTGTCGTGACGTTTCATTTATTCTATATACCCACATTAACGTGACAAACATGTAGAGCTAAAACAAGGTCCACAACTAACTTAGTTTCTTTTCAGAATAAAAGATAGTCATAAAACAGTAAAAAGCAAATTTAAGGACATTATTTTCTTGCAGGTCGCATCTGAAAATCATAAACCGAAGACCAGTATCATCAAGTCAGCACATTTCGCCGCATGGCCATAAAGTTAGCCTGTTTAGCCCCAGTCCAAGTCCGATGTCAGACACCTGCAGTGTCTACAAAGTTTCTATGAACCAGGAATTGTTCTACCAGTACGTGGAGTATGAGAAGCACCTTCCAGATCTGAAGGAATTCACTCTATGCATGTGGAAGAAGTTTCATAATCATTCGAGCGACCATCCCCTATTTTCTTATTCCGGTAAGTATCTTCTTGGTAATAAAACGAATTAATCACATGAAATTAATGGACTGTAGTAATATACACTTCCCTTTCTTTTCTTTTTTTTAACCGCGGGAAATCCTCATATATGTCCTACGCTCTAGGGAGAGAGCGAAGGGATCTGTCAGACTTTTACTGACTAAAACCCCCCGGTTTTCCGTCTCTCTCCTACGCCAGGGGTCACGGGAACTTAAAAGGCATCCGCAATCCCCGACTATTGCCGGCCCGCTGCTGCGGACCACATCTCGTCAGCGAGAGGAGTGAGGTATTTGACTCCCCTCGAGACTTAAAAAGAGGGGCGCACAGGAACACTAAGCGCCGCCACCTCGGGTCCGGTTGGTTGGGGGCGACGGACATCCCCAAGTCCACCGCCCCTGGACCCAGTTAGGGAGGCCGGTGGAGGTCAGCGTATGCCCTCCTCCGACGCCCTGTGCGCCTTCTGCGGACTGAGAGAGAGGTCAGGATCTCCCTCTCCCTTTCCGCAGCCTCGCGAAACCGTCATCTCGCAGAAGGACACCACCGCGGCCCAGGACTCCTCGCCGTCGACCATAGAACGAACTACGGCCGGCAGCGAGAGGTCACTGCCTACTACAGAGATGAGGGCACGGCGCGGCCCCTCCCAAGCGGCACACTCTGCCAGCGCATGCCACGCCGTATCCTCCCGACAGTCGACGCAGTGGTGACACCGAGCGTCCGGCTCCCTGCCTATGCGACACAGGAACCTCCCGAAGCAGCCATGCCCCTAGAAGATCTGCGTCAGACGGAACGAGAGGGAGCCGTGCCTTCTCCCGAGCCACAGGTCGAGCACTGGCCGAATGGCCTCGACAGTGACTAGGCCGGCGGAAGGGCTTGAAAGCCTTTCCCGCCATACCGCAATATATACTTCCCTAGTATAAATATTTCTTTAAACTTATATCTGTTTCTAAATGATATGTAATGTAATGCAGAACTTGTAATGTTAACTGAAACGTAGAATTCATGTGTAAATCGTTATTATGAAAGCTTATTTTCCATTTAATTTTGTTTGTTATCTTGGCATGCTTTTACGCTTTAACTACACAACTTAAGTAAAATAAATATTTACTTAAATTGAGTAGTTAAACAACATCCAAAAACATTTTCACTCACATATTTTGTATCTGCAACAAAATAATCAAAGGGTTGATCCTAAATATATGACGTGGATTCAAAGTAATTCGAATGAAACTATCAAACCACTGGCCCCGTTGATTAACTATCAGCAGTCCTGAAAAAATTCCGAAAAAATCAAGCAAATCTTCTCAAGCGATGATATATGTTTATCGTGTTCAAATAAATATTTCATTCAGTATGATTCTTGAAAAAATGATATGGATTACAAAGACGATTTCAAGATTTCTCTCATCGCCTTTAGGTACAGAAAAATTTTTATGCGGGTCTCGTTATTGTAAACTGTTACAAAATATACTAGGAGACCTCTTGTTAATTCTCTTGACTATATTAATATTTAGCGTTATTTCATACACTAATCGAGTGCATCCCACCTACCTTATTTAATCTAATCAAACATACTATATAGTATATACTATTCGACTGCACGATAGGCCTAGTGGTTTCAACCAGTTTCGGCGGTCGTCACGCCGAACTATTACTGTGCCGAGTTTTGTTGGTTCAAATCCCACATGGTACAACACTTTGTGTGGTTCACAAATTGTTGCTCTTAGTCTAGGTGTTTTTTGTGTCCATTTTATATATGTTGTAAAGTTCCTGCGACACACCATATATATTTCCAAAAAATAGTCTTTGTAAAGAAAAGAAACAATAATAGACAAATTATTAGCGCATGAAGTACAGGAAAACAGATATTTACTTTAATAGAAACGTCGGTCGAGACTTGTATCATTATAAATTTTTGTAAGCCCACCAATTGTTTGCAATGCGAGACCTATTTGCTCTAGTTGTTCTTCTATCAACACACTGTGTAATTTGTAATCCACGCAATATTTAATTGATGATGGTTTTGTCCCATTTAAAACGGAATTTAAACGATGCGCTTAAGCAAAAAATGTGTAAATTGCACAAGCAGAGTTTTGTGTTACACCTGTCGTGTCATTATAATTCATCGCATATATATTACATAGACTTGGCAGAATGTACGATATGGTCCTGATTTAGTGTTTTACTTACCATTAGTATCGATGCTAAACTATGTAAGGATGGATGTTTGTTAATCTTTCACGCAAAAACGGTGTCGGACGAAATTCAGCACAGAGATAGTTTATAGTCTAGAATAACACATAGGTTACTTTTAAAACGTAGTGTTCCCCGTGGGATGAGCAACAATTGTGGGAAACATCGCGGGACGCAGGCTAGTATTATATGTATGCATGAAAAAAAATAATTCGACTTGGAAAACAAATTAATTAGGGGCGAATGAGTGGATCTAATATAAAATAACTGCCGTTTATGAAAAAATGTTATATTAGAGATACAAATGCGGTGGCCGCCATTTTGAGTGCTGCCGGAAGTAGGGTTAAGTTAGGTTTAGATACAGTCCGGATGGCGGAAGAAAGCGATTCCCGGACCTTTCCCGTCACAGGCGCAGAGTAGCACACCGTGTGGTTTTAGTCGGTTCGGTTCCGACACATCGCCCCGCCGCAAACCCCGGTGGCGTGAAAGCCAGAAAGGTAGGCACACGTAAAAAAAATGTTTAGTTACAGTACTACAGTACAGTAATACTCAATACCTATAACACTTGTAAGTGAAGAGCAACAAAGTAGCTTAGCACGAGTTATACATAGGTCGTATGTGGATTGTTTTTTTAACTGTTCAAAGACTTTACGACACTTTATTCTTTTATCTAAAACATTAACTAGTTATTCATTGCAATTAGAATTCAAGAAAAAAATTATATTCAAACCAAATTTGAATAGATATTTTTTTAATAAATATGCCACACACATAGAATTTTTGATTTTAAATAATAATAATGAGAAAAAAATTCATTACATTCATGTTATTTAATTTTTTTTTTAATTTGGTTTTAATTGTTGATCAAGGCATGAGTAACTCGAATAACTTAACAGATTTTGCATAAAAACTGTTTTGTGAAAGTGGCTATTGGCAAATCTCTTTTTCCAACCTATGCTAATTATGTTAAAATTTATGACATTCATCACATTAACCTAATACCTATGTTTCCGGCTTCATTCAATAGAAACTTAATGTGTGATTTACGAAACCATGACTGGTCATGTATATGAATATTGTTTTGAAATGCGTCTCTCTCATTAGGAATATACAAACAGTGTCGCGAGGGATTTTAGAAACATAGATGAAGCGAACACAACGAACACCTAGACTCAGAAAAACAATTTAAGGACTACACAAAGTGTTGTCTCATGTGGGATTTGGACCCACAATAGAGAATGGCGTGGTGAGCGTATTAACCACTAAGCCAACCGTGCCATCATTATATAAATTATAAAAGAAAGAATAAAGGTCTCGTGGCTAAACAGTAACCGAGTAGGTTAATATACTGCAAAGTTAAGCAATCCTAACTAGGTGAATCTAAAGATCGGTGCCCATTCCTAACTAATTGTTGTTAATTTCCTTTCGTGACTGGTTGAGCAGGCAACCGTTACGGGACGTTGAAACACTAAGAAGTCCAATAATAGTCCCCCTAAAAAACCGATACCGTCAAGTACTTACTTGGGTATATAACGTAGTCGCTCAACGTAAACTAGTTATAGTAACAAAGCTTCGGAGGAGGGAAGAGGTTAAACAAGTATAACTACATCAATTCATATCATAAAATCGTAACTGGTCGCTTTCTGGACACAGAAGATATATGAATTTTCACTAAAGCGACGTGGTTTGCTCCAGTTGACATTTAATTTATTTATTTTTATTTTATTTATTTATTTAACTAAATTACACAGAATAATATTTGTATTTAATATTTGTTTCATCCTGACTTTTACGCGGACGCAGCCGCAGCCTAAAGCTAGTTAATATATATATATATATATATATA